>CM069456.1:53810603-53914648 GCA_035610835.1 Ophiura sarsii | reverse complement strand
AAAGTCGTGCATAGACTTTTGGGACACCCTGTACATGTACCATTGGCTGAATGCAAGAACTTCGTATGTGACATTTTTGGTGCAATTGACTTTTTTACATATTTTAAAAGAGAAGGTTATTGCACACATTTTGAAGTTCTAAAACAAATAAATAAAAGTCTAATAGAAAAACAATGTCGTAAGTGCAGTACAGTTTTATGGTTGCCTGCAATAACATTGAATCTACCACTTAACTAAATTATTACTATTTAAATTTAAAATCTACTTACCTAATGCAAGAATGTTGTAAGTACCACATACAATGAATGTTCTTGCATTCTACACTCGTATTTCACAGAATCTTTAGAACATCACATCCCAAGTACCACAAACAACTTTCTTGCATTGGCACTCTCATTTTACTCAGAATACAAGAACATCGTACGTAAGTGGTACTTACGACGTTCATGGTTTTAACCATGTGCACAATTTTAACCATGTGCACAATTACGCTATTTTGTTTTTAAAATTAAACAAAAAATAGTGTAGTGTAAACTATATTATGTTATTTCTGTGTAAATCAAGGAAACACTGCAAAAATCAGTAATACTATAATCAATCAAAGAAATTGACTACAGGGTGTATCAGAATGAATGTAAAGTGCTCAACAAAAGAAAGTCAAACACTTTGTTTTGGGCCTTTAGAGTAACTTTCGATTATTTTTTGACCAAACAGACTAGAATTTTTCCGGCACAATTTGATACCAAAGTTGCCACCTAACAACAAAGATAAACCATGATTAGCACCATTTAAAGAAAATTAGTCACTTTTCAAAAGTCACATTTTCAATACACTATGCGGGGAGAAAAAACCACATGTTGCCTGTTCATAATCAAATAGCCCGCTCGCTCAGGCACGACCCACCGCAGTGGCACTGTGTGATCAATATCCATTTCATTCCCGGCCATTCAAAGTGCCATGCACAGCATTTTCTCGCGGCTTGCGTGCATTGAAAATGTGACTTTTGAAAAATTTCCAATTCTCTTTAAATGGGCAGGTGCTAATCATGGTTTATCTTTGTGGTTGGGTGGCAACTTTGGTATCAAATTGTGCCGAAAAGATTCATCCAAATGTTTATCTAGTCTGTTTGGTCAAATAATAATCGGAAGATACTCTAACGGACCTAAACAAAGTGTATGACTTTCTTTTGTTGCGCACTTTATACCGAGGCAATGATTTCTTACGGTATGAATTCGATCAATAATGTTCGAACCGTTTTCACATCTTGCGCAAACGCCCAGCTTTCATAAGAATTTCAGATTTTGAAAATCGGGCATTTCTGATGGAAAATAAAGACTTTCTGGTAAAGATGGTAGATTTCATTTAAATAATCAAAGTAGTTGACATAAAATATGTGTGAGAAGAAACCATGCGCTGAAGCAGATTTGCCGATGGCTTTTCAAGGTCTGTGAATTTTTAGAGCTAACAAATTGAAAACACGTTTTTCATTGATTTTTCGATTAAGTCTTGCCACACGAGAACAAAAAGAGATATCTCAATGAAATTAACATATAATGTAGGAAACATGTTCACCTTTATATTGTATGTGTTTAAATTTAAAACAATAACCATTTTGTATTTTTATGTATTTTAGAAACACAGTATAGTTCATTCTGATACACCCTGTACAATATCGATAAAGCACAAAAATGGCTCTCCTTTAAAGGGGCATTGAGAGATACGTATGGGAGTGCGCCTTCAATTATCCTGAAAATCAGTTTTTTTGCATCAAAGTAATACTAAAGCATATACTAACTACCATCTGAAATAGTTTACCAACACTCGCCGTTTATCATATAAAATTTCATGATTTTCTTAGTTTCGATATGATCATATAGAAACTAAGGTGCTGAATTCCGAAGTTATGCTAAGTTTTACTCACGGACTTTCGCGGCAAATCTCAACCCGGAAGTGCCGTTATTTGCTTAGTTTGGCATGAAGGCGATGACGGAATTGTATGATATTTTGGATTTGGGCTATGTTGATGATTATCTTTACGTTATTTGCTCATTTAGTATAGGGGGGGGGGGGGGGGGGATTGATGCAGCATTGTCAGGATCACAATATGTTATGCAAATAACCGTATTGTCATAAAGTACAATGCAATGAATGCACCAGATGTTACAGGATGATCTGATGAGTTTCTCTACAGACTGTAACAAAAGAAATGATCTCCAAACAGTGGCATACTGTTTCCTAGTGCAATATAAATAATTTGTGATTACCAAAGCTCTTTACTTTGTAATTGCTTAAATTACTTTAAAAGTTATGCCCATTTAAACAAAGAAATCACTCATAAAATGAGTAGGGCCAGTTTCACCGTAGACTTTTTCATTAAATTAAAAATTAAAAATTAAAAATCAAGTTTGTTTGTAGTATTTGAAATAATTAGCTTTGTATCATCATGATGGAAGGTATGACAATGATAGAGAACAATTTCAAGTATGTTGTTGTTTTTCACTTTTTCCTTTATTTAATTGGTTAATGTTTAAATACCAAATCTTTTGAAATACAACATAGTCTACCCCTATGAGCAAACTAAACTCATAATGCTCACGGTGCTATCCAAAAAATCTGTTGCCGTGTGGTGTTATAAAGTTGGGTTAATGACTGAAATGTCACTTACAATAGTAATTAAAATAGATTCGGGGAAAAAGAAAGGGGAAAAAAAGAAGCAATGCAGCATTGTCAGCAAACAATATGTTATGCAAATAACCGTATTGTCATATAATAATAATAAAGGTCTAAATTTTATTGTCATCGCAGCCAACTGGCTGAATTGTAACAACATTACAAATCATCAAATACATTAATAAACAATGCAACGTCCAGGCAGCAGCTAAATCAGCGCCAAGTTGCGACATAAACCAACACATGAACAAACATACATAACCCCTATATATAGTAACCCCCCTAATAAGTACATGTACAATGCACCAGATGTTACAGGATGATCAGATGAGTTTCTCTACAGACTGTAAAAAAAAAAAAAAATCGCTTTGTATCATCATGATGAAGGGTATAACAATGACAGAGAACAATTTCAAGTATTTATGTTGTTTTTCACATTTTTCCTTTAATTAATTGGTTATGTTAAAATACCAAATCTTTTGAAATACAACATTGTCTACACTGCAAATGTGGTTGGTCAAAAATTGACCAACATTTTGACCAACGTTTAGTCTTATATGAACAATCTAATTTGTTGGTCAAACTTTTGACCAACTGCTTTTGATAAAAGTTTTAACCAACAAATGGTTAGAAATTAACCAACACTATTGGGCTAAATGTTTCACCAATTGTTGGGCAAAGATAATGATTAAACAGTTGGGTAATATTGACCAACTGTTGGTTTTCTATAAAACATTTGTTGGTCAATGTAATGAAATTATTTAACCATATATTGGGCACTCTTTTACTTAATGCCAACAGTTGGTCAACATATTGCGTCTGGTTAGGGTTAGGATTTCCCGGGGGGAGCACTGACATTGGAAAAGGGTATATGTATGTGCTGCCCCGAAGACCCCCTTTTCACCCTCTTCTGTTGTAAGTCACAATTATAATACATGATATGATTCCATCAAGAACGAGTTCAAGTATTCCGTGAATAATTTAGGCTAATTGCATACAAAAAAACCCGGTACATTTCCTACGGTATTTTGTAGGTATTGACAGTAAGCTTACGATAACATTGGTAAGCTTACTGTCATGACCGTAGAAAATGAACAATTTATTCACGGAATTCTTGAACTCGTTCTTGATGAAATTATATCATGTATATATAGCATAATAATTGTGACTTACCTTTGAAAGTGTCTATTATTTACGGTGGAGGGCCCCAGCAGACGCGATTCCGACATGACTTCCACGTTTGCCGTTCTGATGATGAATGATGAATTCGCAAGCAAACGGTGGGAATGATGCCCAACTGTTGGGCAGTTCTAGTTTGCAGTGCGCATGATCGGTCGTCTTTGCGCAACAAATTTGACCAACAATTTTTATTTATAGTTTTGACCAGAGTGTTGCGAGTTTTAGTCAAAATAAATGGGCAAAACAAATGTTTACCCAACTGATGTGATGATATCGGTTTTGTTGGGTAAATCTTGACCAACAAATTAGATAAATGCTTTGCCCAACCGAATGTGTCAAAGATAATGACCAACACATTTGCAGTGTACCCTGAACATGAGCAAACTAGTATGTTCACGGTGTGATCCATTTATTCCAGTTTGCCATTGATTTTGTAACTTTAAGTCAAAAATTAGCTCAAGTGGTTATGTGACTATTCTAGAATGTTGGCAATATCTCAGTCATTTTACCACCAATTTGATCAAAACAAAGTTTATTTTGCAACGTAAGGAAAACGTTTGTTTTCACTGACTATGAAAACCCAAAACAATGATAACATTAAAAATGTTTCTGATAAGGTATTGTATATATTTTTTTGTTACAGTCTGTATTTATTGTACACCCTCTCTTTTTCAGAAACAACAGTAGCCCATTGAATTTTCTTGAGTGGACAGTCACAGCATGACAAACCAGGTTACACATGACGTCTAACAGTGCAGAAGATAGCATACACGTTGTGTTTTGTCCGCTAGCCTGTTTCGGCAATATTGAGATGATGCGGATGCGACGTGCCTTCATAGGGCTTGTTTGTATCCTAGCCGTGGTCTTGGTGATTAGTTTACTGAATGGACAACGTATGGATAGCAGTAAGGTTCTGGTGTCTTCAGCGAAAGATGGAAGGTAAGACTTTGGAGAGAGGCAGGTTGGGGGGGGGGGGGGGGATTTAAGGCTAAGGAAAACATAAACAAGGAAACAAAGCAAGGAGTTTCCAATTTGATTTCTGACTGAGCCTGGTGGGGTTGGCAGTCGGGTATACTGTTGTAATCATCGGCATGAATAAAAACGCGGATTAAGGGTGCTTTTTTCGACCACAACACTGGCCCACGCAGGCCTGTGCTAAGGGTATTAAAACCGCAAATGTCAGAGAGTAAGGGTGTCTTTTTCAACTTGAATCCACACTCAGGGACTGTCGGGGTTGCTTGGGCCGATAGTCATGTGTCATCATTGTAAAAATAGCTGAAAATGGTTTGGCCTATGAGACAAATGTACTAACAAAACTGGATCAAACGATATGTTAACGTTTTTAAAGTCTTGTGTCTTTTGTGTCTTTTGTGTCTTGTGTCTTCATTGCTACAAGTATGATTCGTCAAGCTATAATCCTTGTTAAGGGTCACTTTTTTCTTTGTTGAGAACCCGTGTTAAGGGTAGTCTTTGAATAGATTCACACCAATCAATCCCTGAGTAAGGTCTGCATCTGGTTGTAAAAAGGATAAAACCTGCACATTATTTAATGTTTATTATTAAACTATGAGAATCGAGACAGTACCATATAATGGGGATACTTTTTTACCCTTGATGGGTAACTGTGGCCCTGCCCCCTCCCCCAAAAAGTGTATTTGTCAAATTTTGGTATACATGTAATTACAACAACATATTATAGTTTATACCCTGCTACATAATTATACAATGTATGTGTATCTAGAACTGGCTCTAAACACACCAAAGCCCCTGCAGGATTTTTCTTTATTTTTATGATTATTTTTTCCCTGACAAATTGCAACTGCCAACCACATGGTGGATGTATCAGCAACTGTTAAGTTGTGGTTGGATAGACAATTTACCTATGACAAAACATAACAACAATACTCAATTTGTTTTCATATTTGCATTCTTCGTTAACGACAGAGACCAGCATTTACTGTTAACTGAAAAAAATAATTGAAAAACCTTTAAATGGCCCATGTTAAAGTATGACAAATTCAAAACATTTATTTTTAAATTGTATAGCCCAATTTATTTGTAAATGTAATGCTTGTCAAAAGTCAAAACGATTTACAATGTTTAGTTGGATCATTTACCTCTAATTTTACATTAGTTAATTTTTTGTTATTTTTGTTATTTATTACATGTATTCTAAATCTGTACAATTTTCATTTTCATTTTATTTTATTTTAAAAACACTTATTATTAAAATGAACCTCAATTATAAACACGTTTGAAATACCTTATCATCCAAGTATCATCCAAGTACCCCATGTAAGGTAAATTTGGCCCATTTAAAGATTGGGGGAAAAGTATCTAGAAATACTTAAATTTTCAAAATAAAACAATCATGTTATGCCATGCTATCAACTGTAGCAGCGAATGAATACAGACGGACGCTGGCGCGCATGAAGGCAGCAGCGCACTGGGCATCATATGCATGCATCCAAAACCGTGTGCCTATGGCCATAATTGTGTGCGTACGCCTGGACTACTTCTGCGCCCGGAAAGATAAGAACCGAATATTTCTCGCCAATTTGGAACTGATTAAAGCCATTGAAACTCGATTCATAGTTTCACGTCACCCGCCCGCGTTATGATTCTATCATGTTTTGGCCGCGTTTGTGTTGCAAAATCTAAAAATGATTCATTAAAGGAATACCGTTCTATTCATTAAACCATGCATTATATGGTAGGAAAAGAAATATCTAATGTTGATTCACAATTTCAACTGAACACAGAACTATAATATATCCAATAAAACGAATTAAAACAGCACATCCCCAACCTGTGATTATTTGAAATTCGCGCCCGGTTGTCTGTGTCGATGACGTCATCGTCACGTAAACCGCCTCATCAGCAACAGGTCGCTTGACAATCACGCAAGTCTTTTGTCATAGCTTTGATCAATATGGCGACGTCCATACATGTGCTGTTTTTCTTTCTAAAGCCGATTTTGTCTTTGCGCGGTAGGCCTACTTTTAAAAAGTTTAACCTACAGAAGTGGTCTGTATAATAATAATGCTTCATATCTGAACGCTAAAATTCCATGACACGGATTTCTTTTAATATTTGGGAAAATTCTACTCACCTCACCCAAATATTTTTTTCTCTCTTTTTGTCTCGCCTGATGTAATCAGAAAGAGACTATGTTATCACTTTTTCTGTCCGGCGTATGGCGTATGGCAAGCATGTGCAACCTTTTCTACCCCACGGGCCGCATTGTGATTTTGAGATCTATTCACGGGCCGCAGTGATTGTCAAACATTCCAAAACACGTCCGGATGAGGAGTATAGGGAGAGGGGAAGTCCATTGCTCATGGAATACCCGCTTCTCTTCGTGTAATTTCCTCTTTTTACTCGCTGTTGCTGCTGCAAGCGCCATTTTAACCAGGGATTTTATCACCAATCACGCCTTGAGTTATATTTACTTAATGCAGCGCGTCACCCTACTAATTATAAGGGAGCACACCACTAATTCAATCCGCCATTTGCGTAAGGGAGTTCCGGTTAAAACGGGCCGCATCAATGGGCATTTTAGGATTGCTTCGCGGGCCGCAGATTAGAGGTCGGCGGGCCGCATGTGGCCCGCGGGCCGCAGGTTGCACACGCTTGGCGTATGGCGTCCGCCGTCCGCCGTCTGCCGTGTGCTAAGAAATACCTTTATGACGCGATATCTGGAGATCCGTAAGGCCTATCTTGATGGGACTTGGTGGAGGGAAGGGTGGTGCGTTCTGTTGCTGATTGATTTTTCAAGGTCATTGGAGGTCATTCAAGGTCATCGGGGTCAAATATGCTTAACACTTTTGTGACGCGATATCTAGAGATCCGTAAGGCCGATCTTGATGGGACTTGATGTCAGGGAAGGGGGTGGGGTGTTCTTTTGCTGATTAGATTTTCAAGGTCATTGGAGGTCATTCAAGGTCATCAGGGTCAAATATGGGGTCAAATAAGATCCGTAAGGCCGATCTTGATGGGATTTGGTGGAGGGAAGGGGGTAGTGTGTTCTTTTTGCTGATTAAATTTCCAAGGTCATCAGAGGTCATTCAAGGTCATCGGTGGTCAAATATGGGGTCAAATAGATCAGTAAGGCCTATCTTGATGGGATTTGGTGGAGGGAAGGGGGGGGGGGTGGTGTGTTCTTTTTGCTGATTACATTTTCAAGGTCACCAGAGGTCATTCAAGGTCATCGGGGTCAAATATGGGGTCGAATAGATCAGTAAGGCCTATATTGATGAGATTTGGTGGAGGGAAGGGGAGTGGTGTGTTCTTTTTGCTGAATAAATGTTCAAGGTCATCAGAGGTCATTCAAGGTCATCGGGGGTCAAATAAGATCCGTAAGGCCTATCTTGATTGGATTTGGTGGAGGGAAGGGGTGGTGTATTCTTTTTGCTGGTTAAATTTTCAAGGTCATCGGAGGTCATTCAAGGTCATCTAGGGTCAAATAAGATCCGTAAGGCCTATCTTGATGGGATTTGGTGGACGGAAGAGGGATGGTGTGTTTTTGTTGATTAATTTTTCGGGGTCATCGGGGGTCAAATATGGGGTCAAATGGATCAGTAAGGCCTATCTTGATGGGACTTGGTGGATGGAAGGGGGGTGGTGTGTTCTTTTTGCTGATTAAATTTTCAAGGTCATCGGGGTCAAATATGGGGTCGAATAGATCAGTAAGGCCTATATTGATGAGATTTGGTGGAGGGAAGGGGAGTGGTGTGTTCTTTTTGCTGAATAAATTTTCAAGGTCATCAGAGGTCATTCAAGGTCATCGGGGGTCAAATAAGATCCGTAAGGCCTATCTTGATTGGATTTGGTGGAGGGAAGGGGGTGGTGTATTCTTTTTGCTGGTTAAATTTTCAAGGTCATCGGAGGTCATTCAAGGTCATCTAGGGTCAAATAAGATCCGTAAGGCCTATCTTGATGGGATTTGGTGGACGGAAGAGGGATGGTGTGTTCTTTTTGTTGATTAATTTTTCGGGGTCATCGGGGGTCAAATATGGGGTCAAATAGATCAGTAAGGCCTATCTTGATGGGATTTGGTGGAGGGAAGTGGGTGGTATGTTCTTTTTCCTGATTAAATTTTCAAGGTCATCAGAGGTCATTCAAGGTCATCGGGGTCAAATATGGGGTCAAATAGATCAGTAAGGCCTATTATATTGATAAGATTCGGTGGAGGGAAGGGGATTGGTGGGGTCTTTTTGCTGAATAAATTTTCAAGGTCATCAGAGGTCATTCAAGGTCATCAGTGGTCAAATAAGATCCGTAAGGCCTATCTAGATTGGATTTGGTGGAGGGAAGGGGGCAGGGGGGTGGTGTATTCTTTTTGCTGATTAAATTTTCAAGGTCATCGGAGGTCATTCAAGGTCATCTTGGGTCAAATAAGATCCGTAAGGCCTATCTGGATGGGATTTGGTGGACGTAAGAGGGATGGTGTGTTCTTTTTGTTGATTAATTTTTCGGGGTCATCGGGGTTAAATATGGGGTCAAATAGATCAGTAAGGCCTATCTTGATGGGATTTGGTGGAGGGAAGAGGGGTGGTGTGTTCTTTTTCCTGATTAAATTTTCAAGGTCATCAGAGGTCATTCAAGGTCATCGGGGTCAAATATGGGGTCAAATAGATCAGTAAGGCCTATATTGATGAGATTTGGTGGAGGGAAGGGGAGTGGTGGGTTCTTTTTGCTGAATAAATTTTCAAGGTCATCAGAGGTCATCGGGGGTCAAATAAGATCCGAAAGAGGTCATCTGGGGTCAAATAAGATCCGTAAGGCCTATCTTGATGGGATTTGGTGGAGGGAAGGGGGTTGGTGTGTTCTTTTTGCTGATTAAATTTTTAAGGTCATCAGAGGTCATCTGGGGTCAAATAAGATCCGTAAGGCCTATCTTGATGTGATTTAATGTAGGGAAGGGGGTTGGTGTTTTTTTTTGGCTGATTAAATTTTTCAAGGTCATCAGAGGTCATTCAAGGTCAACTAAGATCCGTAAGGCCTCTCTTGACGGGACTTGGTGGAAGGAAGCTGGATGGTGTGTTCTTTTTGCTGATTAATTTTACGAGGTCATTCAAGGTCATCTGGGGTCAAATAAGATCCGTAAGGCCTATCTTGATTGAATTTGGTGGAGAAAAGGGGGTGTGGTGTGTTCTTTTTGCTGATTAATTTTTCGAGGTCATTCAAGGTCATCTGGGGTCAAATAAGATCCGTAAGGCCTATCTTGATTATATTTGGTGGAGAGAAGGGGTGTGGTGTGTTCTTTTTGCTGATTAATTTTTCGAGGTCATTCAAGGTCATCTGGGGTCAAATAAGATCCGTAAGGCCTATCTTGATGGGATTTGGTGGAGGGAAGGGGGATGGTGTGTTCTTTTTGCTGATTAAATTTTCAAGGTCATGAGAGGTCATTCAAGGTCAAATATGGGGTCAAATAGATCAGAAGGGCCTATCTTGATGCGACTTGGTGGAGGGAAGGGGGGGGGGGGGTGTAATTTAATCAAATTGAGATGTTTTGCCTGTCCGAATGAGTCAAAAAACAAGCCTTTGATTGACATATCCGATGGTCATGTGAAGGTGAGGGTGATCGGTTTGTCACGGACGGACATTTTTGAAAACATTTGAGAAAAACTGCCTATAAAAAGTAACTATTAACATTTACAAAAATGTTTTATATTTCATGTTGAAGAGTATCATCAACTCTATTGAAATTGATACAAATATAGTAGGTGTGGTTTGTTACTAAAAATAGGATGACCAAAACATTTGCGTCACGGACGGACAAGATAGAAATAGGGTTCTGTACTTTTATGTACTCTTTTTCTGTTTCTATCTAAGGCATTAGTTACTCCACAATTCTTTTCAGGCTAAACAATATCTAAGATATATGACATGATTACCTGATACACAGCTCGTGAAAGCTGATCTTTTTTTTTTACAAGAGAGGGCTGACAATTTGTGTCACGGACGGACAATTTTGGCGTCACGGACGGACGCAAATGTTCACCGCAAGAATAACTTCAAAATCACTTTTTATTCATACTTTGCGTGAAGTTTTTGTGAAAAAATGACATCATATACTACAAAATAGAGAGCAAATGCATGTTAGGTGGTGATTTATTCAGTCTGTGTAATAAAGTTTGTCTTTTCCCAACATATCAACATTCAACATACATGTGTGGCAAATCCAATTTACCAACCTCACCATTTGGGTGAACATTTTCTCACAATGAAATTGTATACATTGTTTAGGCCATTGTTTTATAGCATTTAGGCCATTGTTTTATAGCATTTAAATTCATCTGCCATCCAAGGAAAGAAGAAACACTTTAAGTTGAGTTACTTGTTCATATTAACAAGATAGGTGGATAACAAAGTACATGCTTTTCATTGTGTGTTTGGGTTTCCTTCTTATAGTAACTAGGACAACATTTATCAAAACACATGTGTGCAAAAAGACAGCTTCAATTTAATCTTCATCTCTTGCATATAATAAAACATGTAAAGGCTTAAACTTGTAAGTGAGATGTCACAATTTGTTGATCTGAGGCATAGTTCAACTCAATTGAAAAGAAAACCACTTCAATCTATCCAAAACGGGGCTGCTAGACTGATCTTTAAATCAAATTCGAGGGAACATATTACATGTGACACCGTCAAACATGCTTGCTTGATCTTATAAAAACTCATACTCAAAAGTCTAAAGATATATATCTTTCATCATGTGTCGATAACCATCTTCTTGTTTCAAACAGAACTCATGTACATCGAATGGAGACAAAGCTTTCAACCATTCAACCACAGTTACCAGCAACTAACTATCCACATGTCTCCTAACTTCAACATTTTCAAGGCAAACTCAAAACGCAACTTTTTCCAAAGTAATATTGGTTGATGCTTTATGTTAGATTTTTAAAATATTCATGTTTTAGTTTACATTGTAATTATAAGATTGCAACATTTTAGATGTACATTGCAGATTAAGATGTGGCCTGAAGTCATTTTTTGTTAATTGCATTGATCATTCTATGCTTAAAGAGATGTGGTGGAGGTGTGAGAAAACATTAAGAGATGTGGTGGAGGCAGCGCCCTCAATTACAAAAATGTATGATAAAAACTCGGATTTGTATATTTTTACAATTGTATTACATGTATGAACTTGCACCTATAAGGATTAAGAAAAATCAGCCCTCTTTGTACAACAAAACGGCGATTCAAAAATGCTGTTAGAGCCGCAAACAGCATTTTACATGGTTATAGGTATTCCAACATATTGAAAACATTGTTTTATTCAAGTTTTGCCGGGGTTTTTTTTAGTAGAAACAACTGTAATGGCAATTTTTAATGTTCATCTTGAATTCTGAAGTAACTTAATTAAAATAAAAAAAATTCAACATTTATAACATTGTGTCCCTTTTAGCAAGTTAATAGGCGCTAACATCTAAAATTACTTGAAGTCAAATGAAGTCATTTGCTTATTTGCTCATTTGTGAACCCTCAGCAGATCTTCTTTGGTGAATCTGTAGTATAGCTTGCGCTTGTTAACCTTACTGCCTGTACATGCTGAAATAATGCTTGCAAGACATTTTTTAAAATTGCCCCATATAATAACTGTATGTAAAATAAAAACAAATTAACAGCATTGAAATCAGAAAGTATCATTGAAGATGTTAACACAAATATTATTTTAAGCTTTGCACTATCAAAAGTTGCAGGCTTTTTCTTTAAGAAACTTTTGAAAAACTCAAAACACTGTTGGATGCCTACATGTATCCATTATCACTAACCTTTAATTACACAATTAATTGAACAAAAAATTATCAAAGAAGGGTCAAAATTGTTTTAAAAAGTTGTATCACAGCATACAGTCTTTTACACAATTAATTGAACAACATTTATCAAAGAAGGGTCAAAATTGTTTTAAAAAGTTGTATCACAACATACAGTCTATTTATATGATGCAGCAGGTCTATCTCTTGCCATTTATGGTAAGAGGGGCAGGATTCAGCTTGGCATTTGTACTCAGAACTGAATAATGTCCGTCCGTGACAAAATTTGTGTCCGTCCGTGACAACTTTTAATCACTGATTTAACTTATTTATTGACGCCATTGTTAAGTTTCATTTCTACATGAGAAAGGGGGCATATAGGGGAGATAGCTCACTATGTTTTTATTTTTTCTCTCTTTTCTTGAAAAAAGTTGAAAAACTTAACAACTTTTTTGCGTCACGGACGGACAGCTCTGCATCAAAAAGTTATCACAAGGGCAGGGTAATTACTTCCCAGAACTTTTAAAACAAAAATATTTCTTATTTAATGGATAAATGTGCCATCTATCAATTTTTAATTAAAAAAAGTGAAAATGTTTCATTAACATAAAATATGGCAAGGTCAACTTCTACTAAGAATGTCCGTCCATGACGCATCTTGTTTCTACCCCTTGGGCAATAATGGACTGTTCCGAAAACTTTTCCGCCTTTTTTCTTCTTTTCGAATGCAGTTTCAGTTAGCCAAGATGTTGTCCAATATTGTGAGGTACATTTCAATATCAATATCAAAAAGTAATTTTTTCACACCAATGTGAACCTTGAACCGATCACCCTCAGGTGAAAATTTCAACTATCTTGTCTAATGTACATGTTTTATGTCATGAAATCCAAAAAATAATGAGTTTCATATGCCTTACTTTCAGAAAGTATCCTCTATGCAGTGAATAAAAATCAAAATGTAAGAAAAGTGGGAATTTAATAGAAGTTGTGTGTGCGCGCACATACATTGTACAGCTGCTGCTGGCTGTGTGATGTAGGTCTTCACTATTCATAAAAACAGCTTTACACATGATTTGCAAGTTCAAATGTGACCAGTCGGGTCAAAATGGACAAAAAAAACACAGTTTTGAGATAGAGGCGAATATTTTTGCTAAAATACAAAGAAAATAAGAGAAAAAAATAGGCTTCTTCAAATCTTATCGTGTGATTACAAAGTCTGATTGCCTTCAACATGGTGTCATTTCAAAGCTTAAAATGTGCTCTTTCAAGTCATACCAATAACTCAGATTTGTATCGGGCTTTTCAACATGTCCATTTTGATGCGACGGGTCAGAAATACCCAATGTATACTTGTTTTACTATACACCTAGCACATAAAGTCCCTGACCAGGTGCTTTGAGGTTGGCTAATTCAAAATATATGATCGGTACCAAAAATCTGAGATATACTTTAAATGAGCAAATTTCTTCTCCGCAGTTTGATACCTCATTCAACAAAATCGAATGGATACTTTTAAAGTTATGTCGATTTCAATGACCGCGCATGCAACAGAAATGTTGCACTAGGTATAGGAAATCATTGATATGTGTGTGATTTACCATAGACGGTAAAAATCAATGTTTTACCCGTCTATGGATTTACGCACTGAAAAACTCACAGCTTATCAGCTAAGACTTGTATTCTTCACAGCCAGATACACCCTTTGTCCCGCAGATTGCGGTTATCACTAAAGACCCATTCATCTGTCTCGTTCAGATAGCACACAGTTATGACAGTAATCACACACAAATCAATGATTCCTATACCTAGTGCAACATTTCTGTTGCATGCGCGGTCATTGAAATCGCCATAACTTTAAAAGTATCCATTCGATTTTGTTGAATGAGGTATCAAACTGCGGGGAAGAAATTTGCTCATTTAGAGCATATCTCAGATTTTTGGTACCGATTATATATTTTGAATTAGTCAACCTCAAAGCACCTGGTCAGGGACTTTATGTGCTAGGTGTATATAAGAACTAGCGGCGTACCCTCGCTACGCTCGGGCACTCGCTAGATAAGTATTATTATCTAAATTAGATACCTTCATGATTTGTAGCAAAATGGGCATAGATAATGAGTTCAAAATTGTAGATCCCTGAATTTTTTTTTCTTCATTTGAAATAGACTTTGTTCACAGAAATCTGAGTTTTGTGAAATCTTTGAATCTCGGACCCAATTTCAATACCCCATTTAGGAGGGAAACAATGTTATAGTTACCCCATTTGTTGGAAGTGGCTCAACTTTCATTTCATTCAGCCAGCATACTTATATAGGCTTTTTAAGCCTGGCCCGAGCATTTTGCTTGAGCCTGGTCCCTTCAGGACCCAAGCGTGTGTCCGTACGGACCGACGGTATAAACAAACGAACAACAAACAAACAAACCCCCCAAAATGTGCAGTACCAACCCCATACCCCATAGTGTAGGCATATACATGGTATAGAAGATAGTAGTGTGCGGTTAGTAGTCAACATGATCAAAGCGTAGGCTATTGTGAAATAGCAAGAGGTCCTTGATACTCAGGTGCCCTTAATCCTAATATCGGTGCCACGGCGCCCTTAATAATCCAGGGGTCTTAATAAGGCCTACCCAGAAACGCTAAATATTATTATCCCATAATAAGACATAAAATAACCACTCTGGTAGGCCCTACCCTATACATCCTTAAAATCCAGTTATCACAGGTACCCTTAATATTCCATACTCCAGATACCCAGTGTACCCTTATAATCCAGACAGGCCTACCCACCCCATGTGTTCATACACACGGCGTGTAGGCCTATAATATTTCACAACCCCCTTCGCGGACGCACGCCCCCCCCTAAAAGTTGACAAGTCTCTCATAGAACACATAGAACACGCCGCCGCTGTTATAAATAAATTTAGGTCCGCAACGCCACTGGTTTTTTTTAGTGGTTTTATTAAGTTTTATAGTGGGTCTTTCATGTGTGGTGGGAGGTGGGTTCTCATCATGATCACTTTGTACCCACCCAGTTCAGTGTTGTTAGCCCTCCGTTTATTCTATTTTTCGGCCTATTGACATTAAATTATTTCTCCAGTAGGACTATTTCTGCATGCATATTTTGCTCTAACAGTTCCTTGTTTATTTACAGGCCTATCCCCCATGTATAATATGATATCACGGTTTCTGGCCTATCTATGTTTTTATATAGCGCGCCCTACCCGTGGCCCGCATTGTGGATGGGTCCGCGATGGGACTGAGGCACTGTCGTATAAACGCATTTTCCCTGTCACTATATTATTATATAATATGTTATCCTGGATGCTGGCCTACGGTTTGCGCCTTATACGGTTTGTGCCGGCCTTGCTCCCAGTTCCTTCAAAGGGGTTCCCATATACCCTGGCTATATGATTGACTTTTTGTTGTTGTCTCATCATGCCGTTTTCTTGTACTATAGGGTTTGCACTATGGAGCAACGGATGCTTGCCGCCTTTACTCTACCACATAACAAACTACGCTTTGCGCCACTAACGCGTGTGCACCTACGCGTGTTCCGGTATCGCCCGATAACGCGTGCGCCGGCAATCGGCGCCTGACTACGCGTGCGCCGGCAGCAATCGTCTGAATACGCGCGCGCCGACAAGCGCCCGATTACGCGAGTTGTGCGCCGGCCATCACCATGGCGTGCTCAGCGTATACGCGGCGCGTAGCAATAACATAGCAACGGGCTAAAAAACCTCGAATTTCACGAAATCTAACCCAAATTTAAAAAATCAAACATAAACTGGTTCGTCGTGGGACCCATACGCACTCGCACAGAAAATTTGAAGTCAATCGAAGGTGCGGAAAGGGGAGAACATCTCCGTACAAGAATCGGCGATTCCGTATTATTATATAGACTAGCGGCGTACCCTCGCTGCGCTCGGGCACTCGCTAGCTGAGTATTATTATCTAAATTAGATACCTTCATGATTTGTAGCAAAATGGGCATATATAGATAATGAGTCATTCAGCCAGCATGCTTATATAGGCTTTTTAAGCCTGGCCCGAGTATTTTGCTTGAGCCTGGTCCCTTAGACCCAAGCGTGTGTCCGTACGGACCGACTTAAACAAACAAACAAACCCCCCAAAATGTGCAGTACCAACCCCATACCCCATATAGTGTATACATGGTATAGTGTGCGGTTAGTCGTCAACATGATCAAAGCGTATATAGGCTATTGTGCAATAGCAAGAGGTCCTTGATACTCAGGTGCCCTTAATCCTAATATCGGTGCCATGGCGCCCTTGATAATCCAGAGATCTTAATAAGGCCTACCCAGAAACGCTAAATATTATTAGGTATTCCCATAATAAAACATGAAATAACCACTCTAGGCCCTACCCCATACATCCTTAAAATCCAGTTATCACAGGTACCCTTAATATTCCATACTCCAGGTACTCAGTGTACCCTCATAATCCAGACAGGCCTACCCACACCATGTGTTCATACACACGTGTAGGCCTAGATTTCACAACCCCCTTCGCGGACGCCCCCCCCCCTACCCCCTAAATGTTGGCAAGTCTCTGATAGAACACGCCGCCGCTATATTAAATAATTTTAGGTCCGCGACGCTACTGGGTTTTTTTAGTGGTTTTATTAAGTTATCCTAATATCGGTGCCACGGCGCCCTTGATAATCCATAGGGATCTTAATAAGGCCTACCCAGAAACGCTAAATATTATTAGGTATCCCATAATAAAACATGAAATAACCACTCTAGGCCCTACCCCATACATCCTTAAAATCCAGTTATCACAGGTACCCTTACTATTCCATACTCCAGGTACCCAGTGTACCCTTATAATCCAGACAGGCCTACCCACCCCATGTGTTCATACACACGTGTAGGCCTAGATTTCACAACCCCCTTCGCGGACGCCCCCCCCTACCCCCTAAATGTTGGCAAGTCTCTGATAGAACACGCCGCCGCTGTATTAAATAATTTTAGGTCCGCGACGCTACTGGTTTTTTTTAGTGGTTTTATTAAGTTATCCTAGTATCGGTGCCACGGCGCCCTTGATAATCCATAGGGATCTTAATAAGGCCTACCCAGAAACGCTAAATATTATTAGGTATCCCATAATAAAACATGAAATAACCACTCTAGGCCCTACCCCATACATCCTTAAAATCCAGTTATCACAGGTACCCTTACTATTCCATACTCCAGGTACCCAGTGTACCCTTATAATCCAGACAGGCCTACCCACCCCATGTGTTCATACACACGTGTAGGCCTAGGTTTCACAACCCCCTTTGCGGACGCCCCCCCCCCCTAAATGTTGCCAAGTCTCTGATAGAACACGCCGCCGCTGTTTTAAATAAATTTAGGTCCGCGACGCGACGCGACGCTACTGGGTTTTTGTAGTGGTTTTATTAAGTTTTATAGTGGGTCTTTCATAGTTGGCGGGAGGCGGGTTCTCACCATGATCACTTTGTACCCACCCAGTTCAGTGTTAGCCATCCGTTTATTTTATTTTTCGGCCTATTGACATTAAATTATTTCTCCAGTAGGACTATTTCTGCATGCATATTTTGCTCTAACAGTTCCTTATTTATTTATAGGCCTATCCCCCATGTATAATATGATATCACGGTTTTCTGGGCTATCTATGTTTTTATATAGCGCGCCCTGTCCGTGGCCCGCATTGTGGATGGGTCCGCGATGGGACTGAGGCACTGTCGTATAAACTCATTTTCCCTGTCACTATTATTAACACATGTTATCCTGGATGCAGGCCTATACGGTTTGCGCCTTATACGGTTTGCGCCGGCCTTGCTCCCAGTTCCTTCAAAGGGGTTCCTGTATACCCTGGCTATATGATTGACTTTTTGTTGTTGTCTCATCATGCCGTTTTCTTGTACTATAGGGTTTTCACTATGGAGCAACGGATGCTTGCCGCCTTTACTCTACCACATAACAAACTACGCTTTGCGCCACTAACGCGTGTGCACCTACGCGTGTTCCGGTATCGCCCGATTACGCGTGCGCCGGCAATCGGTGCCTGACTACGCGTGCGCCGGCAATCGCCTGAATACGCGCGCGCCGACAATCGCCCGATTACGCGAGTTGTGCGCCGGCCATCACCATGGCGTGCTCAGCGTATACGCGGCGCGTAGCAATAACGTAGCAACGGGCTAAAAAAGCCCACATTTAACGAAATCTAACCCAAAATAAGAAAATCAAACATAAACTGGACAATTGTGGGACCCATACGCACCCGCACAGAAAATTTGAAGTTAATCGAAGGTGCGGAAAGGGGAGAACATCTCCGTACAAAAATCGGCAACTCCGTATTATATATATGATGTTACAAATATGCCTTTTGATGTATTTCATAACTACACATGTCCTCACACTATGTTCAAATTGCTTTATAATTAACTATATCTTGTTTTGTTGTTTTTAAGGTTAAAAATATCCAATTGACCAACCATCTCTATCCAAAAGACATAACGTAACATAACGTAACGTAACAATTATTATTTAATGGGCTATTCATCTAGATCATAGCTTAAAATCAAAACCAAACTGAGAGATGTTTTCAGTTTCTCTTATAAACGACATACGTACGAGGGGGATTGTTCCATGCAATTATTTGATTGGCCTAATGTTCAAATATGTGACCCGTCACATTATAATGGACATGTCGGAGGCCCGAATCAAATCTGAATTATTGGTATGACTTGAAAGAACACATTTTAAGCTGTGAAATGATACCAAGTTGAAGGTAATCTGATTTTGTAATCATATATGATTTGAAGAAGCATATATGTTACTATTATTTTCCCTATATTTTACCAAATATATTGGCCTTTAACTCAAAACTGTGTTTGCCACAACATGTTCTTTTTGATGTGACTGATCACATTAATTATGTCGCAGCTTTACATTCTTGTTTTGGTTTTTTTTCACACTTTTCGTGCACTAAATATACACAGCGAAAATAGTAGCACAGCAAAATACTGCTGTCAATATTGTCCCTGTGTGCGGTGCAGGATGGGAGACATTGTCCGTCATTCACAAAACAGAAATATTGGCTTTAACAGTATTGATTAGAACTCCATCTAGTAGAGTCATTATCTTGGATTCCGTTACCATTTTCTTCCTACCTTAGTTTCTTAGTGAATTTGTCAACTAGAACCATTTTAAGAGAAAATGAGCTCCCATGCACCTCTCAAAAGTGACGGGAATGTTCTTTTATAGCGCAAATTCCAAAATGGCCGCCATACAGGGGCCCAACAAATCAAATGGCTTTAATTAAGCTAAAAAGCACACCAAATTGTTCGGCTGAGCACAAGGATTCAGAAAAAGTATAGTTTGCCCTACTTCCGATGTTTGGTTAACAAGTTATCGGGTAAAACGTAAAAAGGTCGTTGACCTTTGCATATGGGGTCAAAATTTAAACTTGCTCCGATTTTGAAAAACAATATCTCAAATTGTTCGTCTGACGGGCATGAAAATCAGCAAAGCGCAAAAAATTAATTGAGCCAAATTTACAATTTTTACAGTAAGGCCCCCCCAAAAAAGGTGTTTGCTTGTCCAAATCTGACCGACCGTCTCCTACTGTCCCGACCGTGATGTCTTTAACTTTTTTTCTTCTTTTTTTCTGCAAAAAAACAAATATCATAAAAATTGAAGAAAAACATGTTTTGAAACACCACTTTTTTTTTAACATTGAGATATTTGTCTTTTGCAGGTATTGTTATTTGTGAGTGTTCATATTGAATGATACTTGATGCAGAATTTAAAAAAAACCTACCGACCCAACTTTTTTTTGCATATGGACAAGCAAACCATTATTTTTTTTTGGCCTAATACTTATTAATCATTCATCAATTCTGGCAGCTTTACATGGCATACAAAGCTTATGTCCTGAAGGTATGTATTATTTAAATATACACACTCAGAAGTCTGGTATAGGGAAGTGCCCTAATTTTTCTATTTTCTAAGTGGGTT
Source organism: Ophiura sarsii (assembly GCA_035610835.1). Classification (NCBI taxonomy): domain Eukaryota; kingdom Metazoa; phylum Echinodermata; class Ophiuroidea; order Amphilepidida; family Ophiuridae; genus Ophiura; species Ophiura sarsii. The sequence continues at coordinate 53,894,024 of CM069456.1, read as the reverse complement.
TTGTGATATTGTATTGCTTTCCCACATACAACTTTTTAGATTGTAATGGTTTGTACTAGCGTAGATTTGTGCATTTGTACAACATGTGAATTGGGCACATTAACTACCTACCCACTCAACAAATACGGGATAGTCCGGAAATTAGGAATATCCAGTTTTTCAACTTAAACTTAATCCGCAAGAGGAGATTTATTCGAACACCATACTATCACCATCATTATGAATCATACCCTATTGCATAGCTACCAACCATATGTGTACCGCACCGTCCCCTCTTCCAAATACAGGATACCCCCTGGTTTTGACGTCTTCTCATCTTGTAATATCCTATTTTTTATTATGTGTGATGACGTACTTCTATAATGAGAACCGCTCATCCTCACATAGCATACAAAATCTTTATTTATTCACGATAAACAGGTCCGCATAAACTATAGTTCAATCAGTTCCAAATTGGCGAGAAATATTCAGGTTTTTATCTATCCACTCGCGTCGCAAAAGTAATCCAAGCCTAATAAGTGCGATTTTGGCATACGCAAGCGTCACGCATACAATGACACTGCCACATTGCGCCCCATATTGCGCCCTGCGAGTGCTTTGCACACGATGCTCTTCTCAATTCATTCTCTGCTGTAAAGAGGTTTCACCAATTTGGAACTGACTGAACTATAGCTGTTTTTCACCGAGGCTGTGATAAAGTCAAATATATAACATTTTACATTTAAGCACATTCACCGGCGGGGATTTGAACCCCGGTCTCCTGACCGGGCCGGTGAATGTCCTTGTTTATTTTTCGTTGGGACATTCGCCGGTGGTTGATAATATTTGTTGTTATATTGTCTATTGTAAACACGGTGGGTTGGTAAACTGCTTTATATTATATTATATATAATATAAAACATTATTATATGATTTATTTATTCAGTTTCCTCTTGTCATCACGTTTGTGATCCCTACCGTGTTTGGCCAAATGTATCATGTTATTGTGCTGTGTGTATTGTATAACCCCGTCGCTTAGACACTTACCACTGATTCAAATTGCCGTTTATCAGCAAGTATCGGTGGTGTAGTGGTTAAGACGCCTGTCTAGTAATCAGGAGACCGGGGTTCGATTCCCCGCCGGTGAATGTCCTTGCTTATTTTTCGTTGGGACATTCGCTGGTGGTTGTTAATATTTGTTGTTATATTGTCTATTGTAAACACGGTGGGTTGGTAAACTGCTTTATATTATATTATATATAATATAAAACATTATTATACAATAAATATAAGCCAAACCTACGTAAGACGAGGATCTGGATCCGGACCACGATTTGAAAGGATCGAGACCTCCGAAAGGAGCACCTTTAGCCTTCCACAAATACACGGGCAAAACAAAACCATGAAATGAGCACAACAAATATGGTCTAGACCAGGGTTCACAGTAGCTTCAAAATTATGTGGTCCAGTTGGACCCCCTATCCTGGCAATTCTCAGAATTATGGAGTCCAAACAGAATTTTTGGGAGTCCATGAAATAATGATAAATTCCCTAATTATGATTACTGTATCATGCCGCATGTGAATGATAGTTGCTTGCTACTCTCCTCAGTCTCCTGTTTTCTATACACATTTTGACATTGTGAAGGTAATGCAGTAAGTGTGACTGTTTACTGGGGATTACTGCATTACCTGTGACTGTACTAATTTCATGCCCATCGTATTCCAGCCATCTGAATCGCTCAGTCTGAATTCCAAGCTTTATTGCACTTTTTCTTTTCTTGGCCCTTATTTTTATTGGGGTTTTCACCCCCGGGTTTATTTCATCCTCCATGGCAGCAGGATGCAGGCAGTACAACTACAATACAGTAGTAAAGCAAGCGAGACGAAAACTTTTCCCAAGCACATGCGCAACAGCGCAAGTCCTATGAGGCCACTCAAAGCGAGATCGTATAACTTTTCAAGGAGGTTAAACGCACACAATATACTATATAAATTGACATATCAAACAGAGTTTTGAACTAAAGATTATCAATAAAACGTTCATTACTGATTAACAATATACAATATTTATATTTATTAAAAAAACATACAGAAAACTTCAGAATTAAACAATCAAATTAATTGTTGTGCATTTGCCCTGAACGTACCACCCCTATTGCCAAATGTCACCCTGTGCCGTGTCACAGGTCAACACTTATTATAATACATGCAAATAATTTATCTCTTTTACCAACTGTAGAGTACTCGCAATTCCCGCACGTGCACAAACGTACATACATTTGTTTACGAACGAGTATCTTACTCTTGTGGAGGAGACGATAATGTAGAATTTCGTGCTAGTTTGGTTGTACACATCCCCTGTCAGCTTCGCTGTGTGTCTGTGTATATGCACTGATTTGTTTTGATACTAAAACACTGCGCAAATGAGAAGTATTTGGGCATGTTGTTGACATTTTCGACGATTAAGCTTAGCAAATTTTGATGCAATTTCAGATATTTGTAAACTGCGATGCATCGTGAATTCGAGATCGTATTTATAGTAAGATGAATAGCCTCAAGCTAGGGCGTCCAAGCAAGACGCAATAACACAGGACATTTCAATATTATGGCGTCCAAATCAAAATGAGGGCGTCTATGACGCCCAAACGCAAGGTAGCGTGAACCCTCCCTTATCCCCTTACAAAAACCTACCCCACCCCTTACACAAAAAAACCCGCCAGTCATCGGCCGAGTCCGGCTTAGACCCAAGCCGGCCAAATCTGGTCTTATAATGCCTGAAAACGACCTAATCAACTCCAGTATGGATAACTGGGTGGGTTGGGTGGGATTTTCACCATGCAACGTGACTAACTCCAACCAGCTATTGAACAAACCCAACAAAACGCGCTACCCAATTGGACGAATATCGGGCATGAATATTGATATGGCCAATCACAAAATTTAAGATAGAACACCAAGGCACACAGTTCAATGCCACTTTAGGGTTATATGGTGTATAAGGACCGAGACGGGGCAATTTGGTGGCCATCCCCCCTGTGAAATATTCCAACCAAAAGCAAAACGCAAAATCCGAAACAAGGGCACCTCTTAAGGACAAAGTCGCTTTTGATTAGATGGGACTAATAAAAACCGTAATTGTGGTTCAGTGGAACAGCGCAGGACTCCTAATCATAAGATTATGAGTTCTAGCCCCGCTGGTTCCAACATGGTTGTGTACTTGGACAAGGCACTTAGTCTACATTGCCAATTAGGGGTTACTAGGGGTAATTATGAATGTTTGTTTATGTTTGCTTATGTCACAACTAGGCGCTGATTGCCTTAACGTTGCATTGTTTAATAATGTATAATCATTTACGTAATTTGTAATGTTGTGACAATTCAGCCGGTTGGCTGCGATGACAATAAAATTAGATCATTCTTAACACTTTGATTACGGTTATTTGCAATTTCATGTTAAATGATCAGATTAAAAAACAATGATAGAATAATAAGAATAATAATGCCAAACCGTACCAACTTTGATAAAAAAGCATAAGTGATAATATTATTTTTCATTTTTGTTTTATTTGCAGGAATAGCAAAGATTTACTGCTTGATCACTATTTTCTGGCCCACAGTGTACCTCATGGGATTCACAATGGGACTTATAACCAGGTAAATTAAAAGTGTATGCAAGAACAGTCATAGTGGATATTTTTGTAGTGCATCATTTGTGCCAGTTCTATGTGAAATAAAATGTGCAGATATATTCTATAATTGTAGATATTACATCAGGATTTTTAAGTGCAAAAGTTAATTGCCTCTAAAAGTGGTATCCTACCCTAGAACTTTGTGTCTGTTCAATAGGCAAATTTGAATTGTATTTTTTTGCTTCGATCATAAAAACCACTGGATCAATTTGATGCACATTTTGGAATATTACTGTATTTTTGATGTGTCTTCATGAAGCTGAGATGTAATACTGGAAATGTTTGGAAGTTAGGCGAAAAAAAATATCTGGAAATGGAATGGAATAAAAAAAAAGGGTACCTTGTAGCCTATTCCCGTACAAGCCCTGATGAATGTTTGATACCTTGTCTGTGGTCGCTGCGTAAAGTTACATTTCGTCGATTGATTTTCAGGTAATTATACTTTAACTACTGTTACATCTCTGATGTAGATTAGTAAACCAATTCAAGGCCAAAAGGTCACACCCACCTTCATAATTGAGATTGTGTAAAATTGTAGTTCAATGATTCAATTGCATTGAAAAGTGAGAAAGGTAGTGTCTGCTTTTGTTTTGTTTTTCCTTTTGCCGAGAGTTCAACGGTTCAACCCCTTGATAATTGATAGGCACCAGTTTTTGAAAATTGTACAAAAACCAACAACACAAATTTGACCATTTCCGACCAACTTGACAAAAAAGTGTTTGGAATGGGACCTCCCCACATTCACAAGCAGGTGGCTATGCACCAAAAAAAGTGATTGCTACGAATGAGGTATCTTTTTGATGTAACACAATATGAATATATCGCAACATATTACAGAGATTGGTAAATGAAAACAAGTTTCCAAACATTTTTGAGCAGTTTATGTGAAGCGTATCATTGACTAAAACTTACTTGCAAAAAGCTTGAACACAGCGCAACAACCCCTTAGGGATCACGTCAAAACTCGACCGCCCGGCAACTGCCGGTTACGGCCGGTTCCGTTCGGTTCTCACAAAACGTGTCGTCTGTTATAATATACACACATAATGAGGTCAAATAGTAACACTCTGGTGAACACGACCGGTTGAAAGTGCCTCGTCACACACGTGAGCAATAACATCTGAAGTAATGGGCTCTTTTAAGACTTAAAAGTCTCAGTTAAACAACCAGTACAATACAGCTATTGATTTTCGCTGGGGTTGGCTTTTTCAATCTGTTTATAGCTCAATTAACTTTTTAAAATCAATACCGAAAGTCTATGAATGTTTTTTTTTATAGAACGATTATAGAGAGAGCTATTATGACCGCAAAGTAACAGATTGATAGTGTAAATTGGTCAGATTACAGCATTAAGTTAACCGGCGGTTGTTCAGTGTTGCATGCGCGAATATTCATATACCAGTAAAACATTTGACCTGAAAGAACCGGGCGGAACCGCCCGTAACCGGCAGTCAACGGGCGGTCGAGTTTTGACGTCTCCCCTTACAAAACGTGAATATGGCTGTGTAACTGTTGACACTATATGACTATATTAAAGGTAGATGACCCGATCACATTTTCGTAACACATAATTATTTCAAAGATTTTCATATCATATGAAAGCTCGTATTTTTCTCATCATCATACTGAAATTTGACGGCCTAATTCGGTATAATGACAGAGAAATCGACGAAATAGCGTTGAATTACCGCGAATGGTGGTTACCACCGATATAGTTTGTGTACTACTCAATGGGTACAGTTCACAGCATCTTGTGCGTCTAAAATAAGAACCATAATAGCTATGCATCTCAAATTTTGGGACACGACGTTTTTCAGCGCAAGCTGTACTGTAACCACTTGTGAAACCTGTACTGGTATATATCCATTACGCTCAGTGCAGAGATCAACTTAATTTCTAGCAAGATCACTGTATCCCTGATGTGAACTGCGCTATCCAAGTACAGTGTGAGATTAAGCCAGCTGAACGTCCTTATAAACTTGGTTTCAGTTGGTTCACCTTGCCAACGAACTCTTATATTAACACAACACTGTTACCCAATTACAGGCATCCTTACATATGCACTAGGCAAAGTACTCACTAGCACTCTGTATTAGTACCTGATCATCAAGTCCATCGTCAATCATCACCTCTCAATATTGGGACTGTATACATGTGTATCAGGTTAAAACCATTTGTATGCTAGAAGTATCCTCATTCCTCCTTCTATAAGTAAAATGGTTATACTATATATATATGAATGATTATGTAAAGCATTTTTTCGGGCCTAATTTGGACTAAAATATGTCCTAACCCCCCCCCCCCCCCCCCCACCCCCGCCACTCTCAAAATGTTTTGGGGCAACCTTTTACGACTTTGTTGGTACAAATGTACCTTTTCCAAAAAATAAGCCCCCGCCCCCTAACAAAATCCTGCTTACGGGCCTGCTCTTAGTCCCACCCCTTTATCAATCCATCAACCCGACTATATCTGTGATCTACCCCACCCCCCTCCCCTACACCAACCATACACCACTTACTGCATTTACACAATAATATGCTTGCAAGCACCAACCATAACCACCACAGAGAGTTAATGATAAACAAAGTGAACTAGCCTGGTACGGGGTTAACCAGGTTAAATGTTATCAGGGTTTATTATATAGTGAGAGCTATGCATGTCAATAGGCCGTATTCATAAAAATAAGTAATTACTAACTAGTAAATGCTATAAGTAAAAGCAACAGCTAGGTAAGTAAAAGGTCTAGTCTAAGCAATTGCTAAAAATGTTATTCATAACCATTTGCTGAATGATTACAGGTGTTACTTGCCACAGCTAGTAAGTTCTCAAGTAGTTGCTATTATACTACAGTACCATCTACAAAAGGGGGGGGGGGGGGGTGGCAAAATGGTTCACTATAAGAGACATTTTGTAGTCTTGCTCATCCCTAGCTAATTTAAGTTACTCATTAGTATCTCTTATTTCGCCAACGGACGTTTGGTACCCTGGATCTGACAAATATGCCAAAGTCGTCTCCATTTGTGCCACTGATGTCAAACGCCCACCACGAGTCTCGGTATTTGGTGCATGGTATGAAGGTGTCTGCAAGCCATTCCACATTTTGTTTGTCAAACCTAAATAAAGTTCTGTAAGTGGTAGGGTTGACTTCATCACGATTAAGCCTGATGTTATACACCTTAGGTTGTGGTCTTCGAGGTAAAAACATGACAGAAGATGTGATATGTATGTACTGGCTAAACAGCAAGCCACAAATGAGGTGCTTGTACAATCACTAGTAAATGCTAGTCAAAGGTCATTTTTATGAATACAAATTGAAGTAGGTGCTAATTTCTCTGGCATTTACTTATAAGTAAAAAGCAATTACTAATGCTTAAAATGGGCAGCTTTTACTTCAAAGTCATTGCTTATTTCTATGAATAAACATTTAAGTAAAAGGTTAGTAAAAGGGAGTTGTTACTTTAGCAAAAGCAATTACTTATTTTTATGAATACGGCCTATGTCTTGGCATGGTATTGGTCAATTGGCCTGCTATCACTATCAATGATATAGGATTGTACAAAATGCAATTTTCATTGTACCATTATATTCAGTTAGTACAAAACTGCAGCGGGTTTTAATTGTACCATTATATTAAGTAGTACAAAACTGCAGTGGGTTTTCCAGTTGTATAGGCCTACATGTAATTAGTACATTCATAAATTCATGAAATGTATGTATTTATTCATATTAGAAATTAACTTAAATCCATTAAATAATAAATGCATTAATCATTAAGTTTGTTAATTAATAAAATAATTCTTTAATGAAATTAATTAATATTAATGTATGAATTAATGTCGTGAACTCTATGTATTTAATCATATTATTAATTACATTAATAAATAAATTACTAAATTACTTTTATTTAAGTAAGTTCGACCCCCCCCCCCCCCCCCCCCTCCCAAAAAATTAGCATTTCGAAGAAGATTCATGGACCTCTAATTTGGTCACCCAGGCATATCAGCAGCATGGCAAAACAAATGAAGCAGTTCAGTGAAAAACTTAAAATGACATTGATGAGATCTGGCTGTTCTTAAAGGTGGATGTTCGGATCACATTTGTTTACCTTACCCATCAACATATTTTAATATCAGAAGAAATTCCATATGTTTCTCATTATTTCAATAAAATGTTCGACGCAAGATATCTTCCATTTATGCGTTATAGGCCAAAATGCAGTGAGTTATCGGTAATGGTGGTTAAGGGTAGATGTTCTGATTGCTGGGCCAATTTTAAACTTGATGTTGTCTATTTTACATGAAAGGTCATCCTTAAAATGGTCGCATTCCAAAGCTTGAGTTGCATTACTCCAATGGTTCTTATTTTAGAAGCACAGGGTAACAAGCAATTTACCCATTGAGTAGTACACAAGCTGGCGGGTGGTTAACCACCTTTGGCAGTAATTCACCACATTTTAGTTTATACTTTCTATTAAAATCAAACATTTCTAGCCCCTAAGATTTTACAGACATAATGAGAAAGATATGGGGATTCTTCTGATATTGAAATATATTGATGTGTAAAAAGATCATAGCCAAAAAAGTGACTGATCAGAACATAGCACCTTTAACCACCCGGCCAGACTGTGTAGTACTCAGTGGACAATTCATGTCACCTTGTGTGTCTAAAATAAGAACAATTGAAGTTATGCAACTCAAACTTTGGAATATGACTATTTTAAGGATGACCCTTCATGTAGTACAGAAAAGAATCACGTTGAAAATCAGGCCAGCAATCGGAACACCTACATTTAATCCGGGAAAGGTGAAATCTCACCTCTCACCTTTCCTGATTTAATCAGATACACAATTTCAATTTTGGTTAAGTATGGGACCTAAAACACCCACATTTGCAGGGGCGTTTGGATATACTGAAGATAACAATAATGTACAACTTAAACTTGATACTTGATTTCAATGACAAATTATTGATAAAATACAATTCACTCAACTCTTCATGGCATACGTCCGCTTGCATTCAAACTCAACCCCTCCAAAGCGCTGTTTGTCTTTTTTAAGACTCTTCTTGTTAAGGATGACCTTTCATGTAGAATAGAAAACTTCAAGTTGAAAATCGGAACATCTACCTTTAAGTCATATATTAAAATAGTAATATGTAAACATTATATTGGAACACTAGAATCATAAAATAATGAAGAATGTAAAAATTGATTATTTTGATCACAGAATTTCAATTTGGCCGCGATGTCATCGTCAGACGAAGAAGTGAACCCAGGTCTGATGGAACAAGACTTGGGGCGTGATATACCCAATGCAGACTCTGCTGCAGATGCTGTCCAGCCTGCCACGGTTGGAACGATGAAACAAGACTTGGGGCGTGATATACCCAATACAATTAATGGCCAGCCTCCTGCAGGTGCTGTCCAGCCTGCCACAGTTGCAACAGTGACGGCATGCACACCGCGCAAAAACATTGTTTTCTTTAAGATGCACAAGTGTAGCAGCAGCACAGTGCAGAACATCTTATTTCGCTATGGTGAGAATCACAACCTGACCTTTGTGATACCGGCTGCCGGGAACTATCTTGGATATGCCACATTTACCAAGCAGGCTATGGTGCAATTACCGACTAAAGAGTACAACATACTCTGTCACCATACAAGGTTCAACGAACCAGGTAACGTATGAGGGTGGGTCAAAAAGTTCATAGAACCGGGTATCAAACATTGTCACAGTTACTGTAATATTACTATGATTTTAGTATGATTTGACAGCTTTTTTACCCTGTTAGTTCTAGAAATTTCAAAGATTTAGGACAATTTGTTAAGATCAACTTTACAGGTTCCTGCAAGGCCGCATGATTCCATGAAGTCTATTTGATCACATGGGTCAGATATCAAACGGTGTGTTTGCTAAAAATTGTCGAGAAAAAAATGCTCCAAAATGTGTTTAAATAAATTCTAATTTTTGTCGCAAACGTGAACAAAATGGGTCGGTCGGGCCCGTACAACAGGTGTTTTTTTCTTTCGTCGCCTAATATCCAGTTAAAATTTTGATGAACAAGTGTAAGCATAACAGTTAATATGTCTTTCCGGTGTTTTGTTTTTGTCTCCAGCCATGACGGAAGTGATGCCATCTAACTCTGTCTATGTCAGTATACTAAGGGAGTCTGTCTCCATGTATGAATCAATGTTTACCTACTCAAAATATGGTGATATGTACCAAATTAGTTCGCCAAATAAGCTGAACACATTCCTGCAGAATCCGCCAAAATACTACGAGAGATACGGGGGAAAGGATCATGCCAAGAGCCCCATGATGTACGACTTTGGTCTGGAAAACGCTCTGAAAGATAACCAAACATATATTGATGAAATGATCGAAAGGCTCGATAAGCGCTTTGATCTCGTCATGATGACGGAATATTTTCACGAATGTTTAATTCTATTCAAAGAGCTCATGTGCTGGTCCATCGACGACATAGTGTACTTCACGCTAAATGCTCGAAGCAAATCTTCTGTTGTCACCGTCAACTCTGATATGCAGGAAAAGATTAGAAAATGGAACGAAGGAGATGTAAAACTGTACAACCATTTTAACAAAACGTTTTGGAGAAAGGTACAGGAATTCGGCGAGGAACGGATGAAAGAGGAAATCAAGCAGCTATCGCAGCGTAATGACGAGCTGTACAAGCGGTGTGTCGCCACAGTGATCGAAAATGATGGGAAAGTTTGGCATCCTCCAGGTATCAAGATAGAAAGTTTTCAAGTCAAAGATTCCGCAAAAAATGACAAGCAATGTGTAGCGATGTCCCGGACTGAGCTTCCATACACGGATCTTTTACGTAGGAAAATGAAACAGAAATACCACATACGGTGATGAATAGTCTGGTTCTACAGTTGAATAGCATGCACTAATTTTTGTTACATTGTAAAGCCTTATTGGACTAATTTAGATATAAATTATAATTATACTTTCATTATACTTCATCTGACTCTGTGCAGTGACATTAGAGCACACTCTAGTGATTTGCGCTGCATTTATGCGTGAGTTACTGGGACTCATCTTAGATTGTGTCTATACTGACACCAGCGTATTAGGTTATATTTAAAAAATCTTTTGTCTCAAAGCTCTTCAGTTTTTCAAAACGGAATGTGGTTTTTTTAAAAGTTTTTTTAATTTAATTTTTTTAAATATAAAATATTGAAATCCTTGTAAAAGTGACTTTTTGTATTTAAAATGATTTGATCAATGAAAATCTGAAAAATCGGTGACATTTTGGGATTTTTCCTTTTTTGTTGGAAAAAAAAGGGAAAAAAAAGAAAAGATTTTTAAGATTTTTGTTTTTCTAATGCGCATCAAAAAACTAACGCACGCGGGAGCTTTGAGACAAATGATTTTTTTAATTTAGCCTTACAACCATGTGATTAATTAGGTGTGGTCTTATTAGGTGTGCTCTGATGTCACAGCACAGAGTTAGATAAATGAAGCATAATACAAAATGGAAATGCATGAATTGACCCACTTTTCTCTTTAAAAATATTAATTCGGTCACTTGAAGCAAAATGTGGCAAGGTGTGTGAGTACAAAGTAGTGTGGTGTGTACTTTTTTCGGGGTAACACACTACTAGACATCTGTTCAATGATGGGCTTATCTTTAAGGTAGCATATAGGTTTAAATTCCTGTCAGTTATAACCCGAGTTGAATCAAATATAATTGGAGGGGAACCTAGACTGAATCCTTCACGTCTTCACCATTTACACATATATATTATATGTAGCTGCTGATAGGGTGCTCAAAAATGAAGACTGATAAACAGATAGTTCCAAAAGTGTGCGCTGATAAACTCATGAGTAAACATTACCTCTATACACGCCATACTGGGTCGGTGGTTTCATGCATGCATTGTTGTGCATCGCGTGGGATTCATGCATTGTTGTGCATCGCGTGACGCAATGGGGCTCGCTGATTTACCTCCCATGGTGCAACGTGGCGATCGTTAAACATGGTACAGTTTATTTAAATTTGACCAATCAGGTGCTTTATTTGGTGTTGTTTTCTGAGCAGGCTTGCGCTTGGGCAGTTAGAAGTGACTAGAAGTGTCGTGACTTTCCATGACAATTTCTTTAACTTTTTGTCATGTTTTTTTCCCAGTCCCTCAATTTGGTCAACCATTTTTAAAGATGGCGACCAAATAGAGGGATGCAGGGACCTAGTCTAAGGGGAACCCAGAGGCATAATATTGTGCTAGTCTGCAAAGAAACCCAGAGGCAAAATATTATTCCTCTATGAAGGGGGGGGGGGGGGGGGGGGGGGGGGGTGGGGGGGGGGGGTTGGAGCCTTTATGTATAGCATAGTCAAATGCTTGTGTTTCCTTCAACTTAGTTTGTCTTCCTTCAATTTGTGCTTTTTGTTTCTGTGTATGTTGACCCAGGTTTCATAACAGTAACACCTGCTTCCAGCCAACTTATATGACCCTGTGACAGTAAAGTCAGCCTTTTTCTAAAGAAATCTCTCCATTCAAATTTAAGTGTTTTCCAAATTACCTTTTGATTGGGTAATTATTTCACTGCCAATTTGACACAATTCTATCCAAGTTTTTAAGGGTCTATCGCATTTTGCGAACTGCAGTCAGATGTTTGTTTGTTCATATTTAGTTATACATGAACGTTTTTGCTGGATAGATTCTATGTTGAAAATGAATATTTAATGTCATTCAATTTCACAGTTTAAATAGACACCCACCTATTGCTCAGCTCATCTTCCTCTGCAAAGTCTGGCTTTCAAATTACAGTAATAGATCATTCAAATTCATTCTCTGCCAAAACAAAGTTGATATCGACTGACAGCAATTGTATATGTCTTCATAGGAATGGAAACTTATATTTGTATTTAGTGTTGTTTTGAAATTATCTTTTGATAAGTATACTAAGGATGGTAATTTGATTATTTTCATACAAACTGAAAGTTTGTAAAAATTAAAGTCAATCCACATCCACCACCAAATCTTTATGGATTTTGTTAAATTATCAAGATTATATTATCCCTTCCATTATTCGGGGGCATTTAGAAACCAAAGTATTTCGTTTTAACTTAAAGAGAGTCTCTAGATTTAGTTGTTTGATGAACTTCCCAAAAAAGGCTAGTGTGTGAAACTGAATTGCTGCTTCAGAATAACTATGATAATGATTAAAACTGAATACGTTCCATTAGGCAAGAGGTCACTAAGCGGCGGGACTTCTGTTTCTTTTGATTGTGAATGGGTGAGCGATTTTAAAGTAAAGGTTTGTGACATTAAGATAAGACCAAGCAAGAAATCTCTTTTTAGTGATTGTAAGAATCACCAATTTTAGAATCATGATTTTGGAAATATATGGGAAAAGAAAAATATTTAAATAAAAAAGTATTCTATTTTTGTGATAAACAAGAAATTTTGCTTGAACCAGAAAATGATATGCTGTGTTGTAGTAGTAATGGTCAAAAGAAGCTAGAATTTAAACAAACCCCATCCATTTTATTTCATACAGCAGCTGAGTGGGAGTTTGATTTGGGCGTACAAAACCCAAAGGTTTGGCAACACTGGGTTTGACTGTTACTTACAGTGAAAGTCGATTATTTATATAGGGTTGTATATAAATAATAATTATTTATACAGGGCGGGATAGCACTGGATCAAAAATATGAGAGGTCCCATGACATTTTTCAGGACCCCTTAGGACTTCGAAAAACAAATGTAAGGGGTCCCCCAAGAAATTGAGGGGTCCTGAAGTTTGGTTATTTGAAAATTTTACTTTTTTACGGACAGTTTTAATGAATTTATATTGTGAGCAAAGGATGGATATGTAATTTACAGAATTTCTTAAGGTGTCCATTTCCATACATCGTCAAATTTAAGGGGTCCCTTCAATTTTGATCGGGACCCGCAAGTCTTTCCAATTTGAAACATGACGCGTCACTACAAGAAAGTGAGAGGTCCAGGACGCGAAAACGTGTCAGAATGCGACCCCTGATACAGGGTTGTGTATAGTAATGATAATTTATGTAGGGTTTGTGTATAAGTAATGATAATTTACATAGTGCCATAAAATAAGCAATCTTCACAGTCAACGTTTAAAGATAGCAACAGTTACAACAGTGTCCTTTAAACACAGATTGAATGGTAAGAAAGATACTTAATCGAAATAGATCAAGGATGGTGATAAAATACTTAACTCTAATTGAGTGTCATAAGATTTGCCAACAGTTCCTTCAATTTAATATAAAAATGTGGTTAATATTCAGATAATGTGTGTGGGGGTGTGTGTGGGGGGTGGGGTGGGGAGTTCTTACAAATGTAAACAAATATTGGTGCGTTTAAAAAAAGAAATTATGATTATTATTGCTCTCTTTTACTTCGACGTATCATGTACTTGTATTAGAGAAAAAAATGTGTAATTTCAGTGTGTGGTTTATGATAGACCATGAGATTTCATCCGTTATACAATCATATTCAATGTTTGTTTAAGGCTGAAAAACTTTAATACGTGTACTCTAGTCTAAAGGTATATCCAAATCAACTCTCAAAGTCTTCATTTACAGTGTGTGAAAAATGTGACCATAATATTGCAATAGTAATCCCACTGAACTTTATTTGGTGGCTTTATGATCAGGCTATATTAAAAATCAAAGCTCTTCAGTTTTTCAAAACCTAATGCGGAAAGGTTTTTTTTTAATATAAAATATTGAAATCCTTGTGAAAGTGACCTTTTGTATTTAAAATGATGTGATCAATGGAATTCTGAAATGTTGGGATTGTTTTTGTTTTTTTTGAAAAAAAAAAAAATTGTTCTTCTTCTTTTTTCTAATGCGCATCAATTAACTAACGCGCGCTGGAGCTTTGAGACAAATGTGACGCGATCAAGAGGAATGAGTCGGATGTCGGGGAATCTCAAATTGAGATATGGCCAATTCAAAATGGCCTCTTACATAAGTTTTGATGGAAATTCATGTATACAATTTGACATAACTTTGGAACAAAACGTCGTATCGACATGGGGTTTTCAGTTTCTGAAAGCTCTAGGTGTCTTCTTTAAAATTAAAAAACTCATTTTCGACCAGGGTCGACATCCGACTCATTCCTCTTGATCGCGTCACAAATGATTTGTTTAATATAGCCTTATCTTTAGTATTTGAAACATTTCAAATACTGTAAAAGTGGAAATTTTTATCGCTGCATTTATTTTCACGCTCGAACCAGCTACTGCGTAAATTATAACATGTAAATATATTTCTTTTGCATATAGGTCTATGTGATGAAACTACAAATCGCTAATTTAAAAAACATGTAAAACTTTTGAAAATCCCCAAAGCGGGAACAATTACTCACACAAAAATTACCACTTTATACAGTACATGTAAGGTATTTGCATTTCAATACTTTATATGTGACGCAATCAAGCGGAATGAGTCGGATGTCGGGATTATTGAATTTGAGTTCACATAGGAAAAGAAGTGACAAATTCTTACGTTTTACTATGTTTTCTCAGTTTGTAAATTGATTGTACCTTAAAAACTAGAAATTCAATTTTAGTGGGGTTTGGACCTTACTATAGCATTTCCCACCATGCTTTTAAATAATGGACAAATGTCAACATTGAAAACTGCTGACATTCAACTCATTTCGCTTGATTAGATCATAATGAAATGGAAAAGTGGTTTCTTACACGTATTCAAATCAACCATTACGAAAGTGTTCATGAATCAGTTTTGCATCATGTACCAACTCAACTAACTGAATGTGGAACAGGCTGGGTTTGAATCCCCTTTGTACTTTGTTCCACTCGGCTACACAGATAACTGTAACCTTTATTGTACATGAATCATGAATGTCAGACAGATATATTATCATTGTAATGAACTTCACAAAAGTCTTGTGTTATAGTCAATAAAAGAATGTATTCTGATTGGCAAACCTTGTACATGGAGAGGCTAAAAGTGAACAAGCAAACAGGTTTTTTTTAACC
Organism: Ophiura sarsii; assembly: GCA_035610835.1. NCBI lineage: Eukaryota > Metazoa > Echinodermata > Ophiuroidea > Amphilepidida > Ophiuridae > Ophiura > Ophiura sarsii. Next base: position 53,878,352 of record CM069456.1, on the reverse strand, counting down.
TTCTTCAATAGCATACATGTATATGTGTATAGTAAATATAACTAATAATTTTACTAGTATTCAAGAACTGTACATATGAGCTATTTATACCAAAATCATACAAATAATAAAGAGTAAGTATTTATGATATTCTTATACTCTAGAGCATTTGACAGAATATCTTATGTCAGTATTTATATATTTAGATAGAGTAGCCCACTGGTTTCAAACAGATATAGCCAACTGTATCAGTGGGAAAATTATGTAGCTAGAAATTGGCTTTGTTTCTGTAACAGCTGGTAGGTAGGTGACACCCCATATCAGTGACTATAGACTACAGTTTCAACAGTTCCAAATGGGCGCGAAATATGCAGATAAACTCCTGCTTCCTTTGTGGGTCTGCTTCAATTTTCTTTGCTCTTTTCTATATTTCAGTCATAACACTTTTTGTTCAGGTGTTTCAGAGTTTGAGATGTTTATAACAACATTGTTTCTTTCTTATAATATAATGCATTTTAAACAAGTTTGTTGGTGACCAACCGCTCAGAACCATGAAATAAAAGCAATTTATAGGCCCTCCTTCCCCTATAAGGTTCGCAAAGTTTATCGCTAATGAGTGCAATTTTGCGCTGAAAAGTTAAATAAGAGAAAAGAAAATGGGCCAAATGCCTGTGCTACATACATGTGTGTTCATTTGTTGCTGTAAGGAGCTCACCTATTTGGAGCTGAATAAACTATACAAGGATTGGATTTTGTATATTTTATGACTAAGAGAAAACAATACATGTTATGACAAAGAAAACAATACATTTTATGACTAAGAAAATAATACATGTTATGACTAAGAAAACACTTCTGACTACTCCCACCAACAGGCACACTTTCTTGATGTAACCATACAGAAAGCCGAGAATGGTATACTATCTACAGATCTCTTCACCAAGCCTACAGATACGCACCAGTATCTCCATGCTTCAAGCTGCCACCCTCGCCATTGTAAGACTGGCATAGCATATAGTCAGGCTCTCCGTCTCCGACGTATTTGTTCCAACGAATCTAGATTCTCATATCATGCACAGAATTTGAAGAAGCATCTGGTTACCAGGGGTCACAGCTCCACCAAAGTCCAGCAAGCCATCAAGAAAGTCCACTCTCTCCCGAGAGCCACAGTCCTTCAGGAGAAGCCCAGGAACCAAGACCCCATCCCTAAGATTCCCCTTGTTACCACATTTCATCCTAACCTTCCTCCTCTACGTCACATCACCAACACTAACCACCACATTCTCCACACATCAGACCGTCTTCGTCGTGCAGTTCCTGACATACCCATCCTGGCCTACAGACGCCCTCGCAACCTCCGAGATATGTTAGTACGGGCTACCATCCCCCCGTTAACTGATTCTCTCCCCACGCAGCATGGCACTTCTAAGTGCGAGTCGACCAGCAGGTGCGTCGTTTGCCGGGAACACATCAAGGAAGGCGATTCCTTCACCAGTCACACCACCCATGCCACCTACAAGATGAAGGGTCACATCACTTGCACCACATCTAATGTCATTTACCTCTGTATGTAGAGTGTGTGGAGTCCAGTATGTTGGTGAGACTAAAAACTCACTGAAGAAGCGCTTCTATGGACACAGATCGACGGTCAACACCAACAAGCCACCTGTCGGACACCACTTTAACCTTCCCAACCACACTATGTCTGATATGATCTTACAGGGCATTGAATCTTTAGGTAGCCGTTCAGAAGTGATACGTCTCAGTAGAGAGAAGTTATGGATGAAGCGTCTTCTCACTATTCAGCCCCATGGCCTAAACATCCAGGAATAATAAGAATATAACACAACCTTCCTTGCGCCTTTGATCTGTCTGCTTCACTAATGCAGCCATCGAGAGTACCACAATAGTTCTATTGTTAACGCCAGATAAGTAGAGAGGTTTCTAGTTAATCACCGATCTTTTTCCGATGCTTTTAACAATAGAACGAAATACCGTTGGAAAAGCGCTTTTAAATCGCTAGAAAAATGCTTTAAAAGCACTGAGAGTTTGGATATGGACCCTAAAACCAATTGGTCTAATAGTAATACCTATTTAGTCTAATACCAAATTGGTGTAAGCCAAGTTGGGCCCCGGGGGGGGGGGGGGGGGGGGGGAGTTCTTTCGCCAAAATCGTACGTGGATGTGCCTCCCGGACTTCGAAAATGTGACTTTCTCTATACCTATTTTTGGGCCAATTTCCCACCCATCAATATACCAATTTGGTTAGAAAAGCACCCAATTTTGACCAAAAATGCCTCAAAATACACTCAATTTATGCCAATTGGGCGCTTCGGTGTGTGAGGAAAACCACCCCATCGCTATACCAATTGTTGCTAAAAGGCACCCAAAAGGTAAGCACATAATTATACGTATACCATATCAATGTGAGAACCCCCCCCCCCCCCCCCCGGGAAGTTGGGCTAAATGTCAGTTGGTCTAACATCCAATTGGTCTAATAACCATTTAGTCAAATAACCACTTTGTTAAAACACAGTTGGTCTAATGCCAATTGGTCTAATAATAAATGGTATAATTTCCACTTGGTCTAATATCCATTTGGTCTAATTTAAATAATAATGGCACCTACGTTGAGCGGAGAGGCTACGTACGGCCAAAAAGAAACTGAGACTCGACAGGAATAAATGCACTCATTTCGCCTGTATACAAACAACAATTTATATCATGGTCTCGGTTTAATGTAGGACTGACAATTTAGCTGTTGAGAGATTGGCGGCTAAAAAAATCTCGTTTTTACTATTTAGCCGCCACATCAAATGCTTAAAATGTAATTGCTTCGTTATTATCTTTAAGAGTGTAAACGGATTCAATGGTGCCATATTTCTATATCTGAAGAAACTGTTTTTTTAATCCTTTAATTAAAGGCACGAACACTATAAGGTATTTTAACATTAAGAAATGATGGTAGGGGTCGCTGCCATTACATATGCCACTCAAAAGCTGGCGACCTTGGGCCCCTTTATATAAATTCACAAATTGTGACAATTTGCATTCAAAATCTAGTTTTCGTCAAAATCCACTCCAAAGCCCCCATTATAGAGACCCTGAATGCCCCCCCCCCCCCCCGCATGTGGAGAGATAGGCCGGCGGTATATATAAATGACTATTTTTAGTCATATATATACATGGAGTGTTGTCACTCATTTAGGAGAATATATCCCCGCGGTAGTTATGCCACCGAAGGACTAATACCGCTCAGTCTAGTCACCCCCCCCTCCTGAAAATACCGCAGCAACCAGATCAGCTTTGTTCTATTGGCACATTTTTAATAGTGGCGTTTGAAGTCTATATTTCGAATATAACCTGATCCCATTTCATAACCAACTTTTCTTAATACTTGTTACCGCCCCCCCCCCCCCACCCCCCCCCCCCCCCCACCCGTAGACTAATGCAAAGATCTTTTACAAGTCTATTGTAACGAACCGTTCTTCAAATCAGAAGAGTAAGACTTGTGACGCTCTTGCGGGCTCGCGCCGAAACAGTCATACAAATTATACACGTAATATTAAAACGCCACGACAATGCAGGCTAACTCTAGGCAGAACTGTGGCAGTCTTATAGAGTTCAAACCTTAACTGGGTTGTCCCAAGTTCTTGCGAGGGCGCCCACACTGTTCTCGATTTCTAAAAGAGTAAGTCCTCCTTAGTATTCCTCCATAATACAGGTAATAACTGGGTTTTTAACTCTAAAAATATGAATCCTACCTACAAATATTAAATTATAAAGTTGTTGAAAAATGTATCATCTTTAATATGAGATATTGCACGTTAGGATCGGTTGAATATTGAAGTGACAATCCATGTAAGGTAAAGTCGCAATTTCATTTTCACATTTTACTTTTCAACACGGGGTAGAGTATGACAGATTGTGAGTGTGGCGTATTGTTCCATCGGAACAACACGGCCGACTATGCAACCTGCGCATGCATCCCCAATTGAACCACCGGTAATCGACAATGTACCCGTAGCTGGGTCCGCGTGTAGAAAAGAAAAATGAAAAAAAGAAAATCAGACTTCACCTTATATTTTGGAGTGTCACTTTAAATAATCACCCAATCCTAGCGTGCAATATCCCATATTAAAGAGAAGAACATTTTTCAACAACTAGGATATATATTTTTAGAGTTAAAAGCCCATTCATAACCTTGTATAATTACTTTTTTTGATGACTGTATGTTTATCATTTAGTAGACATGAATGCTGAATTTGTAATTGGTCAATACCCGGCATCCCAATGAATATATCATGTATGAGCCCGTATCCATGAGTAATTACACAGATCTAACAAATTGTGACTTGCATTAATTGAATAGTATAGGCCAATGAGAGTCATAATCCTGATCTGTGTGTTAGTGCTGCGGCCACCAGTAGTCTAAAATACTAGAAATTAATCAACTCATTTTCTTAATGTTTTGCTTTTTCTAAATGGAAGGTTCATGTACTCAGAATACTGTCTAAGAAACTTTAGCTAGGCTACGCCGTTATTTATGTTCAGAAACGAGCCCATACCTTTTCTTTCAGTAAGCTTACTTTGTTTTGCACTGTAACCACCATGCCTGTTTTTAGGCAGACATTTTGCCGTAGTTTCTTATTTAATTTTAGTTTGCATGTCAAATTAATAATAATATAATACCTGAATATGTTGACACTGGTTGTTCACCTCAAACAATACATATGGATGGATATAAACCCTTCAGGCGTATATTAAGGGAGACAATTCAAGCTAGTCTAGTAAATATTGGGTACTCTATCAACATTCCTAAAATATTTGATTATATCAGAGTAGAGTGATAATTTTGGTGCTCTATGATCTCTCTTTGATTTTATGATCAGTTAAATTGGCTAGGCCTATTACAGGAGCACAGCAAGCTTATAAAAATAAACAAACACGGTGTGAAACGGAAGAGTGGGGGTGCACACGATAAAATGTCAATTTTTTTAAGTGTATGTTGCTCTTGTCTGAATTTGTTTGTGCAATACAGATTAAGATTGCAGTACATGCAGGGCATTATACTAGGATTGCAGTACATGCAGTGCAATATAATAGGGTTGCAGTACATGCAGTGCATTATACTAGGGTTTGTAGTACATGCAGTGCATTATAATAGGGTTGCAGTTCATGCAGTACAATATACTAGGGTTGCAGTACATGCAGTGCATTATAATAGGGTTGCAGTACATTATAATAGGGTTGCAGTACATGCAGTGCAATATACTAGGGTTGCAGTACATGCAGTGCATTATAATAGGGTTGCAGTACATGCAGTGCATTATAATAGGGTTGCAGTACATGCAGTGTATTATACTAGGGTTGCAGTTCATGCAGTGCATTATATTAGGGTTGCATTAGGGTTGCGCCAACAATGTCCGTCATTGTAGGAAGCCAATCGCCGACAGCAGTATCAGAAATAGAATTGCCTGAAAACGACCCGGGACGGCACCTTGAGAATCATGCGACTACATTACAATCGGATGGAAGTACCAATCAGCTACCGAAGCCATCTGTCATAGCCGAAAGAGACACACACGAAAATGGACGCTCTCAACGCAGGAGGGAACCAATTTGGGAGAACCAAACGGAACAGACAATCGGCTACCAATAACAACCTTGAGATGTGGCGGAAACCAGAAGCGTCAAACACGACAAATCAAATCGAAAACCTCCAAAATGTTGTTCATCACCACGGTAGTGTTTATAGCCACGTGGCTCCCGTTAATGGTCACATTCAACTTACATTTCAAGACAAAAAGCCGGGAAGCACTGAAGCAATCTAACCCTTTCGGATATCTTGTATTTATTTTTACTACCAAGCTTATCATCTTCAATCACGCGATCAATCCGGTGATTTATAGTTCGAGTAGATGCTTGCCAGGCATTGCGAAAAATTCGATCATCATTTCGACGTATGTAGTAGCATAGATTCTGGTAGTAGCTGAGGCACTGACGGGAAATAAGTACCCTAGGCGTCAGAGAAGACTCACTTATTCCACCGTCATAGTGCAAGTGATGTTTAACACTGCTGTTATAATGCTATGTTTTTATTTTGCTATGCGCTGTGGTACCATTGTAATAGTGCCTCTCTCAACGTACAAATACTCTTAAAATATATATGTGACCAATCCATGATGTTGCCATCTCGGAAAAGATCAAGTGTCCATACTTGCACGATAACGCCGGCGTAATAGTGCCTCTCTCAACGTACACATCCTCATCAAATCGGTTCGAGACCAACACAAATGTTATCATGTCCGACAAGATAAAGTGTCCACACTTGCACGATAACGCCAGCGTAATAGTTCCTCTCTCAACGTACATACTCATCAAATCGGTTCGAGACCAAAGCAAATGTTACCATATCTGAAATGACTAAGTGTTTAGACTTGTACGATGACGTCAGCGTAATAGTGCCTTTCTCAACGTACAAATTCTCATCAAAATCGATTGACAACCAATCCAAATGCGACCATGTCCGAAAAGACCAAGTGTCTAAACTTGTACGACGACGCCAGCGTAATAGTGCCTCTCTCAAACGTACAAATACTCTTAACAATAGATTGTTGACCAATCCATGTTGTTGCCATTTTCGAAAAATCAAGGGTCTAGAATTGTACCATGACGACAGCGGAATATTGCCCCTCTTATCGAATAAATACTCATCAAAATCGATTCCAGACCAATCCAAATGTTACCATATCCAAAAAGATCAAGTGTCTATACTTGTACGATTACGCCAACGTAATAGTGCTTCTCTCAGAATTCTTAGAACTGTGTGCCTTGAATGATTACTCAACCGTGCACCGAACAAGTGGACAGTGTTAAGCACAATTTATTCGCGGCGATCAAAAGTCCCGGTGTCGATGACGTCATGGTTATTGGTGATCAAATTTGCGCAAGTGAATTGTATAAGGTCATATGATATAAGCTTGCCTCCTTTCGCGTTACACACGGATTTTGGGTTTCGCGACATGATTTTAACTTTACACATTTATATTTGCTTTTATACCTCCCTGAAGTAGTTAAGGTATACATTTTCTAAAGGGAAATTGCATGAGGAAACCAAATATGCCATTGAAATTATAGTACGACCAAGGACTAAAATGGTATGATTCACAATGTTCGGAAAAATATCAGAGTTTTTAAAAATTTTAATTTGAGATCCATATAATTTTTATACCTTCCCCTATTATTATTTACTTTACATATTTGAATTCCTCATGGAATTACCCATCAGATGATATATAATTGTCAAAGGTTACTACGTCGGTAAGGTAATTATACCGGCTAGTGAATATCTCCAATTTTTATTTTATATATTTTTAGAACTTTCAGAAATATTTGTTAAGGATGTACCCTTCCCTGATCTAAGCTGCATTTCTGAATTCCTCTAGTTACAAGCTTTTCGTAAATGTATACTTTTGCTATCATAGGTTGAAAACCTTTTCTGTTATAGTCGTTTTTTTAAATCCGGTAAATTGAGGATGATTATTCATGTTTACTGTGTAGCGAATAGGAAGAAAGCTAAAGAAATTTAAGCTATTACACGACCGTGTTTTGTTGTTGCTCGCGTTGCTGCTTCCAGGCGCATCAAATGCTCGAAGAGCTATGCCTGTATGCGGGTGACGATTTCACAATTGACCTATTCAAAGACGCGCGGTCATTTTTTAAAGAATCCGGTACGCACTCGCACTTCCGTGTTTACGCACGCACGCTCGTACACATGTACGCGCGCGCGCGAGGTATTATTGGAATTATGTCCATAGCATTATGACGCTGACTATAATAAGGGAGACATCACCTACTTTTTGTGACCTCTCTATTATTAGAGACCCGGTCATTCTTTGCCGTACATCTGATATATACGCGTTTACGATCGTAGCTATTAAAGGAGGGTCCCGTAAGCACATCATTGAGCATTATATGTTTATATGTTAGAAAAATAACCATCGAGCCAAATGTGCGTGATTAGGCCAAGTAAAATAATAAACGTGTTTCTCGTCCCCGCCCTCACCAATTTTTTGAGATTGTCAAATATTGTTGTTATTTTTCTTATTTCCTCTTTAACTTTGTTTCATCAATAGTTGTGATAAAAAATATGATAAGAAGTGCCTGGGTATCATTTGTCCACATAAGATTTCCAGGCTAGGGGGTAGAGCAATGAGGAAAATACAAAAAAAATAATGAGGGTCTCCCCGTTTTTATGATTGACGACAAAGCTTCAACAATGGGAACTTAGCACAGAAATGAATAACAAATTTGTGACAAATAACAAATATTAAGGGCCTCCCTCGCCGAATTTTTAAAAAGCCCGGACGAGAAACACATTTTTTTGCTACTTGGCCTTATATAGAACAAAACACCACACTTATGACAAACGAATGAAAATTGCTATCTCTCAACATGCAATTTTTATAATTCGCGGCGTACGAAAGTCCCGGTGTCGATGAAGTCATAGTTATACAATGCACATGCGCAAATTTGAGCACCGATAACCATGACGTCAGCGACACCGGGACTATCGAACGCCGCCAATTTTAAAAATTGCATGTTGAGAGATTTCTATTCGTTTTTGTGATAAATATGATGTTTTGTTTCATATAATCACGCAATTTTAATGCTCAATGTTGTGCTTGCTGGACCCCTCCTTTGACCAAAATGAACAATTAACGCTTTGCCGAGGACTATTCATGGGCATCGGCGTTGCTATGGAAATGGGTACCAATTTAAATTCAGCTATGAATTTCACAAAGGTAATAGCTTTCAGCTTGTTGAACAGACGCGAAAGGAGCGTTCCTTGGAAACGGAATAGGAAAGAGATATGAAATAAATAAGAGCTATCATTGCTATACGCTATCTATATAACAAACCTTATAATCTGAATGAAAGTATTTTAAGGTATTCCGGCGCTTTTGGCTTCAGAAATGCGTGAGAATATTTCCCGGTTCCCGAGAAGACAACGAAATCTCTGAGTTGTTGCAGATCATTTTTATGTTCTCATAAATATGGTAAATACAGGGTGTCCCAAAAGTCTATGCACGTTTTTGAAGAGTCATATCTCATAAAATATAAATCATATGGTATAAATTTAACCATATTTTGATAGACGAGATTTGGGAAATTAATTTGATATCAAACACAACCCTATTGGTGAACCCACAACATTATAAAACTGGTTGAAAGTCATTGGCCGTGTGCCAGACCAACCCATACCAAGTCCACACATTGTTGCTAAAAGTGCGCATAAATTAACGGTATGAAAGCAACGTTGCGCATTAGTCACAGTTCACTGCTTACCTTGCAACATTAATTTGTTATTTAATACCAAACTCGGTCACTCACAACATAAATAAGCGTAGTAGACAACATTGCACAGCAAAAGTCTTCATTATCAAGATGGTTTACAGCATACATAGATAAGCGAATACAAATTGTATGGTTCTACGCTGAAACACATTCAGTTCAACTTACTCAACAAAAGTTCAGAAAACATTTCAAAGTGAAACGCGCACCAGGAAGAATATCCATTCTGAAGTTGGTGGATACATTTTTGAATACAGGAACATATTCTAAATGGGTAAAACAACCTTCGATGAGGCCTTCAAGCAGCATTAAAATAATCCGCTAATCCGCTAAGTTTAAATTTTAACATGTTTGACAGCTGTGTGATGTGTGTGTTCACTTTTCTGTTACGTTATTCAATTGTTTAGGTCTGTGTTTTTGCACTAGCACACGTCTCTGTATACATGGAAAACATTTAAATTAGATTTCACTATAGAAACGAAAATTATGTGTGATATAGTTTGTTATTATGATGATATCACTGTAATGTAAAATTTTAAATATTACAATTGACAGATCACTTTCCGTGTAACCAACTCTACCCGTATTTTTTAAAAATCTCAATAGGTATGGATTTATGAACTTTATTCCTCCGAAGTATAAAATTACATTTTTGCAGTAATACATATTTTACTTCTAGGGTGGCATTACAAACGGATGTTACTCCAATGTTTGGTATCAAAATTATTTCCCACATCTCCTCTTTCTAAATATGTATTCATATTTTCAATACGACTTATATTTTGTGAAATACAAAGCTTCAAAGTCGTGCATAGACTTTTGGGACACCCTGTACTTCTCCCGTTAGCATATTGTGGTAAATTCTTCCCTAATTTTGAAATGTAAATATAGCCTCTTCAGCTTGGTAGTACTGTAAACAGTTCGGATTTTACGCGACTTGTTTGGGAATTTGGAAGATTCAAAGTACTAGTAACACCAGTTGCCCAGCACCCACCACAGTATTTCTGAACACTCCCTTAAAACTAAACGCAATTTTCGTTAATTTGTTTACCTTAAACACGCGTCTAACTTACTGAAAAGTGTCTTAACTTTAATAATCAATTGGTATGGAGGTAGTTTAACGCGCGCAGTGTTAGCTGATGTCCCCGTGCAGCTCGTGTAGTCTTAAAATACACGTGCATTTGAGGAATTGGTATAACCCATTTGGGACACAATAATTTGAATACCAGTATACACTGCACGCGCGACCACTCCTGGGGACGAGTTTTGCGGAATTTGAAATTTGGTTTTGTTAAACACGTCGTTTAGTTGGACACGAGTTTAAGCTAAAAACCATGTTTAGTACGAGAATACGTCCCTCGTTGTTTCATTATTCACCAGGCTCATATCCTCCAAATTGGAAAAACTACAATTTTCCTAATTTCTTCCATTTGTTCATCCTGTATTTGTCTCATCTTCCCATTTCTTCTGCACTGTTTCATCCTTTATTTTCTCCGACACAAATGTTGCTCCCCACGCTTTAGGCCGCATTGCCAAACCAGTCCGGATGGCTCATACGTATAAGTGGCTTGTACGTAAGACTTATACGAGAGTCATCAAAGTAATATGCACCCATAACAATTGATTTGAGACCATTCCAAACATTTCTTTATTAGTATGGAACTATTTGCATTGGTCTCAATTTCATTGTGCATGCACGTGTGGTGATGCAAATATGTCTATTGACTTTTGCGTATAAGTCTTACGTACAAGTCACTTATACGTATGAGTCATACGTACTAGCTTCGCACTTCGGCCTTTAGGATAAACTAGCTGATTTTCTAACACCGTGTCACTGTACTATTGCGAGAATTTGCTTTGTGCGGCGATAAAGTAGAACGACCGCCGACACAATCACCAAATGAATCGACGGAAAAGGTCTGGTAATTATCTAAAAAGCAACATTTTAATCTGGTGAGATACTGGCTTAATCAGTTTCATTTAAATGGAAACCAAAACCGATGATCCATGCGCTGTTTTGAAATTATCATTTCTACCCAATAATCAATAACAATTGATTGATAGAAATATGATTGATTATACACAAGTCAATAATAAACATCAATACACACCATACTATAGATAATATTTTTCTTTCTGACAAAATACAATATCGCTTTCTACAACTATTGCGAGCATTTGCTCGGTGCGGCGATAAAGTAGACTGACCGCGGAAACATTAAAGATACAAATTATACGTTTACAATATTAGTTTTTTAAACGTCGCCATCAAAATGTTACATTATTTGCCTTTTTAAAAACACATACTTTTTTCTTCTTAAAGTACGATACCGCCCTCTAGAGAAAAAAAGCCAAGTTATTCGCTTACGTTACGCTTAGAGAAAAAAATGGGTCGTATTCTCGTATGTAAACGCAGTTTTAAGCTAAACACGCGTTTAACTTTTGACTTTGAGCACATCGTTTAACTAAAAGCAATTCTCGAAAAAATGTTTAATTTAAACACGCGTCTAACACTCTGAAAAGTGTCTAACTTTAAACATGGGTATAGCATGTAGGTAGTTTAACTCGCGTTCAACTTAAAATTGGCACCATGTGCACGTAGTGATTTCCCAACGCCTCTTTTTTAGATTTTCGATCGGGTCATCCTAAAGGCATTTGAGATACGTTCAGACGCGTCCTTTTGGATTACAATGTTTAAAACCGAACTGTTAATGTTACGAACAATTCAATTAATGACAACGTCTCCAATGACTGTTATAACTGAAAGCTGTTCTCGTGAAAAAAAAGAATGCATGAGTCACAAATAGTGCAGTGATCTGTTACCGGAAGCGTTAAGGACACCTGGTACGATTAGGTGAGTTGAATTGAATTAAAGGCGGTGTCAAGTATCACTATATTTCACGGCGCCGATTTTCAAAGAACATGCGACGTGCACTGAAATCGTGATTTGCAACACTGCAACAAACTATGGGTTAAAATGGCGATTACTTGGTCGTGCATTTACTCCCTTCAAGTCATAAAAATGACGACCACAAAAATATCAAGTTCCCCGAACCAGTTTCAAGAACTCCTTAACGTCTTCAGAACACGAAGAAATACTTCGAGCAAAATCAGTGGTTAGAGAGACCCTTTTGTTGCGACCCTGAAACTTGTGCCAGGTATTAAGTGCTATAGTCTATTTGTCCATCTTTACGAGACAGTAACGTAACTATACAGGCGCAACATTTTCGCAAGCGTATGTGTCTGTCGCCTTGCTACGCGCGTGTGAGTGTAGCGACGCCAGTGTTTCGAGTAGGCGCGCGCGTTTATGTACTGCATTTAATGAATGACGCAGTTACGTCACTGTCTGGAGATGGACACATAGACTAACGCAGATTAGATTCAAGAGCAAACATAATGACAATTCGGTATGACTTCATCATGTTTCATTGGTCGCGAGTCTTGTTTCTAAAGAACTATAGTCTACTAAATGTTAACATTGTTGCCGGCTTCTTGTGCATCTTTATGTAATGTCTTCCCTTCATTCATATCTTTCATAGATATCCGGTCATAATCTAGGCCATCCTTTGTCTTGGTTGTAGCTTTCAGATCAGCAGTATTCTTTTCTGTAAAATGTATACAATAAATATTTCATTACTTATTCAAGGCGACTACGTGATGTCATAAAGGAGCTATATTTTAATAACCGTAATTGGGTTGAATTTCAGCAAAAGCCATTCAATTGTCAATATATTCATGTTCTTTTTTATTAAAATCATTTTTGGCGAGTGATGTGCACGGAATCACGGTCAATAACAAAAAGAGGAAAATATTAGTCTTTTGGAATGTCGCCCCCTTGCAGTCAACGATGCCAATGTAAATAATGTCTAGAGTAAGTGTTGGCGCTAGAAATGGAAGAGCAACATTGGCGGACGGCTAGTGATAATAAAAAAGGTGACCTATTGAGGGCGTTGTTTAGTATCCACGCTTGTTTCAAAATATATTATGGTTAATGAATATGTTTTTCGAACTAGGTACGTGAATCGGTCATTTTTTGTAGTTTGTTAAGCCATTTCGTTTCCAAAATTGTCATTGAGTTTATAGTCTGTAAACTATAGATTTACGTTTGTGATTATTCCTCTAGTTTTGGTAAGTGTTATGGTTTATTTTCCAGTGCATGAGAAGCATACGCATACGCAAACATATAGTTATATACCCCGGGATGCGATATTTCACTCCGTAGTCAACATTTGAATAGGGCCTCTAACATTTTGACACCATGGAAAGGATATGCGTCAATTATGATACTAGTATATTAAAACAAATCTGACGCTGGTCGGGGAGGATGGCAAAACAAGCTAAATATAGGCCCGTATTCTCGAACGTAGTTAAACACGGTTTTAAGCTAAACACGCGTCTAACTTTGATTTTAGACACATCATTTAACTAGACGTAATTCTCAAAAAGTTGTCTAGGCTTAAACACGCGTCTAACTCACTAAAAAGTGTCTAACTTTAAACATGGGTATGGGGTAGTTTAAAGCACGTTTAACTTCACGCATATACCAACTGTGTGCCTTGAATAATCACTCAACCGTGCCTGCTGCAAGCTGACGTTCATATCGTGTAGTATTAAAAATACACGTGCTTTTGAGGTATTCGGTCGATATCTATTGTAATCCATTAGGGCCACAACAAAAATAAATACCTGTAGGCCTATACAGTAACGCACGACTACCCTGGGGACGAGATTCACGGAGTTTAAAACCGTGTTTTGTTAAACACGTTGTTTTTAAACAAAAAAAAGATAAACTCGCGTTTAACTTAGACACGCGTTTAGCTAGACACGGTTTTAAGCTAAAACCGCGTTAATTACGAGAATACGGCCCTGTATGTTTATCATTTAGTAGACATGAATGCTGAATTGTGATTGGTCAATACCCGGCGTCCCAATGAATATTTTGCCGTATTACCATTTTATCATATGATGAGCCCGTATCCGTGAGTAAATACACAGACCTAACAAATTGTGACTGGCATTCATTGATTAGTATAGGCAAAAGAGTGTCATAATCCGGATCTGTGTGTGAGTGCTGCAGCTACCAGTCGTCTAAAAGACTGGAAACTCATTTTCTAAATGTTTTGCTTTTTCTAAATGGTATGTTCATGTACTCAGAATATCACAACTGCCTAAGAAACTTTTGCTAGGCTACGCCGTTGTTTATGTTCAGAAACGAGCCAATACCTCTTCTATCAGTAAGCTTACTTTGATTTGCACTGTAACTACCATGCCCGTTTTCAGGCAGATATTTTGCTGTAGTTTCTTATTTCATTTGAGCTTGCATGTCACATTAATAATAATAAAGTACCTGGTTATCTTGACACTGGTTGTTCACCTCAAACAATACGTATGGATTGATATAAACCCTTTAGGCTTAAATTAAGGGAGGCAATTCGAGCTAGTCTAGTAAATATTGGGTACTCTTTCCACATACCTAAAATATTCTTTAAATTGATTAGATTAGAGCAGAGTGATGGTGCTCTATGATCTCTCTTTGTTGTTATGATCAGTTTATTTGGCTAGGCCTATTTCAGGAGCACAGCAAGCGTATGAAAATAAACAAACACGGTGCAAAACGGAAGAGTGGTGGTGCACACGGTCAAATGTCAACTTGTTTAAGTGTATGGTTTACAGATGTTTACGTTATGTGGCTATTGTCTGAATTTGTTTGTGCAATACATATTAGGATTGCAGTACATGCAGTTCATTATACTAGGGTTGCAGTACACGCAGAGCATTATCATGTTTCAACCGATAACCGATAATCACTTTTGGACGTTAGGGGCGGGGTGTTGTGGGGCTACAATAAAAGTAAAAAATCAATATGTGAATATATGACCAAATTATTCCCCATTTAATTTTTTAATTGCATTCATGTATACTTAAATGATAAATTCGATACCCCTGTTTGTTCTCACGCAATACAGGAAAATATCTATGGTTTGTTTCTAATTTGGCTATCGTCTCATTTGATATTGGAAACAAACCATAGATGTGTTTCCGTAATGCGTAAACAATCAGTGGATAAATAATACTATCCGTACCCCTATTCAAATGTTAACTACGGGAGTCAATCATTATGCAGGGTGAGTCAAAATATTTAGGTCCCGATTTTACAGATTTTTTAAACCAGATAATATGCAAAAATTAATATATTTATTGGGCACAGTAAGAACGCATTGTTAACTATAACTTAAATTTTATTTCATACAAAACTGATTATTCCAAACGGGAGCTATGTGCATTTTCCCAAATTCTGTGAAATTTAATCTGTTCCAACTTCCAAGGTACCTCTATGAATGCAAAAGTTTAACGCACGCATTTTGAATATGTCAATCAATAGCGTGTTGGTATTCACAATGCCTACAATGGAAAATGGGGGTATATTTTGGAACACTTTTGATGTGGCTCTTTTTCGTTAATATGTTGTAATTATGGTCTGGAATAAGGTATTGTCTTGGAAGTTTCACCAAGTATGTAAAAGTATTCCTACTCCTATAAACAATGAATACATTGGCAAATGTTTAACAATAAGAATTTGTCCTGATTTTCTAAAAACGGGACCTGAATATTTTGACTCACCCTGTATTGTTTGATTTACTTACATCTAATCAATTTTCTTCCACTTCCTCACTTGTTTTTGGCAGGAAACATAAGCTAGACTTACAACTTATCAATGTCACAAAAACACTGACACTTCATCATATTATATCGAAGCGATTACACTTACTTCCGAATGCCTCACATTCTTCAAGCGTCTCTAGTAACGGGTGGCCCAAAGTTTCTGGGAATAGTAAGGCAAGAAGTCCTGCTAAAATCGACGCTATACCGAATATCAGCAGAGGTAATGGCTCCCATAGTATTAGTCCAAGAGACAAGATCATCGGGGTGATGATACCACTGAGGTGTGATGACATGGCACACGCACCGAGACCGATAGATCTGATATAAGATAAGAATCACATTTAGAATCAGTACGTACAAATCAATGTCATTAACACTTTCCACGCGGCTATCAGTTTTACCAAATTCAAAACAGATTTTTAAAAACCTTTCCCAACTTTCAAAGTCTATCTCAAAAAATTACTGAACCAATACCAGGCATGTTTGTACTTATTTCAATGCATTTCTCAGGCACCGGTATACATACCGGATGACAAAATCTTGCACAGGGTGCAATATTTACTCCTTTCGGTCTTAGTGATAAGGCACCGGTATACATGTACATACCGGATGACAACATCTTGCATTTGGTGCAATGTTTCCCCTTTCGGTTTTATTGATAAGGCACCTGTATACATATCGGATGACAATATCTTGCACGCGGTGCAATGTTTACTCCTTTCGGTTTTAGTGATAAGGCAACGGTATACATACCGGATGACAAAATCTTGTATTTGGTGCAATGTTTTCCCCTTTCGGTTTTAGTGATAAGGCACCGGTATACATATCGGATGTCAACATCTTGCATTTGGTGCAATATTTACTCCTTTCGGTTTTAGTGATAAGGCACCGGTATACATATCGGATGTCAACATCTTGCATTTGATGCAATATTTACTCCTTTCGGTTTTAGTGATAAGGCACCGGTATACATACCGGATGACAACATCTTGCATTTGGTGCAATGTTTTCCCCTTTCGGTTTTATTGATAAGGCACCTGTATACATATCGGATGACAATATCTTGCACGCGGTGCAATATTTACTCCTTTCGGTTTTAGTGATAAGGCAACGGTATACATATCGGATGTCAACATCTTGCATTTGGTGCAATATTTACTCCTTTCGGTTTTAGTGATAAGGCACCGGTATACATATCGGATTACAGTATCTTGCACGCGGTGCAATATTTACTTCTTTTGGTTTTAGTGATAAGGCACTGGTATAAATACCGGATGACAATATCTTGCACGCAGTGCAATATTTTCTTCTTTCGGTTTTATTGATAAGGTACCGGTATACATGTACATATATAAAGTATAAAATGGGACTGGCCACCTAACAACTCACTGTGCTAAGCTCTGAGCCAAGAAGGGGATAACATGGCTGAATAATCATGAATTGATTACACATTAGAATAATGTTCACTTGGTGGGTATTTTAAACTGCACTCAACCACAGGTTTTTTCCATTAGTAAGAAGCCATTCATAAACTGTTGTGACTTTTGAGAAGGGCAGATTTTGTCTTCCATTTGAGCTCATTCAGCCATGAAGTCATGGACATCTTTTATTTTTTCAAACAACACTTAAGAAACAGTCATAGGATTATTTCTAAGTAAGTTTTATTGGTAAAATGTTTTACCTTACGATGTTGTGACGAACTGTTGAGAGGGGGACTTATTTTTGGTGATGTGTTTGTCTTGTGATATAATGTGATAAGTACGTGTACAAGTATTGACTGAACTTAAATAATTTAAGTATAACCTTCCTAGACACAGCGATTGACTACGGTTGACACCGAGTGCAACATGGTGTCATCCGGTATGGAAACTTCGCCTGACAAAATGGAACTTGTTACAATAATAGCGTAGAATAAAATATATCTATTATAGGAAAAAGTGTACTTTAGGTCCCAGATACTGGTATACCAGTATCGGTCGATACTGGTACATGAATTTTGCCAGTATCGCTCGATACTGGAACAATTTACATGTTCCAGTATCGGTCGATACTGGAACATCAAATTGTGTTCCAGTATCGACCGATACTGGAACACTTCATGTGTTCCAGTATCGCCCGATACTGGAACGGTTTCATTCCAGTACCGATCGATACTGGAACAAATTAAATGTTCCAGTATCGCCCAATACTGGACCATTTTGTTCCAGTATCGCTCGATACTGGAACATGTAAATCGTTCCAGTATCGCTCGATACTAGAACGATTTACATGTTCCAGTATCGCGCGATAATGGAACGATTTAATTTGTTCCAGAACTCGTGTATTGTCATATTTGTGAAAAGGGGACGACTATTTCAGCTTTAAAAATTAGCGAGATTTTTACGAGGTCAGCTTTGAGTGCATTATAGTTATTTTTTCGTTTTTCAAATACGTGTTCAGTTGTTATATGAATTGCGGGATTTATTTTCTATTATTTGTTTGAGAAGAACAAAATGTCGCAGTGTTTTAAAATATTGCGAGGGAAAACCATCTCATTCATTATGGTTTGGGAACAACATTGTTTATGTTGGAGTACTACACACTAAATAGGGTCGTTCAATATCTTTCTCTTGAAATTTTTGAGGCTCTGAAAATAGATTTTATGGCTACATTAGGATGAGCTGATTGGTCAAGTCAATTTAACGTTACGTATGCATGATCATTTTCTCTTTTTGAAAAATTCAGTGGCTTGGAAAACTACCGATGATCAGTCAGCTTAGAAATAGTTGACTCTATTTTGAGAATTTAAATATTCCCATACTCAACTGCGACAAGTTTTTAAAACAGTTTGCTGATGTTCTCTCATCATCGCCTGATAGTGTTCCACTTATAGCTCGGTTGACAAGACCCCTTTCTTAAATGTGCTTATTGTCAATTTCGTCTTCCAAGCTGACGTGACGTCAGCTTTTGATTCTGAAAAAGACACGCCTCCGATAATATCTGCTGTTTCAATTGTTATAGCTTGAGTCATCCATTATCAGTGAGAGAGTCTACGACTAGAGAGAAGTTAGAAATCAAACCCG
This sequence comes from Ophiura sarsii, assembly GCA_035610835.1. Classification (NCBI taxonomy): domain Eukaryota; kingdom Metazoa; phylum Echinodermata; class Ophiuroidea; order Amphilepidida; family Ophiuridae; genus Ophiura; species Ophiura sarsii. The sequence continues at coordinate 53,859,291 of CM069456.1, read as the reverse complement.
GATAATGAAGTAAGACTATTTCATCGTGCTTTTATATGGATCCTGTCGTCATGCTATCGGATCCCACTGAGAACCAATCAGAAGCGTAACTGTGAAATTGGGCCTATGATTTGCTTTAAAAAAGCCAATCGGCGGCGACTCCCATTTCTATTTTTCATGTTCCAGTATTGGACAATACTGGCACATTTTTAATGTTCTAGTATTGGGCGATACTGGTACATTTTCCATGATCCAGTATTGGGCGATACTGGAACATTTTTCATGTACCAGTATCGGGCGATACTGGTACACATTCTACCAGTATTGCCCGATACTGGAACAAAATAATGTACCAGTATCGATCGATACTGGTACATTATTTTGATCCAGTATCGGGCAATACTGGAACATTTTAAACGTGCCAGTATCGAGCGATACTGGACCAAAATAATGTACCAGTATCGAACGATACTGGGCGTTCTAGTATTGGTCGATACTAGTACAGTCTAGTATCTGGGAGCTAAAGTACACTTTTTCCCTATTATATTTCTCGTAACAACACGTGCATTTTTATCTGGCAGTGTTACCTTTCCCGCATGACTCGATTAATTATCGCACAAAGAAATATAATAGTATGACATATGACTGGCTATGGTTAATTTGTTTAAGGGGGTTGTTAAGTCTCAGGAATAGCCTCCGTAAAACTGCCGTAATAATCTTCATTATTCATGTAATCCATATAAAAACATGAAATGAGTAGGAGAATTTATTGTTTTTGTAAAAAATGCTGATCTTGCACCAAAATCAAAGACACTTCTCTATCTAGGAATGTTTTTTTTTAACATAACAGTTTTTAGTTTTTACATTTTTGACCAAAAAGTGCCAAAAAGTGATTTTTTGATATTAAAAAAAAATATCACAATTCTTCTTACGAGTTAACTTTATCAGATTGTATACAATATTTACCTTACAGGTGTAGGGAATATTTCTGCTGCAAAGATGTATACCACGCCGTATGATGCAGAGACCATAAACTTGCCAATCATTGCAATGGTAGTCCTCCATGGACCTAAGGCTAATGTACAAAAATACAAACAAGCAATAAGTTTTTATTCATTCTGGCGACTTCTATCGTAGACTTAAGATATCGGTTTATTATGGTTTACCGGGTGCTTTCATCTTTTTAATACAGTCGTCAGTTTCACTTAATGATTTGACACCACTTAATATAGGATGGAGCAGACGACGAAAGGCCTTTTGAATTTGGTGAGATGACACTCCTCGAAGTGAAAATGCTCCAAAATTTGTGTTTTGGCTAACATTTTGATCGGGTGATTATAAAATGAAGATTCTTAAACAGCTAAGAAAGTTTAAGCAATCTCATTGGTTCTCAGAGAAATCGGCGACATCTAGATGAGACAACTTAACACGGGGAGGTGGGGCTTACGTTTTAACAGTGCGCCCGACCTTCACAATGCGTGGTTTGCTCCATAACGCGCACTTCTGCAGTGCGTCTTAGCGCTTTTAATGCGTTTATGCCGGCGCTGCGACGCTTACGCATGGTTTACTCATCGCATGTGATTGGATGGAATGTTTGTGGGCTATTCGATCTAGCAGGGGTAAAAGTTGTTAAATGTGGACAATAAAATGTACTTATTTCTTTGATAAATGTCTAAAGTATGATTGTTTAAGAATGAGAATAAAGGTATAATTGTTTTTAGACCGTACCCGTGTTATATTGTCTGACATAAATGCGTTCGATAGTATTATTTTTTGCGTAGAACAACTCCGCCTGCGGCGTCGTTGTTCTACTTAAAACAATACTATCGTCCGCATTTATGTCAGACAATATAACACGGGTACGGTCTAAAAACAATACCTTTATTCTCTAATTATCAAACAATATCAGTGCAATTCTTTTTCTTTTGACCAATTTTGTATGTTTTTTAGTCATTTTAGAGATTTCAATGACTGATTAGAGTTATGCTAAGAGTAAAAGCAAGATGTACCAACAGGGTGTGGTGAAACGGGTAATAACAAGGGAGAATAACGCGATAAAACAGATAAATAACAAAAACAATAACACACGGAAATGCACTGGGACAAGCAATGAAAATTGCTATGCCATGAAACAACAAAGATATATGGTAACAATAAAGACCGACGTTTCAAGTGGATATACCACCCTTCATCAGGGACAAAATATAAAAAACAAAAGTGTTAAGAACTATAAATAAGATAATGAACTAGACATGTCCACCACTGTAATTATAGCACAAATGTCAGTAATAGATGTTGACTACTAGACATCCAAGTTAACACTCGTTTGGAGTTAATTAAATCTGGGCTAGGCATGGGCGCTCAATAAACATGCGTATTTTTGACGGCGCATATCTCGAAAATCTTGCCTTGACCGTACTATTTTTTCTTGTTTGCAGAAATGCTAAGACCATGACCATGAGTAACCAGTCGCTTTATTACGAGAAAATTGAATTTTCCAAGGGGACATTTTACACAGTAGGCAATGGGGATTTTTTTAGTGGTGTGGATCCTTAAGGCCCGTGTCGACATTCAGTGAGTTCATCTTAGTATTCGCTGGTCGTTCGGCGACGTTTTAACGCTTTCCACGCGGCAGGCGGCTGCAGACGACATTCCAAAATTTCACAAAATGTTTCAAAAATGTCAAAATTATTGAATTCTATTACTATATTTGGTTTCACCATGAGAAATGCATTGAATTAAGTACAAACATGCCTATTATTGGTTCAGTAATCCTTTAAATAGACTCTGAAAATTACGAAAAGGTTTCGGAAAATTCTGTTTTGTAATGGTAAAATTGATAGCCGCGTGGAAAGTGTTAAGGGGATCTGTATGTCAGTGCTTAGAAATGATCGTGCATCATGACCCTCGCGCGTGACCTGCAAAGCGCTGCCTTCTTGATGCGATTTTGGTTGTTTTGGAAGATCGTCATTTAACACTCTGCATGTTTGTCATCATTTTTCCCGAAACTAACATCAATCCTGATCTTTGTAACCAAGCATCGCATTTTAATCACCTTGTTATGTAATGGAGGGATTTCAATTATTTAACATGGCGTTGCAAATATTATAGTGCGTTGGCGTTCTAGGGTATATGTTGGATTCTTAATTTGTGATGATAAAGGACTTCAATGTTATATAGCACCAAGGATATCAATATGGAATATCTTACGTAGCCATATAGTTGAGATAACACATACGCCCGCACCGACCAAATAGGTGCAAAGAGGTACCCGCCTGCCCCATCTGTCTATAATGAATAACGATGATGTGTAGGCAGGTATTTCTACGGCAGCAGAGAGAAACGCCGCCACAAATTCGTCTGTACCTAACGATGAAGTGCTTAGTGATAGGCCGTAATATACCATGTTATTCACAAACCTGAAAGAAAGTAAATGCGCGTATATCATTTTCATAACAACATTTTTGAATGAAATTGAAATAATGGGTCGGTCTTTTTTAAACTTTTTTCAAGTTTTTCATTTGGTAAAAGTATTTTTCTGGAATGCATCTAGATCTATGGATGTTAAAGAGTTACAAAATAGTGTTCAAGAATATTGTTTTAAATATTTTGCCTCAGAATTCATGGTGGACATGAATGGTAGTCCTTTTTACCTTGCTCACTCACTCACAAAATCACAGAAACAGTCTAATACCCAGCATATTTTGTATTGGGACTAGTTATAGCTGTGGAGCACATGTAGTTTTCAAACACATGTAAACGGTCATTTAAAAACCCACGTTTGCAAGTATGACTACGAGGGTCAGTCATTAAGTAATGAAAGTGATCATGGTATGGAATGCATGAGCGATTCTATTGAGTGTTAGTGTGATCAATACAAAGTATAAACCTTTGTCTTTCACACAATACACTTTTAGATTTCTAAGTATGAACTATGACGTCATAGCATTAGCTTAAAGTTAGTACACTTTGGACACTGCTAAATCAATTATTTGGCGGGAAATTTGAATTGTTTAAATGAAACACGTGGTAAGAAGATTACATAACATGACATCAAAAGCAGGTAAATCCCAATTTTTTTCGCATAATTATGATACAAAAGACAATAACCTTAATCCATGTGTTATTTGAAATGTGTAGTATAAGAGGAAAAAGTATGGAGAAGTAATTGAATAAAAGGTATACAAATATCAGTATTTCAAATAGCCCATTTTCATTGAAAAATGCCCAGTCAGTGAAGCACTAGTATTGCGGAAAATCAAATAATTTAGGAAAAAAACCAAGCAATAAACCCATTTGGGAGATTCCATAGAATAGTTCACTAGTTATCTGAACTTATTCACATGAAATTTACAGAAAATATGCGCATGCGCAGACGGCAGATAATTTTGAACTGGGCCAAAAAGTGCTAAAATTGTATTCTCAACTAATGTTGAGAGTATGGTAAATTTGAATTATAAACATGTCATGGAATCTATAAGAAAACTAATCTATCAATGGTCAAGAAGAAATCTCACAGTACTTGGTAGAATAACTATAACAAAATCTCTACTGTTATCAAAACTTACCTTCTTAATTTTAACTTTACCTGATCCTCCTGAAGAACTTATCAAGGAACTGAGCAGATTGTTATATAAGTATATCTGGAAAGGTGTAGATAGGGTAACTAGAAACCAAATGATTCAAAATTATGAAAACGGTGGTTTACGGATGGTGGACATCTATCCAATCTTACATCTATGCCCTGAAAGCTACATGGATCCGAAGACTTTTAAATTCGGGTGAATTAGAGTGGATTAACCTTTTTTACAAACTGGCAAAAATTAATAATCTACTAGATATTGGAGGGGGCTCATCCGATATATTAAACTTCTTAAAACAGTCAAAAATCCAACATCTATTTTGGAAAGACGTTTTTAGGGCATGGAGTAAGGTTGTTGAAAGCCGCCAACCTAAAAATAACATTGAATTCATGGAAAGTGTATTATGGTATAATGATAATATTCGGGTTGGCAAAAAAACAATATATTACCGTCTTTGGGTAAAAAATGGGGTTCATTTTGTAAATGATCTGATCAAGGAAAATGGTACTTTTCTCTCTTTGGACGAAATTGAAGGAAATATAACATTCGAACAAATTTCTTGGAATATGGGGCTCTTATAAATGCCCTTAAAAAATCGTGCAATCACTGCCTAAAGAATAATAACAAACAGGCTCAACGTTCAAGCCGTATAACTTTGCATTTGTAACGCTCGACATCAAAGGTTCAAGAAGGTTATATGATTCTTTAATCTCGTCCAAAGAGGTCAAACGAAACTGTATAGAAAAATGAATCTTAGGCATAATTTGATACAAAATTTGCCCCCTAACAACAAAGATAAACCATGATTAGCACCATTTAAAGGAAAATATCCCATTTTCAAAAGTCGCATTTCCAATACACAGCACGAGAAGCTTTGGTTAATCTGTCCATGTTCTACCCATCCATAACATTCCTTTACATTCACCCATGCATCAGTTTACATTTGAATTAGCCGCGCATTGAGGGATATGCGCGGTGATCAGTACGGGATAAATACGGCATAATGTGTGTGTTAACAATTGGCTCTTTCTTCTCGTGCTGTATATTGGAAATGCGACTTTTGAAAATGGGATATTTTCCTTTAAATGGTGCTAATCATGGTTTCTCTTTGTTGTTAGGGAGCAAATTTGGTATTAATTTATGCCTAAAAGATTCATCTAAATGCCTATCTAGCCTGTTTGGACAAAAACAAATTGAAAGTTACTCAAAATGACATAAACAAAGTGGTATACTTTCTTTTGTTGAACCCTTTAGGTTGAAAACTTTTTCTGTTATAGTCATTTTTATAAATCCGGTAAATTGAGGCTGATTATTCATGTTGACTGTGTAGCGAATAGGAAGAAAGCTGATGATCATGGTCTTATCCATAATTAATTAGTTGTTACAAATAGTTGACAAGTCTGTTGAACCACATACTTAAAGACTACTAAATATCCTTTAAAATGGGACAAGAATGGTGTTTGTAACATTAGGGGATGACTATTTATTGTAAAAAGAACAAAGCATGGGATTATCCCCATTGGGTTTGTACAGGCGGCACCACTTCCAGCGGCACCCCTTCCAGCACCACCCCTGGTCCCTAAACTTCAAACAGCTGTATCTCCATTTCTGTATTAGCTATACCAATGTCATGTTGCAGGCAGATAGCTTGTTATTAGGGCTTTAAAATGATACCAAATTTGTTGAGATAGCTTTTGTGGTTTTAAAAATATTTGACGAATATGACAGAATGAGACTAAAAAATGTAACGGCACCACCCTATTGGGAAGCGAGTTCATAACGCGTGACCATATACATGTACATCAGCAAAGGACCGTGTAATAATATTTATTTAATGCTCATTGTCGTCTGTATTGTACTTATAATATTATGAAGAAATGTGATCTATATTATACTTTGAATTGAACATATGAGGACACTGAAAAAAGAAGAAAAAAAGATTTTTTTGGGGCTAAAATCATGAAATTTACCAGATAAAAGCTTACTGTGCCTTCAAATTCTAATCGGAAACATTGACAAATGCGTTTATCAATGTGTATAATTATTGTGCTAGTCATAATGAAGATATACATGAATATATCAATCAAAGATGGCTGCCACAACTTCTCTTGTTACTACTATTTTTGTAGCTACTAGATGGGTACTGTTAAAGTAATCGTCACATCATTTCAATGGTTTGAGGACATTTTATGATCAGCTCCTTTTGAAATGCCCACTATTATTGCTTTACATCCCACAACAATTTACTCAATTATAATCCCTCCATTGTTCTTTATCCTTTGTTGTTTTCTAAGGTTTATTGTTGCGGATTTTGCTTAATAAAAGCGTATTTGAGATGGTCCCTTCTTGTTTGTATCAAGGAATTCGGATCTACAAAAAAGTATGAAACAGAGATTATTGTGTGTTCTAACTATGCACCAATTGTTATCTGTTTATATGCTTGCATTGCCGAGATACACTCAAATGTTTCAAACAACCCATATTTCAACCTATTACATATCCAGCCAAATATTGACCAATTTCAGGCAGTGTCCCAAGTGTACTTAGTTTACGCTAATGCTATGACGTCATAGTTGATACTTAGAAATCCAAAAGTGTATTGTTTGAAAGACAAAGGTTCATACTTTGTATCGATTACATTATACCTCATAGAATCACCCATGCATTCCATACCATGATCACTTTCATTACTTACTGACTGACCCTCGTACTTCGGTTGCAATTCTATTGACTTCCAGGAATATTTTAGTTGTGGATTATTCCATGTGTCAGCAGACCGGGACTGGACGATCGTGTGAAATTCTTGTAGAGCCAGGGCAGAATATTTGATTTGACGTTTTGTTGTACAAAGAGAGCCGATTTTTCAAAATCCTTGCAAGTGTAAGTTCATACATGTAATTCATTTTGTAAAAAAGTACATATCCCAGTTTTCATCAAAATTGAGGGCGCAGCCTTCAGCACATCTCCGAGTATTGCTTTAAATCGCTCGATACCCATGGAAAAGCTCAACTGCAACGAGCAGTGCCTCCAAAGTCACCTTTTTATGAATATTCATGACAAATATTTACATACCAGTTAAACATCATATTGAAAGTCCTCCATCTGATCGCAGGGTAACGAAGAATGTCCACAAACGACGGAGACTTGGTTTTCTCTTCACACTGAGTTTTCTGAAACATCAAAACGGTTTAGATTTGATTAGCAAGCTATACATTTAAGCTGGCCTACCACTTTATTTGTAGTTCACCACAGAAAAACCGGTCATTGCATATACACCTGTTAACTTGATGACAGACAGTGCAGAGTTAACATGCAGAAATTGTACTAACCATGTCAAATTCCCAAGAGAACTGGATGTTGCCCAGAGTGGTAGCTCGCCTTTAAAGACGGATCTTCACCATGGCCAGTTTTTCCCTGGAACTGGCTATCCAGAGCGGGCTTCTCCTTAGAGTAACATGCAATAAGTATGGCAGTAGTATATCAGGGGCCATTACGTGTAGGGTTTTGTGAGGTTGCAGAGGTTGGTGTTTAAGGTTCAAGGTCATGGTTTAATGTCAACTTGCTCATTTACGCTGCTCAGTTGCTCATTACGCTGCTCAGTTGCTCATTACGCTGCTCAGTTGCTCATTTCGCTGCTCGTTTCGCTGCTCATTTGCTCCTTTCGCTGCTCATTTGCTCATTTCGCTGCTCATTTATATATTGTCATTATTTTTTTTTTTAAGTCTTCATGATGCTATTTTTATTTCAATTTCAAGAGTTTGGAGCACAGAAGCTCAAGGGGTGATATTTTGAGGAATTGGTAAGTTTTTCATCACATTATTACTTGTATAAGTAATTTTATAAGTACACTATATATAGACCTTGTTGTACTTTATACAAAATACTACTAGGAGTACAGTAGGAGTGCATTTAAAAAGTACATACATGTATAGCGCAATCCACTATGACCAAATATTAACGTTGTACTTTTTCTATGCCGCAAGTACATTAAATTAATAATCACATACACCAATGGTGTACTTTTACGCCATAATGCAGACGTTTTCTCCATGTGAAATCATCATGAAATGTTTCTGTAAACACCTGAGATTAAGATTGCGTAATCTGGAGCCAAAACGCATAATGAGTATTTTCCTAAACAACAACGAATTGTTACCTTTTGAGTGATGTCATGTTCCTCAAATATAGTGTTAGGCAGGATAACTTTATTACAAGACGCCGCCTTTGACAGTATGGGTTTAGCCCGTTGGACATCGCCTCTAGTCAGCAACCAACGGGCAGATTCCGGAAAAACGCTGAGGAATAAAATGGTAGATAAGCTCTGTTTACAGGGTGAAAGGAAGCCATTTTTTTCAAAACTAAGTTGAAATTTGGAACTTTTTAAACATGTAAATTACTTATTAGTAGCTTTGTATGACAAAATTAAGTCAATCGTATTTACCGTTTGTCTAGTGTGTGGGTGAACCGATGCACATGATTTACATAGAAATACGAAGAATGACAATTGTCGAAACGTTGGACAATTTATTTGATAAAATCTACTTGTTTGTTTGTACCCGATATATATATTTTTTCCACGAGTCATTTAACACTTTCCACGCGGCTTACTTCCAAAATTGAACAAAATGTTTCAAAAATGTCAACATTATTGAATGTCATCACCATATTTGGAATCACCATGAGGAGCGCATTAAAATAAGTACAAACATGCCTATTATTGGTTTAGAAATTCTTGAGATAGAATTACAAAGTTATGAAAGGCTTTTGAAACATCTGTTTATTATGGAAAAACTAATAACCGCGTGGAAAGTGTTAAAAGATGCATCGAGCACAGCATAATGTCATCCATTCAATTTAAGAAAACAGGGGTTAATTGGTATTATATACGAGGGGCATTCAATAAATACCTGCAACCATGGAAAATATCTGAACCGTGACATGTGTCAATAAAATATACTTATGATACTTAAACTGTAAGTCTAACCCCTTTCTCACGGAAAATTTCAAACATGTGGGTCATTTTTATCATGTAATTTCAGTACTATATAAACCTCATGGTCTTTGAGCACTGAAAATGACAAGAATCGGCATCATAAATCATGCGCCAATATTAACACTGTTAACGCATGTATCTTAATGCATGGCATAATTTTGTCTCTCAAATTTCCCGCCATTGTACCGTTTAATTCCCTAACCAGTGCCCTGAAATCACAGTATTCACCGTGCTGAAATGCGATGATAAAAATGACCTACGTGTTCGAAATTTTCTGTGAGAAAAGAGTAAGACTTACAGTTTAAGTATCATAAGTATATTTTACTGAGACGTGTCACGGTTCAGAGATTTTCAATGGTTGCAGGTATTTATTGAATGCCCTCGTACATGTAATTGAACTGTTAAAATGCACAATGTATTTTTTTTCTCCACGAGATAAACATTCTACATGTCGGTTATGAATCGTGTATTGTGTTTCAAATTTGAATAACAATGGGCCGTATTCTCGTACGTAGTAAAACACGGTTTTAAGCTAAACACGCGTCTAACTTTGACTTTAGAGTTAGACACAGCGTTTAACTAACGCAATTCTCGTACATTTGTTTTACTTAAACACGCGTCTAACTCGCCGAAATGTGTCTAACTTTGAACATGGGAACGGGGATAGTTTAATGCGTGTTTATCTAAACTCGCGCACCAACTGTATGCCTAAAATGATCACTCATTCGTGCCCGGTGCAAGCTGACGTGCGGATCGCGTAGTCTTTAAAAGTACCGTGTATTTAAGGCATTCGGTCGATATTTATTGTACTCCATTAGGGCCACAATGAATTAAATACCTGTATACAATCAACGCAGGACCACTCTGGGAACGAGATTTGCAAAGTTTAAAATCGTGTTTTGTTAAACACGTCGTTTAAAGGATAAACTCACGTTTAAGTTAGACACGCGTTTAGTTAAACATGGTTTAAAGCTAAAACCGTGTTTAGTACGAGAATATGGCCCATGAAGTTTGCAGTGTCAGTTGAAATCCACTATGAGCGTGTTTACTAGGGCACTGTAAAGTTAACGGTAAGTTTTAATTAACGCCAGTTATCTGGCTGTTTCTACTGGGCAACTTAACGGTAACTACTGTTAAGTTCCCTAGTAGAAACACGCTCTATGTCTCGTGGACACACATGTAAAGACAAACGCTAAATGCAATCAATTGAATTCATTGTTTTTGTTTTTACGAGGTTTATAAATCCAATATACATCATAGTGTTGAAAACAAGATGGCCGTCTTTCCACTATTGCGTTTTTTCACTCACCCTGTATAGACCTTCAAACTGGATGCGTCATTCGTTAAGATAATAAGGTAAATTAGTGTACGACTCAATAACAAAATTAAGATGGGAACTCTTTTTCAAAATGAAAAGAAAGCGTGCAAGTGATAAACTATAAATAGTATTACTAGTTATGTAGGCCTACAGATTGTTGTTAGGTTTCGATAACACTTGCGATATTCTTAACACTTTCCACGCGGCGTGCGTGTGGCAGACGACATTCCAACATTTCACCAAATGTTTCAAAAATGTAAAAATAACTAAATTTCATTACCATATTTGGAATCACCATGAGAGGCGCATTCAAATAAGTACAAACTTTATAGTATTGGTTCAGTTATTCTTGAGATAGGCTTTGAAAGTTGGGAAAGGTTTCTGAAAAATCTGTTTTGAACAGTGGTAAAACTAATAGCCGCGTGGAAGGTGTTACAATTTGTTCTCAATTCTTTTCTAATATACAAACTTACGGAATAAATGCAAGAAGAAGAAATAGTGGTACCGATATAATAAGCTCAAGAGTTCGCCAGTCTCGAATAAAGAAAGCAAGCCCCGCTAGTATCATGTATCCCAACGCGTATGCGTTGGCCATCAACACCCCAACAAGTGTGCGCTTAGACGGACCCACATATTCGGTAGCTGAAAAAACACATCGAAGTACATTATGTTCATAAGATTTGTTAGAAATCGGGGGTGGGGGGCACCTTTACTAAAAGGTGGATTTCGTGATATCGGAAAGTGGGGGGGGGGGGGGGGGGGGGGGGGGGGGGAAGGGGGGGGGGGGCGAGAGTAAAATGATTGTACACAAATGGTAAACGGTCAGTTATTCACAAAAGGGTTATGCACGCGCAGAGTGTCAAAAATAGCAAATATTGGGAAAAGGGTATGTTTTGAAAAATAAACCACCTTAGAAACACTTCGCCAACGAATACAATCATGTCGTCGTTGACATTTAGATTTTTGTGGATTAGGAAACTGTTATCGATACGCAGTGGCGTAGCTCGGTGGGGGGGGGGGGGGGCAAATGCCCCCCTGACGAAAAAAAACCCACATTTGGGCCCCCAACCCCCAACCCCCTAAAAAAAAATGGGGTGAGAACAAAAGTAAATAGGGAAAAAATGAGAAAAAAGACCGAGGTTATTAGCCAAATAGAAGGCAAAATTGTACATGTAGTACATTTACTGTGCGATTTTCTTGACTGTGCGATTTCTTTTGGACTGTGCGAATTTTTTTGACCTTAACCGAAATCTTAAAATAAGTAAGAAATATAACCAAATAGTTCAGATATTTCGTGCCGATCTTAACAACAGCAAATATGGACTAAGTCTCGGGACTAAGTACATGTAAGTGAACTGCGGGTGAACAAGCAACAACAATGGCGCTCCTGTTAAATGCATGAAATGCACTTGCAACGCTATTTCATTTTTAAGAGGACTTGTTTATTCAAAGTACAGAATGTTGAGAAACTGGGAAGACAATTTTTGAATTTCTTGTTTATGGTCGATTGTGAGAGTTCTTACTTGAGCATGTCCACCTTTTTATACAGCTGGGTGACCCCCGGCAGAAAAAAATCAGAAGAGTCTAGACAATGTCACTTACATTTTAGAAACTTTTCTGAATACTATAATATAGTACTCAAAAACAATTCACACCAACAATAATTTGGTTGGGATTAGGGTACTACTTTTGGTTGGATATAGATTACTTTTAATCTTTTTTTATTAGTTCTAAATTCATATTTTGTTGTTGGATTTATATTTGTATCCTTCAAATTGAAATATTCATCACATTTCGTTTATAATACTTGTTTAGATTACTTTGAGTAAAACTTACTGCTGACATATAGTTTCCATAAATTATTTCATGATTATTTTTTCCTTGTATAATTTTATATGAATTGCGTTGAACTTGAGAGAATATGCCCGGATATTTGCCTGAAGTTGAGATTGATAGCTTACTACTCGACTCTACTTAACAAATACAGTTCTGTACGATATGTGTTATTTCTAAACACCTATGAGTATTTCTGAAGGTAGAAATAGCCTAGAAACATAGATTCTTTAAGAGCAGTTACTATGGTTATTTCATGAATTGGTTAAAGCGAAACTAGCGTGAGAACGAGCGCTATTGTAGCGCACAATCAAAAGCGGTCTGGGTTCTGTATGTGAACCATTTTTTCTTCACTGGATAAAGTTCACTAACCCAATTTGTAAGCATTTGATGATAACATGACTTCTACTTACCGCATACAAATGCCACAAAATACAAGCCCATTGTTGAGGCGGCAATGACAAATCGTATGGCAATATACACTGCTAAGTTGGGTGAAAATACCAGTAAGGTACCCGATATGGCATTGGTAGCTACGGCGATAAATAACGCTGGATGACGACCAAGCCTTAAGAGGGTTTGAAAAAAAAAGGTATACCAGTGTTTTTTCTCAATTTATGTCTACATGATGTCTTTTAATAACGTGTCTTAACCTTAGACTTCCTCATCACCATGATCACTAGAAAACACTAGTTGCGCGATCGGGCGGGTTAACAAAAGGCGAAGAAAATCCGTGGCGCGATCAGTTAGATGTCTGACTTTCATACGAGCGACCCTGGTTCGATCCCCAGCGCCGCCGGTGAGGACCCCAAATTTAACCCCCCCCCATAGTTTGATTCTATGAAAAACACGCCCTGGGAGTTATGGTAAATAATGTCTTATATGTCTTAATATTGACATTTCTTGAACAAGATTGCAAAATTATATTCATGCAGAATTGGAAAAAAGTGAACTTTAAATCCCAGATTCTGCACTGTTCTAGTATCGGCCGATACTGGCACATATAAAATGTTCCAGTATCGGTCGAAACTGGAACATAATAATGTACCAGTACGGCGTTCAATACTGGACAAATTTCACTGGTATCACAAGTACCAGTATCGCCCGATACTGGAACATAAAAATGTTCTAGTATCGCTCAATACTGGAACACAATTTGGTGTTCCAGTATCGACCGATATTGGAACAGTGAAATCGTACCAGTATCGACTGATACTGGCAACTTTTATGTTCCAGTATTGAACGACCAGTATATGGGACCTAAAGTACACCTTTCCCCATAATTGATTACTAGTATTTGGAGGAGAGGACGGAGTAGTTGAACCAGTGTTGCTCTATCCATGAACACTTTAGGTCAAAATATATGTGAACATTTACATTGTTGCAAACAAATAGAACTAAATTACCAACAATTGAAAAACATAAATATTACAAGGGTTGCTTTAAGTTAGGGAGCCTTGAGGGTTGCGGAACGGTATATACCTAACACAAAAAGTTCGAGACCATGTACGTTGAAGTTGGCTTATCCAAAATCAATAATCGGTACAAAAAAAAAAAAAATTCTCCGTAGTTTGATACCTCATCCATAAAAATCGAGTTGATAGTTTTGAAGTTATGGTTTAAATGACCAATAAAGAAAACAAAGTTGAACTAAAATTGGGATTCTATGTGCTATCAATTGCCTAGAGTGTGATTACGCAGTGAAAATGTGTGTGTAAAACTCCCTGTCGATGCCTGTTACCCATTCATCCATTTACCTGACTGGTTCACAGTGGACAATGCAAATCAATGATATCCCATAGAAAACCAATTCTAGTGCAACTTTGTTGTTAGGCGTAGCTATTGAAATCATCATAACTTTAAAAGTAATCATTCAACCTTTCTCGAATTAGGTATCAAACTACGGAGATGAAATTTGCTCATTTAATATACAATGTCTCGGGTTTTTGGTACATTGATTGTGAATAAGCCGACATCAAAGCACCCTGTCTGAAATTTTTTGTGTTAGGTGTACATCTACATCAGTGCGCATATGTTGATATTATCATAACTTTATTTTCTAACTTCTCTTGAATAAAAATAGCATGACCTACCAATCAGCTAGCCATCCAAACACGAACGATCCTGTGAGAAACCCCGCTGCAAAAATGGACTGTGCCATATCTGGCAACGCCTTCTTCTCACACACCAAGTCATACTGTAAAAAACAACAACAACAACAACAACAGCAACAACTTAAGACTATTGAATAGACCCTATACAATATGTACCCGACCCAATGACACTCCCACATCTGAAGATACGCATATGGAAACTGTCAAGACCTTCTTTTCAGCCTAGCTCTTGACCAATGACCCCAATTTTGTTTGAAAATATTATAGAACACAATTTGGAAAAATCATCCTAATACGCACATTTTTTTTGTGTGGAAAGGTTTTCCCACTTGAACATGTTGAAGATCGCCGGCCATATGGAAACAAAATGAAAAGCTCTCACCTAAAGACTTCCTTTTTGGGTTATTTGGCAGATTCTCAGCAATGATCCCTACTTTTATTTTCACATAGATTTGCTATCCCGTAATTAGCAATAAATATCTGTAGGCCTATAATATTAAAAAAACCGATGGGAAGAGGATTACGAGTAGATTTCAATGCTTACATCTTGCACGATGGTAGATATGTAATGGGTCCGATCATGCGCCCAACCATCCACACACGTAGCGGTGTCATTGGTGTAATCCGTTGGCATAAGATCAGGAGAGAAATCCACGATGTCATATTCCAAGTCATATCGACTACACTGGGCACCAGGAGGAATCGATGCATCTTTCTTAGCCGACTCGCATTCCTTACTGCTATTAAGACCCCACTGGCTGCAGTTGTCCGACTTCCACTGCGAGGGAGTCGCACACCAGTGGTCTGTTCGTGCGCCTAAGAAAACTTGTGCAAATATATGAGCACCGGTCGGTATAACTAGGATACATGCATACAATAGAACACGTTTCTGGTAGCTACCAAACTCGCCCAAGAAGGGTATAAAATCGTCATACGTCGGCATAATGATTACAGCAGCTAGAGATTTGATACCACAAAAGTGGAATGAATTACCGTTTACGCCACAGCAAGACTATGCCCAGACGGTCTTTAACTCTTCGCATACAGCATGTGAAAAAAAATTCCTTCGATGAAATATTTTCTCACACCATACTCAATTATTTCAGAAAATTTAAATTCCTTTTCCATGGTTAGAGACCCAGCCTGAAGAATGCATAAATATAAGTACAAACATGCCCAGTACTAGTTAGGGAGTTATTTGATATAGCTCAAAATTATTTGTCAGACAATTCATGAACTATACATCAGATGCTGGTTGGTTAGGTTTAACGCGTAGAAAACATTAAGAATCTAATGTTTGTTCAGTTTTGTGTTTGAGACAGAGACATTTACGCGGCTGTCTGACCCACTGTTGTTGCGTTCCTTAAAGTTCGGGCTTCACGTTACACATGAAAGCCACAGGGCTCTTTTAACAATGTACAAATGTTGTATTTTGTTGAAGAAAAAAATCGTTGGCATAACCGATCGCTTAGGTTGTCACGATACGAAATCATAACCGGCTGTTTAATGGGGGATTGAATTTTAAGAATGAAAACCCACTTTTGGGTAAAATTTAGACTACCCTACCACAGCTGTGCAGGTGTATGGTCGTTCTTTAAAGAAGGTGTCCGGCAAGCAAAACATTGTGCATTATATGTTTGAAAATGAATTATCGCGCCCAAATCACGTAGTAATATAGAACAAAACATCATACTTATCTTAAAAACCGAATAAACACTGCCATCTCTCAACATGCCCTTTTTAAAATTCGCGGCAATCGAAAGTCCCGGCATCAATGAAGTCATAGTTATACAATGCACTTGCGTAAATTTGAGCACCAATAACTATGACGTCATTGATCCCGGAACTTTCGATCACCGCGAATTTTAAAAATGGCATGTTGAGAGATGGCAGTTTTTTATTCATTTTTATGATAAGTATGATGTTTTGTTCTATATAACTTCGTGATTTGGGCTTGATAATTATTTTACTAACATATAATGCACAATGTTGTGCTTGCTGGACACTTTCTTTAAAGGTCCTTATTGAAGACATGCAGTGGTAGGGTACACTTAAGTAACTCCAAACTTTGTTTTGAAATTTAAACCCAACTTTCTGCCAATAACATTATGCATTAACAAATTTCAAACATAAATTAGCTGAATGACAGCATTCCTCTGCCCAACTTTGGTTTGCATAATTATGATCATTTGATCTGTTAGAGCACAGATATTGGAACACATGGATCATCATCTGTATTGTAATTTCTGACAAAGCTGATACCATGTATGCTGCGCTCGCACCTGCAAGACTTACACACTTGTAAAGCGTGGGTAATCAATATGGGTATTGGTAGTTTGTTCCCACGACAGAATGTTGCTTTTAGTGGCTGTCATGATACAAAACTATCATATAATCATTAAAACATTTGCAACGGTACTTCAATTATTGTGAATTTGTTTAATTAATAAACACATCTACCGCTGCAATTGCTGTAACAATATTCATAACGTATTTCATGCACCTGATGTATTTTAAGATCTAAACACGAACCATGAAGCTAATACGAAAGGTGTTACTTTTTGCCAGCATCAATGGGACGATGATACTCGCCGTTGTACTAGACAAAAGAGGTCAGAACCATTGATATAACGTGTATTGAACTGACAATCAAATTTACCGCGTACAAAAAATAATCTAGATTGACAAAACAATACTCCGACTTTTGATGGTCCGACGCTAGCGTGTTTACCTAATTTGTTGCATTGAAAAGATGCATCTCATAGCACTAAACAAGAGGTATTTTCCTTATAGACTTAATATAGTCCATTATTAATTCACTATCTAGTAAAATATGACTATATCGTCGTCAAAAAATTAAACACATAAGAAAAAAATCATTAAAAAAAAATCAGCACCTCTCTTCAATGATGTTAGATAAATGTTTCGCATCAATGCGTTTAGTAATTGCGCTGAATGAGCGGCGATTTGTTTTGTCACGCATTTGAATAAGGCACAAGTGGTACACTACGGACATTATATACAGCGCCTCCAAGTGACCGCATTTAACTGTTGAACCAATCATCCATGACTAAATTTTCCAAATACCAGAAGGCCAATAATAAAATATTGTTTGGTTGTCCTCGACCTCCCTATCTTATTTTCCGTCAGTTCTAAAACCTCGCAACCCTATTCATAGTCAAATTACCCGCTCATGCTTAACCGATGAACATATACCTGTATTGTATCAGTGCAGTAGTGGCGCCGGATTTGACTGCAGATAGATCAGTGTGCAATGAAGGCATTCATGTGTAGCGTGTGATATGCTAAGATGACGTGAGTTCAAACACCGATAATTAGCCGTTGATGGGCAGAGTGTCGATTGGGAAATGTGTTGAAACTCTTTGTTGTTGTATTAGTTTGTTTCTTTATTGACATCATTGTTCATGGGCCTATGGTGAGCGTGTGAACTCACTAAAAATGTTTTAGATATGACCAAATATAAGGACTGACTGGGGACAACTTAATTATTTATATTTTGGGACTTACGGGAGCATTGATATTAGACGATTTATAGAATCAATTTCAATAAGTAAGCTATCAAAATATTCCTTGATGTATAAATAAGTATTATGGACGAAATCATTATCTTTAATGCACAAATTACAGAGAAATCTTGAAATGAAAGTTGCAAAATTTTTTAATTTTTGTTGAATTGTTGAATTTTTTGCGACACGTTAATTTTCACTCATCTGTATCGATCTGCTATGTTGCAGGGGAATGGCATTTGGCTCTCAGCTCATCCATAATAGTGGTTTGACTAATATTCATTACATCCATACCATTACAGAACAAATTTGATTTGTCAATGTTCTAATATATTGACTCCCAATAGTTCGCTTTAGACAATTGACATCAGGGCAAGCGACCATTGATGTTTAGCCGTGGTTCGATTCCTATTGTTCAGCTGGTCGCTAGTGGGCGCTGCATTTGATGTCCGTTATATGCTTGCGGTAGCACTTGTGAAGGTTATTGTACTCCTATTTATGAAGTAGACATATGTTTATGTTTGCACACATTCCACTTCATAATAGAGACAATGAGCGTTTTGAAACTCAATCTCTACCCAACAATGGTAGTAGCATTTTTAGGTTATTTAAAATAAAATAAATTGTGTTTGTCAATTAAAACGACCTACAACAATCTATCTAGGCTAGGTCCACTTATTCCCATACTTTTCAATTAATGTTGTGCTAAGCGATGACACATACTATCAGTATGATAATGTAGGCCATTTCTTAGGCTGGTCCTAAAGAAGATTTCTTGATAAACACCAGCATGCTTCACTTTCATCACATGACCACTGATTATTGTCCCCAGTGTTTACTGGTTAATATTGACATAACATTGCAATGAAAGGCTTATAATGTTGTTAAACGAGGGTCTTTAAGAAAATCCTGCTGCAAGTAGTTAGGACACTTGATTCACTCAAGTGAAACTAATCCCAAAATTGGCCCTAATCTTCAATCTTCCCCAGATATTGAGAATCTATCTCTTTATTCATCTTCAAAATTGGAATATTTGGGAGGGAATTTTAAAACTTGTATTAAACATCATGACTTTGATATTATAATGGAAACCATCCAAATTCCCTATACATTCTCATTGCACACACAGGATCTGGGCATACTACAAAGTTATATTCATTTCATCATTACTTAGTATTATTTTCAAAGCTTCATTTGAATTCACTGGATATTGTTATAAGTGTTTTCCTTATAAACTAATAATGTCTGACAAATATCTCAAATTTGCTTAAACAAATGTAAAGGAGCTTTGTATCAATTTGCAAATCTAGAATACCAAAAAGCTAACACAGTAGTTCAACGGGTTCCCAGTGTTTTCTGTAAATTTGTAGCATGCAAGGTGTCCAATGACTTTTGGTTGTTAGTGTAGTCACATCCCTTAGAAATTTGAAATTTGGGACATAATAGCAACCGCCCTCTGTTGATTTTTTATCACAAAAAAGTTCAGCTGTGTTGAGCCTGGTGGCGTTATTCATGGATGACAATATATACGACCACAGGCCTACATGTTATAAACATAGGTCGCTACAGGTGTTGAAACAATGAAAGGTGACATTAAATTAGAGAATTCACCAATGATAGATCTTAGATCATTGACGCATTGGATGAAGAAAATACTGAACTTCAACGCTATACATTTTCGTGGAGAATTGCTCATCAGAAGAAATACAGCAGCTGCTTAAACTTTCCTAATTAAATTTGTCTTCATCAGATTTAATTTTCATGTATTACCATGCGTTGAGCTTCGTCGATTTCTCAGCAATTTTGTGTATAGATCGTTAAAATCGGCTAACTAAATCGTCTAATAGTGACACCAGTAATCGATTTTGAGAATGTAATACCTATAGATTATAATCTTGCACTCCTCTGGCAGTTCCCTCCGTAGCTCAATCGATAAGAGCGCTGTCTATGAATGCAAAGATTGCTGTGCTGCTGCTGGTTCGAATCCGCTTACAATCACATTAAAAAAAAAAGGTAAAGCAACACGCAAGTCAAACGAGGGCGTCTTGAAAATAATTCCTCTCTAAGGGATGTGTAGTATAGGTATAGCACAAGCCATGCTGTGCAAAGTTGGCACGCACACAACAATTGATAAATGTCTATTTTTATTGGTAAACTCAAATATAATTTATAACAAACAAAGGCATATACAAATGTGATCTTTTCATTTTATATAATTTAGTTATGTTTTTGATATTGTGGTGAATTCATTAACCCTCCTAGAAATATTTCAGGTACATTTATGTATTTCAGTAGTTTTAACACAGCGCGTGAAATCTCATGACCATAGAGAGCATACAGGGTGTCTCAAAAAAAACCCCGTGCACGTGTTTACCCAGCTTATTGACCGTGAACCTATAGAATTTGGTGTAACAATTGTATACATAGTGATAGCCATAACGGTTAGCTTTCATATTCTGTTTATTTCATCTGATTTGGATTTGTCAATCTTGAGATATGACCAATTAACTAAAGCTACCTAAAGTCGACGTTGTGCCACTTTACAGTTTGCAATGAATAGAAAGGGTTACTCCAGAGAGAGGGGTTGTTATAACCGGGGTTACTACCCCCTAAAACAATCCAATCCGAAATGCAGAGTATGCTTATTTGGGTACCATGTTATAGCTAGAGGTTCCCTCTATCCATACATACTAAAACAAGTACAAACATCCCACGCATGACGTCACAATGACGTCTTCAAACATGGCCGACCTCAAAATCCCGCCGTATTCGCTGGACAGTGAAATTTCATAGAAATCTTCGCCAAAAAAGTTCTAAATATCGGAATTTCACCCGAATTTTTGCTTATAAGTGATGGAAATGGTGTTTTTAACATAGGCCTGTGCTAAAATATTTCAGGAACATACAATAAAAATATTTTTTCAAAATGGCGATTTAAAAAAAATTGTAAGGTGGCAACCACCCCCCTACAATCGGACTTTGACGGCTTACCCTACCCCCGGGTAAGGTGGCAGCCTCAATTTGTTTTCGTCAAAATGAGCGCAGGGAATGTAAAATCGATCACCTAGACGCCCTAGGTCACTGTGTTTTGCGTTCTAGCGCAATCGGCGACCACCCTCCCTTAAGAGGACGAGGGTTTTAATGCTTATCTTATTAGCATTCTTTCCGTAAAAGTGGCACAACTTCGATTTTAGGTAGCTTTAGTTAATTGATCATATCTCAGGATTGACAAAACCAAATTAGAAGAAATAAACGGCATATGAAAGCTTAGTGTTTGGTCTATCAATATGTATACAATTGTTACACAAAATTCTAGAAGTTCATGGTCAATAAGTTGGGTAAACACGTGCACGGTTTTTATGAGACACCCTGTACACAGAAATCACCTGTCTCATTTCTTATAAACATCCCTGTAAGAAATGCATTTTCCTTGAGTGATTCATTCCCTATATGAACATGTCCATACCATATATGGTAGCCATGACCTTTAGGTACATCCCCATTCATTACTATTCTAACTTTATTTCCATAACTCGAGATAAGTAAGACTGCTTTCATAAATCCGAGCATTTTGCTCAAAATACCTTATTTTTGGGCAAAACACCTTTATTTTAGGGCAAATTAAAGTAGATATCCTATCTTTTACTAAACATTCCAAGAAATCTATTGGTATATTATGATTTTCGAAACAATGAGTGCATCGTACAAGCATTTATATATTTATGCATACGAAAAACAGCGTTTTGAGACAATCGTGTTTGAAAATTTTCCAATTTTTAAAGACTTGTAAGAGAGCATTTACATCAAATGTCACTATCATTGTCAAAGAACACTAATAGATATATACTTATGTTTGTTATGAGCATGTTACAACAACAAATTGCAATAATTATGTCATAAAGTCATGTGCCGGTATGTCAGAAAGAAGAAAAACCCCTTCATATTCGTCCTGTAGTGATATGCCGGTATGTCAGAACTGCAGTTACACGGTGGTCTATGGCAGAATATTGTGATGTGCCGGTATGTCAGAATACAAAATGAGGTTTTCATGCCGGTATTATGTTAAAACCCTGGCATATCACACTAATTAGTGCGATATCTCATTAATTAATTACCTTTTTGTCTCAATTTTTTTGGAGAATAAAGAGTTTCATTTGTAGATCATAAAATGCAACTTAACTCATTTTGCCCAAAATGGCACATGTGCCGGTATGTCAGAACAGCGACGATATCAATGGTGACCGTGGTTATAATTCAAAAATAGTGCAATATACTCTTGCCAAAAACATGGTGACACATATAAATATATTTAGGAATATAATCATGCAAAAAGAATTATGGTTTAAGGTTCCTAATTTGCATACTTGAGATTTGAATAATTAATTAGCTAATTATCATTTCGATTATATATTGAATTTATTGTAAGTTTGAAAAGATACTACATACATAGATTTAATTAATTGGATTGATTTTTGCGAAAATTTGGCTTTTCAGGAATGTACAAATATGGAATTGGAATCAGTAAAATACACCTCTGATTTTCAATCAGCTGATAAACATGTGAGGCGTGTGATGCTGAATATTTTTTTCGTCATTTGAAGAGCATTGTTATTTACATAAAGATGTTGAACGTTGACAAAAATCAATTTTTAAGCTCAAAATGACATTTCGTGGCATGTTTTCGACTTCTCTTGGAGAATTTTAAATGACGATAGCACCCGAACGCATGATATTAACATGACTCTTTCCCCAAATTAAATCTGGTGACGAGATCTTTAAAATGACATCTGAGCTGTCTTGTTGAATGTCCATGTATATGAAATAAAGACAGCAAACAAAGTAACTCGGCTGTTGTAAAAGCACCTATAATTTTAAAATTGTTACTCATATTCTAAAAATGAAAATACCAGAGGACGGAAAATTTAATTACGATGATTTTGACACCTTGTTTGTTAAAATCGATCGAGTATTGTTGTCGCGATATGTGCTTACAGATGAAAAGTGCCCATTTCCATTGTTGCAGTAACTCCTATTGATCTCTCTGATTCAGCGTGAAGATAATAGCGGGAATTTTGATTAGCTGTTCTTGTTGTGCTGTAAACTTGATTAGCATAATCCGGGACAAATGACAGGCGTACTTCTTTACAATTAAAAAGGATGAATTTAAAACTCCAAATGCTCAGAAGGTCCGAGAAGACAGACAGGACAGGTCACCGCCATGGGCAAACTATCAAAATTCCCGCTATTATCTTCACGCTGAATCAGAGAGATCAATAGGAGTTGCTGCAAAAATGGAAATGGGCACTTTTCATCTGTAAGCACATACCGCGACAACAATACTCGATCGATTTTAACAAACAAGGTGTCAAAATCACCGTAATTAAATTTTCCGTCTCTCGGTATTTTCATTTTTAGAATATGAGTAACAATTTTAAAATTAAAGGTGCTTTTACAACAGCCGAGTTACTTTTTTTGCTGTCTTTATTAGTGTGCTATACCTAATAGTCAGTTGAGGATTTCCACATTGCAGTGTAGATTTTCTGATCAATTGTCGATATTTAAGGATTTTTGATGGTCACTAATGGTTGATGTTGAAAACTGTATAATCATGATAATGAAATAATATGTCATAGCCTATAGACAGCTGTGTCATTCATTTTTCATATTTAATTACACACAAAAAGCTTTTATCATATCATAATTAGCATGATTAGCATTGATGTCGGACTTGCAGATTATTGATTAACTGGTAGCGATAACTCACGGGTTGATAGTAAGCTGAGGATTGGGGATGCTTCAATTGATCAATGCAGCCCATACACATACCTGTCACACGCTCCTGTTCAAAACCCAAGTATGAAAATGTAAACTGCATTTGGTTCTATCCTTATCAATGTAGTGTTCTCAATTATTAACCGATCTTCATGAACAAAGTCTTAAATTGAAGAGAAGAGATTTCCTTACAACTATATAATTTAATATTTTTACGTAGAAGCTTTAGTGTTGGAGTTAAAAGTATATTTATTATCTGGTCAGTTACTTATTTTGAGGACTGTATATAGTCATTGTTGTGCAGATGCCGCAACATCACTTAAATGAAACAAAGCAGTGACGTGTTGGTAACATATTGTATATTCATTTAGTAAATTGAAATATGGTGTGGCCTCTGTTTGTATATAAAGAACAAATGTGAACAATAGCCCGAAAAGAATGGTTTCATGAATTGAGTGATTAGAAATTATCAAACGGATGGCTCTCAAATCAATTGTTTCATTGTTCCCGGAAACAAACACAAATTGGTAGAGGTTAACAATGAGGTTAGAAATGTCAATTAAAGGGTCATATGAAATACGATAAAGTCCGTACATATAGAGAACAACGTTAAAATATAACTAAACTAAAAAATGCACTATACAGGATCATGATTACATTTGTTACTTAATAGTTGACACGTTTGTTGAAACAGAAACTTAAAGAATATAAAACAATCTATAAAATGAGAGCAAAATCATGTTTGTACCACACAGGGATGAGGAATTATTGTAAATTAAACATAGACTTGGGAACATTTTCTATAGAGATTGTACACAGCGCCACCGCCACCGCTGCCATCGCCACCGCCACCCCTGACATCCGAAATATAATCCATCATATATCAGCCAAACAGATATAGAAATACCTGATTTAATCACACAATGTAGCTAGATAAATAGGCTTTCAAATGACACCTTAACCATAGCTACCACATTTAGTTGTTGAGTTAAGAGAGAGATGGATGATTCGTCACCAAAAATGCAACGCCGCCACCCTTTTTGGGTGGCGAGTTCAAAACACATGGCCATAAGTGAAAAACAGAGAAATGCGGTTGGAAAGAATCATGAACCAAAGCAGTAAACAGGCGCAGCCGTGTGTGACACGGTACGGATTGCAACATTTAACCGGAATTATCATTGAATACTCAATATTGTGCCTCGTTTTTAACATGTTGAAGGTATTTTCACGAGAGATTTCAGTATTTGACATAGTTTATATCGCCAGATATTTTAGAAGTATTAACATGTACATTTTGTACTTTTGGAATCTGACGCCCTCATTGTCGATCTATCTATGATGTCTAGATTGGTGGCCGATACGTAAATATACAGTTGGACATTGGCAACGTACATAGTTAGACAAGAGATGATGGGATTTCATAAAATAACCATGAAACACGCCTTTCGTTTGATACTGCTTATCAGCGGTCTTTCGACGCTGTATTTACTTATCTCATTGGGCACCACGCACGAGAAAGGCATCCTTCGGACATATCATAAGACGCCAATCACATATAAAAAACCTGTTGCGTTGATACTTCAGGGAAACATTGACCAAGTGGATCAGCAAGAAGTCACTTCCAAAGACGCATTATTGAGAGTGGCAACTGAGCCGTTGATCGAAGCATATGGAGACAAGCAACATTTTGTTTTTGATCCAGCGGTCATTAGATGTCAGGAGGCGTTTGTAATTGCCCTTATTGCATCATCGCCATCATCCTTGGATAGACGGATAATGATTCGTAATTCATGGGCTAACATCACTGCACTCGGCACGATGTCCAGTACTGTCAAAACTGTGTTTGTTTTAGATGTCGTTACACATGAATATCTTAACGGAACATTGCCAGAGTCTCTACTTTACGAACATTCTCGCTACGGGGACACCATACATGCTACAAACTTAACTGATACCAGCACGACTAACCGATCGATATTACAATACCTGTCTGGGATAAAATGGGCAACGTCACAATGTCCAGAGGCGCAATTTGTGTTCTGGAGTGGTGACGACATCTATGTAAATTACAGAAGTCTGACCAAAATGCTACGTAGTCTGAAACCAGGACTTGGAGACGATACCTGGCATGGTAAGCTTGTTGATGACCAAGCAGGTGCGTCTTTGGTATCACACGCAACGGGTTCCGCAGAGTACCGACACAGAACACATACACCGTACTGTACAGCAGACGCAGGCTTTGTTCTCAGTATGAATGCCGCTAAACTCCTTTATCAACATCTCAGTTCTGAGGACTTGACTGTAATACCTCATCCGCTTGATATTATTACCGATATGGCAGCCGAGAAGTACAACTGGACCATTATTGGAAGTGAAGCTTTTACTTCCACAAAACGCTCACGCGATGCACTTGATCTGCGCTATAGCTATATTTGTGATACTAGTGAACTGGTAACCTTTCGTGAAAGAGTCAGCTTTTATCCAACTTGGGCGAAAATCTTAAGGTCTAGGCCGAAGTCCTTCTTGAACAAATGTTTGCACCCTGATTTAGATCTAGTGCTGAAGAAAAACGTGTCGAATAAGGACTACTTTGACGAGGTGCTTGAATTATGGCATGATAATCCAAAAATCTGTTACGACGCGGCGGGGAAACCCGACGACATTTTTGTCGTGGCTTTGATATCATCATTCGCGGCTAATTTTGAAAGACGAAAGGCCATTCGGAAAACCTGGGGCTCACAGAGAGAAGTGCTCGGCAAAAAGATACGATTACTGTTTGTGACGGGTCTGATGCAGTTTGATAGGAATGCGACGCAGCAACGGCTTGCTGAGAAAAGTCAAAAACATGGCGACATCATTCAAGCAAATGTGATAGACACCTACCGCAACCTTTCAACCAAGGTGGTGGTGGAGTTGAAATGGGTATCTGAAAACTGTCCTCATGCCAAATATTATTACAAAGGAGATGATGACGTGTTTGTTAATTGGCATAATCTCATACGATACATAAATGATCATAGTGAAATGCGGGAATATGCTTGTCTCGGGTGTAAAATGGTTGGAAGCATGGTGTATAATGACCCCGCATCTAGATATTACGTCTCGCCAGAGGAATACAGTGGAAATTTTTACCCCACCTATTGTTCTGGCGGCAGCTACGTTTTGACAACGGATATAATTCCCGCATTGTACGGGCAAACTATGTCCACAGTTCTAATAGCAATGGAAGATGCTTTCTTGGGGATTCTTGGCGGGAAACTTGGCTATCTAAAATGGATATCGCACGACGGGTTTAAGATGTTGGGTGCGAATAGCGACACATGCTCATTACGCAGACCCGATCTAATTTCAATACATGCATTCTCTAACGCAAAAGAGATCTATGGCGTTTGGCAAAATTATACAAAAAGTCATATAACATGTGAGTACAACAATGTCTCAACCAACCAAGTTATATATACATGAAATGTTACAACATTTAATATCAACACATACTACTACTACTTTGTTCTTATTAGCCGACAGCCTACATCACTGTACATGTAGGGAGATTTATCCTAAGCTGCTGTCACATACAACGGTTGCTATCGTAACACTTGAGTGAACATCCTTATATGGTACAATCCTCCCAGTGCCCATAAAGGGCTGCATATGAATACTGTCGTCACGATTCTGATTTGGTCAAGCAGTGCAATGGTGCACGTAGAGCCCGCCCTGATATTTGCATCACTGTCTATGTAGGAATATAATACAGTGTTATACGGGTCTTTGACGGAGATTCATTACCTCATGAATATATGTATGTCAGATGTGGCCCAATGAAATGTTTCACAATCGCAAAAACGGTTGCTATGACTTAGTAATACTTGAGTGAACATCCTTATATGGTACAATCCTCCCCAGTGCCCATAAAGGGCTGCATATGAATACTGTCGTCACGATTCTGATTTGGTCAAGCAGTGCAATAGTGTACGTAGAGCCCGCCCTGATATTTGCATCACTGTTTATGTAGTAATACAATACAGTGCTATATATGGGTCTTTGATACGGAGAACAATACAGCAATTTGTGATCCTTATATGATATACGCCTCCCCAGTGCCCATAAAGGGCTGCATATGAATACTGTCGTCACGATTCTGATTTAGTCAAGCAGTGCAATAGTGCATGTAGAGCCCGCCCTGATATTTGCATCACTGTATATGTAGGAATATAATACAGTGCTATACGGGTCTTTGATACGGAGAATAATAGGCCCTGAGAGCAATTTCAAACAAATAAAGTGGTGTGGATTTTTGTCATGATCAAGAAATACATAGGCTACGTGATATTCTACAATCAATGTATTAAGGGTGTTGTTTATAACTGACCTTTGAGTCATCGTAACTTCAATAATAAACATCCAAATATAATGACATTCGGTTCGGTTGAGTGATTGCGAAGCCTGGAGATGAGTAATTGTATACATTATAAATAGTCAACGAACACTTCCATCCAAATTTGCTCATAATCATCATCATCATCATCATTGGACGTCCGTGGACGAAATGGAGGAAGCATTCGCAACATACTGGGCCCAGACTTTCCTGTCACTAATGAGTTAATGAGTTGGCGGATCTCTGGTGGATCTTAACCCATATCGTTCTTGACGGTATCAGGATACTGAAGGGGTCTTTTGCTTCAGTTAGCTTCCCCACCAGAAAGGAGGAGTCCAGAAAATTAAACGGGAGATAGGCTGGTTGGTTGTTCGCATGCAGTTGCCAGCGAAACATAAAAGGCGCTACCTGATTATTGATGTGACCCTTCTATATTCTATTGCTCATAATAAGTGATTTAAAAATCATAGATAAGAAAACAATCAATATTTCTTTTATTATCTTTTACTTTGAATTTGGGCCATTTTGCACAATAAAGATCCACCATTTAAAATAGCGATTACAATAGCAAAGAGAAAAAACGAGCATTAAAGCACCTGGTTAGGTACTTGAGTTGGTTGTGGATTAGTGCACACAAACATCCTGCTCCACGATTTAAACTATTCATCAGAGACCGTAAAATGATAACGTTGTCATTAAACTGGGTAATATCGTGTTTGCTGCTTCGTTAACGGAATGAGCCCATGTATTTCACCCATCTCATACCGTTTGCGATGTATCCTTTATTAGGAGGTGTCCCGCAAGCACAACATTGTGCATTATATGCTAGGAAACTAATTACGTTATTAAATAGAACAAATCATCATACTTATCACAAAAACGAATACACAGTGCCATCTCTCAACATGCAATTTTTAAAGTTCGTGGCGATCGAAAGTCCCTGTGTCGATACAATCATAGTTATACAATGCACATGCGCAAATTTGAGCACCAATATTCATGACGTCATCGACACCGGGGCTTTTGATCGCCGCGAATTTTAAATGTCGCATGGTGAGTGATGACGGTTTTTATTCGTTTTTTATGATTAGTATGATGTTTTGGTCTATATATAACTACGCGATTGGGCTCGACATTTAGTTTTCTAACATATATTGCGCAATGTTGCCTCCTTTAACGGGGCAGAGAACAATGATACTGGTGTCCCACAGTAATTTAGTTCCAGCGGCATAACTATGGACGTGTGAATGTTCGGAATCAACAACAAAAAATCGTTGACACTTTTTTTCTCGATATCTGAAACATGGGACAATGACAGATCATTCGTCTGTCACGTAACTACGGAGCCCTTGATTGAGCAGGCCCTTTTTCGTACCTTGGTGACAGACCAGGCGACGGGCTGTTACCACGGGCTGTTTTGTGATAGGTGGCGAGCTATAAATAACCACATGTTTACACCATCAAAGGCAGGACGTAGCAATTCATTACAGAAGTTATTGGTGGGATGGTTCACGCCATAGGCTTTATGTGGCGATCATTTCGATCGGGGTTCAGCATTCAAAAGCGTGATCCAGTTGATTCTTATTACACGTAACACCTCGTTGCTAAATTACGAATTCGATAGATCTAAATACAATCATAGACAAAATGTGTTCGAACACTGACCCTAATTGCCATATTTTAGATTTGTCCAGTTTGACCACAAAAGAAACAAAAAGTTTGCTGGCGCAGGATTTTTTCTTTTTTTTGGACACAAGAGTGTAAAGTTGTCATTACAAATGAGCCAATATTGAACCACTTGTACAATTTAATTCAGTATGGATCAAAATGTTGCATTGTTGTAATTATTGTTGCAAATTACAGTGGCGTAGCTAGGTTATTCATATTGGGGGCGAGAAATTAAAATGAACCGACAAGATTTGTGATCCAAGAAATGCGCGCATAGCGCGCGAAAATTTTCGACTTTATTGTTACTGTTTGAAAATGCAAAACCATATGACCCCCCCTTCCGATAATCTAAAATCATATGACCCCCCCTTTTTGCTTGACCAAAACCATGTGACCCCCTCTTTTCTCCCGGCCCTCCCCCCCCTCCGGTGGAAATAATGAGCGGTCCCTTATTGGACCGTAATATGCACGCTCTTTGAGTGTCGTGAAAATTGAAACTCCCCCCTTCCCCTCCGATCAATGTTGCGAGTCCCTGTGCTGATGGTGTACAAGTTGTGGGATTCAACATTGATCAGGGAGAGAAGGGGGAACATTTTACATTACACCTACAAAGTGTGCGAACAATATTCTCTAACGTTGTAGAGCCGTGTTTACGCAATCATACGATAAACGCTTCGGAAAGTTGATATAATACATGACATAGTGTCTCACATGTGTAATGTTTGTGTATCTATCGACATGATAGAGTTCGAACTTGAGTGCGCTGCTAATTGTAATTATCTGGTTACTTGTCTTCTCGTTATTGGAATGATGAAAAAGAGGTCAGCTGAGATTTTTTTTTATCATATTGGGATTATTTTCAGTCGATTTCATTCATGTTTTAAAGATGAAGTTAGTTAGGCCAAGAAAGAACAGATCTGTCTAGATCGCATACCCGCCCCGCGCGCAAGTATGTGGAGTCACTTTTGCCAAATAACCCTACGCGATGAGCACAATTGTGTAATTTTTTGACTTGTTCGAGAAAAAAGGGCTCGGGAAGGGGGGGGGGGGGGGGGAGAGATTGGGGTGGTAAGTGGGCCAAGAGACCCATAAAGAATAAGTTCCGCATTTAGTATAGCTATTTTTTCAACCTCCCCCCCCCACCAACACCCCGCATTTAGGATACATTTTCTTGGGCCTTAGACATGTTAGATACTTAGAAACAGAAGCACTTCACTCGGCTGAATAGGAAACAGTCAAAAACAGAGTATAGAAAGTCAGCTATCGCTGACCACGCTGTACATAAAAACCATGTTATTGACTGGACTAATGCCAAAATCCTTTGCAAGGAGAGCAAACCACAATCGCGACACATCCGCGAAGCCATTTGGAGTCGACGGAAAGCACCCGGCACTATGAACAGAGACGACGGGCCCATTTTCTAAGTCAATATGGAACTGATCAAACTACAGTGTGCAAGCAAGATTAAGAATAAAAATATTCGCATATACCAAGGCGTGGCCATAATTGGTAATAACGTCATTGTAAGTAAACTGATCGATATTCTGTCAACCATTTGCCGAGCGTTTAATGTACGTTATTTAATCCTGATTTTAGGACTATTACCTTATACCACACAGTGCAAAAAGATACATTTTCAATGCAATTTGTAGGTTTATTTGATGAATTGTGATTGTAAATGTTCTGGCAACATTTCTCAACTTTGTCTGATTTATGAGGGCGCTACACCAGTTGTCCAACTCTGCAACTCCGGGGATTATTTCTCGGAACTTTCAGATACCACACCAGTAATTCAATTGGCTATTGAATTACATGTAAAAGGGGGGTGACAAAAAGCCAATCTTCTCGCTTATGAAGACGCTGGATTTTTAGATTTGATATTTTTCAGAAAGTTTATGATATTTTTGATCATTTAATCACAACAATTATATGCGATGACCCTGAAAGTTCCGAGAATTAAGCCCTTGAATTTGGAGAGCTGTTGTCTCGCCCTCAAAGTCCCGAATGCCGACAAACACCTCCCCCCCCCCAAAAAAAAGATGGCCACACTTTTTTTTGCAGTCACCACGTGAATTTCACGTTAGTAGGGGGAGGGGGGGGGGGGGTCAACAAAGTTCGCACAGTCACAAATAATCGCACGGTCAAAAAAATGTGCACGGTCACATATAATCGCACAGTCAAAAAAAAGAAGAAAGGTCAACAACAAATGACGAATCCACGGCCACCAGGCCTCTACCCATTGCGCACGCTACTGTAAGCACCACCCACCGTAGGTGTCACACCCCACACCCCCTCTGGCGACGCCCTTGCGTACAGTATCAACCTCCACCGACAATGACCAACGGGTTCATATATTGGGGAAATAACCCTCTTGCTACGCAACTGGGGAGGGTAAGCCCAGATCTAATAATAGAACCTCAGACAACCCCAAATTCAGTGTCCGTTCGAGGCGGTTTGCCGTCGATGGATCTAAAAGAATAGGCAGAAATGGGTAATGCCCCATTGGGACATAATATAAGCGTGTCTGTACTACATTATTTTAAGTACCTATCTGTCTCTGAACTGAGTCATCAAGTCAAATAACCAAA
Organism: Ophiura sarsii; assembly: GCA_035610835.1. Classification (NCBI taxonomy): domain Eukaryota; kingdom Metazoa; phylum Echinodermata; class Ophiuroidea; order Amphilepidida; family Ophiuridae; genus Ophiura; species Ophiura sarsii. Next base: position 53,826,541 of record CM069456.1, on the reverse strand, counting down.
GTAATATTATTTTGTATACACATTTTCACTGCATAATCACACACTAAGCAATGATATCCCATAGAAATCCAATTTGAGTGCAACAATTTTGTTGGTAGTTATATCTAAAACAATCATAACTTCAAAACTATCCAAAATATTTTTAATGAATGAGGTACCAAACTACGGAGAAGACATTTGCTCATTAAAAGATTTTTCGTACAAATGATTAATTTTGGATTAGCAAACATCAAAGCCAGGGGCGTCAATCCACATTTAAATGTGTGGTGGTGGGGGTGGGGGGGGGGGGGGGGGGGGGGACGGGGGGGGGGGGACATAATAAGTTGTCCGTCCAAAATTTAAAATAAATTGTAACATAATTAGTGTCAATGAATGTGCGAAGCCAATGTGCGAACCAGCACGTTCCGCGGACAGGGGGAGTCTGAGGGGCCCCATCAGCGTTCGATTTCTTTTTCAAATTTCCAACCCATTAGGTGTGATTTGGTGAGCACTTTGACCGATATTTTATTGAAATGTTCGTTGTTGAATGTTGAAACAGACGAATATTTGATGTGGTTCGAGATCCATTATAATGGATAATGGAGAAACCAATAGATGAAATGCGCGCAAAGCGCGGCGCACAAATTGTATTTCTAACACTTAAATGGTCCAGTATGACGTTTTTAACGTCACCTACATAATATTTTGAATATTCCGTGTGGTTTGCAGTGCCGTGACTAGGTTTTTGATATGTGTGGAAGGGGGGGGGGGGGGGGGGTGGGGGGGGGGTGCAAAAATTGAAAGTCAACCGACAATATTGTCGCGTGCTTACATTTTTGAGTTCACATTTATTTGTGCTATGATCGATGTACATTTTTGCCTCAAACAAGCTTCTATCCCAAACATATTACATCTTTGGGACACATGCGCGCGTAGCGAGCGAACATTTTCCCGTCTGTGTACTTTTGACCATCATAACTTCATGATTCCTCTTGTCAAAATAACGGACTATTAGGTGTTTCTAAAATGTTCTATTTCGATCACATGCAAACTCAAAACATGGGGGGGGGGGGGGATTAATATTATGTCCACCCCACCTCAAAACATGGATTGACGCCCCTGCGCTTAACGATGTCGGGCCAGGCTCGTCCCAATCTAAAAATCCCGGATAGATACCGCTATTGCCATTCTAGTACGGTTTGTAAAGGACCTGTAATGCCATTATCGTTACAGATTTCACAAAACGGCCATATTCGCTACATAGGTTAACATGAATATATGGAATAAGATTTTCTCAAGACGCAATTTTTTTTTGTTTATCTTGGTCCTTTTTTGGCCAAAAAACGCCTTTTTTTGGTGTAAAATAACAAAATCAAAATTTTCATTATTTGAATACGATATAACTTGTTTATCGCTTCTTAAAACGGTGAAAATGTTGTAACATGTTGTAGGTTTAATTGGAAACCAAAGAAAATGGAATTGTTAGATACTCAGACAATGTTTTAAGCCAAAAAGGTGTGTTTTTAGGTGAAAAACTCACTTTTTCTTATTTCATGTTTTGAAGTAGTTTCAGACATAACGTAACTTCTGAAGTGGCTTTATTTTACAGATAAGGCTTCAAATAAGTTTTTGGTTGCAATTAATTGGGTGTTATTAATGCCAAAACAGCTCAAAAAAGGTAAAAAACCGTAAATATTTGATTATTTTTATTTTTTTAAATTTAAATATTTCATTTTTTATGTGTTTTGACATAATAAACCCATTTTTAAACACGAGTTTTCTTACAGACATTAACGTGTAATAGAGGTTACAGAATATATCAGCTAATCATTTATTGGTTATGTTTCTTAACTTTTGGAACAATAAATTGAAAATGTATAATTGATAAATAATCAGTTATAAAGAAAAAAATTATTATTCTCAAAAAATAAATGAAATAATAAGTTTCAATCACCCAAGTGTTGTACAAGTATTTGTGTATATGTGAAGTGCAATAAAATCTCAAAACGCAAAAATAACGTCCATTGTTATATAACATTTTTATATAAAAACGTATTTTTAAGCCAAAATATATCATTTTTTACATTGTTATTGTTCTCATCGTAAAATGACATTGAGCAATCTGCATACTGCTTTAGTTCACAAGGCAAACGTCCGATTACAACAAATTACACCAAAAAATGCGATTCAAAATGTCTCAAGTATCATATATTTAGATGTAAATATCTTCATTTTAAGGGGGAAAATCGACCATTTTAAAACAAATTGTTATGGTCATCATTTGTGTATTGTTAATAATATGACGGATTAGTTATCGGAATTATTATGAAAAGGTTCATTGACACGTGTAGTGTCATTACATAAATGGTTTAACAAAATCAAGTTATTGCTATCCAGGTTTTGGGGGAAAACAATGACAAATTTGATTCTACTTTCGAAGAATTTGTTTAACACCAGGCAGTTATATAATATATTTTTTGATTTTGAACCACAAACTACAAGTAGAAATGTTTATTCTTTATGGTCAGGCATTTATAGCTTACATTAAGCGTGAGCTTCATCAAACCAAACGGATTGATATCGTATTGGATATCGCAGCTAGTATCAAGGAGTTAGCCAGAGAAAAGATAGGGAGCGGTGTTAGAGTAAAGGTGGGCCGAAGAACCAAGGCACCAGCAGAGTGGAAAGGTTTCCTTCGAAATTCAAACAACAAGCAGGAACTAGTTTTACTCCTTTCAGAGAGATAGTTCGTGAGGAATCGTTTCCGGATAACAAAGAGATTAACATCACACACGGGAAAGCAGTCATATATAAATGTACTCCAATGACAGAACGTAAGACGATTTATATACTAAGGCAGTATCGCATGTCAGGATGTGAAATCGCCATAACTTTAAAAGTATCCATTCGATTGTGTTGAATGAGGTATCAAACTGCGGAAAAGAAATTTGCTCATTTAATGTATATCTCAGATTATTTTGTACCGATTATATATTTTGAATTAGCGAACCTCAAAGCACCTGGTCAGGGACTTTATGTGCTAGGTGTATATTAGTACCAGGGGCACACAGCACAGGTTGGCTGGTTCACGACACTGAACTTAGTTGTATCTATCGCTAGAGAAAGTTGTTTATATAGACGTAATTATATAGTCTCCTCGTTTAATTTATAGCCAGTTCCGTCGCTCGGTGAGGATTGGAAATTATTGCTTTTCCGAATCAACTACCGTATTGTCTGAAAGTACAAACTTAATAACAAAATTTACAAAATGATTACTAAAATGTATAACTTGGATACTTTATTTGCCTAGATCATGTAGATAAACATGAATATTCATAAAATGGAGACCACTGACCAGTGTCTCTGTCTCTGAAAGTGTCCACCGCGGTGTCCGTTATTTCATCACTATTTGAAGAGCTTAGTTCCAAAAGGCGCTAACTCACTTTTTTGAAGAAAAAAATGAGTTAGGTGTAGAACATGAAAGAGAGTTTTAAACTTTGTTCTACATCTGTTGCATGTTCGGGTCCAAAGTTATGGCCCTCGGTAATTTCCGAAGATTCCCGGTAATTTGAATATAATTCACTATTTTTTAAGACAAAATGGTGGAAATATGGTTCTTTTATCATGGTAAAACATTGATAGGAATGTCCTTAATGAAATGCACTGAGGGAAAACGTAAAATGTATGGATTATTGTTTTGAAAATTGCACACGAACACAATTGTTGTTAATTAAAAAAATGTGCCAAATTGTCCAAATTTTCAGTTTTCTCACAAAATATCAAAAAATCATGATTAAAAAAGTTGAAAAGGTATTTGAATGCGGTTTTCTGTTTTCAATGTGATTTGATTTGTCTTCCAGGTGTACATTATTTGGAAATAAATATTGCTTAGTAAAGTGTTTTTTGAAAATTGGTCGAAAATGTTTTGTTCCAAAAGGCGCTAACTCCACTGATTTCCGAAAATAAAGAAAAACATAGGAAATACAGTGAAAATCAAAAAATGAAATCAAACCAATTTTTAAGCTTCCACGTATGGTATCTTTCATATGGCAGAAAATTAGCATAATCGAAGAAGTGCAACATACTCATTTTAAAAAAACGTTGCTTTTCTCCTATTGCACTTATAGTGAGTTAGCGCCTTTTGGAACTAAGCTCTTCATTTGTGAAACTTTGCTTGAACTGGACTTATAATAGTAGGCATAGCACACATAACATTCAAATAATTGAGACATGTACAAAATTGGTGTCAATGAAAGATTGCAATGAAAGACTTATTTTCCAAAAAGAATTATGACAATCGGTCAATGCGTTCTTGTGTTGCGGTGTTTTGAAATACTCCGAAAATGGACGAAAACCTGCCAAAAACAGTAACAATGCCCCAAAATAGAATTTTTCAGGAGTACGAGAGCTCAGTTTGTTAATATTGTAATATTCAAAACACCATTGACACATATTTTTTAACAATTGAATATCTATATACCATGTTAAATTAAAAAATATGGTAAAATTATATTGCATTAAGCTAAAATAACCTAGTGAAATTGGTCATTTTGACTAGTTTCACTGACCGCAATCAAAAAATGTCCAGCTAATTAATATGCGTAAATGTTATAAATCCAGATGTGAATGGTGTATTACTGTATTGCAATCAAACTTGGTATACTGGCTAGCTGTATGATACCCAATCTTTTAAACTATAATTTAGTTTCATGAGCTCATTAAATATGCAAATTAGCTAATTATCTATTCAAGTCATTAATATGCAAATGAGCAATGTCCGACAATTTTTTCCCATCATAAGAGTGATCGGTAATAGATATATAACATGTATACCCAATTTGATTGACAAATATTGCTGCATTTAGAAATTATAAGCTTTTCCATTTCCTCAATTTGTGCACTCAAGGGATGCAAAATCTGATCATATCACTAAATGAACTGAAGTGTTTAGTACAATGTCTCAGGTTAGGTTTATTTAAATCGGCCGAATATTATACAAGTTTAGAGCAAATTTCGACAATTGGTAAAAACAGCCCCAACTAAAAAAACAGATAACTATAACTATTTATACCTAAATCAAGGTTATATAGTTTAAGGTAATGCCTACCATATATGGCAAGTTCACTGCCCTATAGGGAGTGCACAGTGAGAGGATAATCAATTTTATATAGGGTTTTTTTTTCAAAGTAGAGCTGCATACATTATATGAAGAGCTTTTTTGCATAAGGGCTTACAGACCACTCCTATATGTTACTCATTTTGCAAGCATGCTGGCTGAATGAAATGAAAGTTAGAAAAGATGGAAGAAAAGAATTAAGTAGAAAGAGCCACTTACAACAAATAAAGTTAACAATTTTGCTGCCAGCCTTCGGACATGAGAAAAGAATAGTCTTGATCCAATCTCATTTGCCACCTGAAAAAAATGTGTTGCTGAATCTCTTCTCATTATTAAATTCATGTTTCCTGCAACATCTGCTCATTCCATTCCATGAAATTGAAGAAAATGTTTGCCTATTTTGAATCCCCATACAAATTTACCATTGAAAATAGCTCATGAATAATTCATCAAGCTCATTATAGCCTATACAATCTAATGGTAGGCAGTGTTTAAATTTTGACTTCCTTTTAAAATAACCTTCGCAATTGTTTGTCAATACTCAAGTGAAACTAATCCCAAAATTGTCCCTTATCTTCAATCTTTCCCAGATATTGAGAATTTATCTCTTTATTCATCTTCAAAAATGGAAAATTTGGGAGGGAATTTAAAAACTTTTTATTGAACACTAGCGGGATGCCCGTTCTTCGAACTTCGAATAATAGTATTATTTTCAAACCTACATTTTAATTCACTGAATATTGTTCTAAGTGTTTTCCCTATAAACTAATGTCTCAAAAATATCTCAAATTTGTTTAAAGAAATGTATAAGAACTTTTCGTCAATTTGCAAATCTAGAATACCAAAAAGGCTAACACAGTAGTTCAATGGGTTCCCAGTGTTTTCTGTAAATGTGTAGCATGCAAGGTGTCCAATGACTTTTGGTTGTTAGTGTAGTATAGGTATAGCGCAAACCATGCTGTGCAAATTGGCGCGCACACAACAATTGATAAATGTCAATTTTTAGTGGTAAACTCAAATCTAATTTATAAACAAATGAAGGCATATACAAATGTGATCTTTTCACTTTATTACTGGGTCCATCCCAGTTTTGAATTCGTCTTACGAGCTCTGAGTCATGGCTCAAGGAAGTCTCAAGGAAGTCTCAAAAAAGTCTCAAACAGTGTTGCCAACCGAGATGTTCCAAACCGCGGCCCAAGTGTGCTCTAAACCGCGGCCCACGACAATAAGTAGCCCAATTATATTACGATCCTGTGTACTAAGGTCATTATATCATGTGTTACGGTTGATCGGGGGAGAACCTTGTTGGTTACGGTCGAGTTTATTATCAAAGGCGTTAATCCGTATATAAGTTTGGCGTGGCCAGTATTTGGCTTAATGCATGTCTCAAGGATCTAATCCCCCTGTGCAAACGTCGGCGGTAATGTGTGACGCTTGGTCGAAGGTGGACTTTGGATTCTGTTGACGGTAAAATGACCTTCCGGAAATCATAAATATTATGCTAATCATTAAACATGTTGATCCTCTCTGTGCTACGTGCATCGTTCTTGGTTCAGTCAAAGGGAAACTGTGGCTTCTAAAGCTCGCGATATTATCAACCTTGAAGCCTGGAATTCACGCAGTCGCAATGACTCGAAAGACCGGGGGAAGGACCTATATGTTTCAGTTGGGTGGCAAAGTGTTGTGACGTTGGATAAAATCAGTTTAAATTTTTTTTTCGTCATAAAAAAATCTCTCGATTCAGTTCGTACTCTACCTCTGTACCTGATCCCCTTTTTGATACCGTGGGCATTGTTTGTTTTTTATTTATCAGTATTATAGGCGAAGTTTTTGTGCTGGTATTTTATAACAAACTTCCTACAACCCTCACCCTGGAATATTCAGCTTTACAAATAAATTACATACTTACAAGAAATCAGGATGTGACAACAGTGTTGATGGAATGTTTAGAAGCCATAAAGCAACTAGAGCGGTTCTCGTGATTTCGCGGTTCGCGGGTTTCGCGGTTATCGGGTTGCATGGTTTTTGGTTGAGCGGTTTCAGTAGACATGGTTTGTGGTTGGTACTTTAGGATCCCAGGGGAACCAGATTCGATGACTGTTACATTGTTAAGGATGTGTTGTTATAATAGATAGTTTGATAGTTTGTTCATATGTTTACTAAAAAGAGGTATTTATTGTTGTGGTGACAAATTTAATTGGTGCAGTAGCAGGCAGCTAATATTGTTTTAATTGGATATTATCTGTATCTGTTGCAGTTAAAAGAGAGGGGGTTAATGGTAAAAGGATGGCAGTAATCGGAGGTTTCACGCGCATAAACAGGACAAATGCAAGGTCACATGTTCTTTGTTTATGTATGATTGTGTCAATCATCTTGGTTAATCCTGTGGCTGATAAATACACATGTATAGTTTAGTGGGGTCACTGTAATATTGAGCGAAGCACAGGCATTTAACTGGTGTACAGAAATGTTATCAGTAAGGGGTCGTCAACAATTATTGCCTTTTTCACATACGTACAGGTCGTAAGGGATCACGTCAAAACTCGACCGCCAGGCAACCGCCGGTTACGGCCGGTTCCGCCCGGTTCTCACAAAACGTGTCGTCTGTTATAATATGCACACATAATGAGGTCAAATAGTTACACTCTGGTGAACACGACCGGTTGATAGTGCCTCGTCACACGCGTAAAATATTGAAGTAATGGGCTCTCAAGTCTCAGTTGACAAACAGTACAATACAGCTATTGATTTTCGCTGGGGTTGGCTTTTTCAATCTGTTTATAGCTCAATTAACTTTTTAAAATCAATACAGTAACAGATTGATAGTGTAAATTGGTCCGGTTACGGCATTAAAGTCAACCGGCGGTTGTTCAGTGTTGCATGCGTGAATATTCATATACCAGTAAAACATTTGACCTGAAAGAACCGGGCGGAACCGAACGTAACCGGCGGTCAACGGGCGGTCGAGTTTTGATGTCTTCCCTAACTTGGTACCCCTCCTTCCCTTGAGTTACGTAATAAATGGAGTTACGTAATTAATAGGGGAAATGTCATGGCTTTTTGTATGTATCTGGAAATGGCGAAAATTATGGACGATTTCAGCAACATTTTGCATCATGTGTTTGCGTTTGAAACAACAAAAGTGTTCACAGTAAAGTGATCACTGGCGAAGACAAAACTTGTATATTAGAGGCAACCCGTCTTGTGTCTGTTTACTTGCATTGTAATTGAAATTATTAATGGAATAGGTTAAGCTATATTCTATTTGGCCATCACGAGACAGTGTTGAACTGCGTATGCTACTAATTGCAGCACATTACACGCGCCTACTTGTGGTGCTGGCATGGCGTTTACACACACGAGCATTGAAAGACGGAAGATACATACGTGTGCGTAAAAGCTGCGTTTGGTAAGTTACTGTCCAGATGAAGCCAAATATAGAGTATAGCTAAACAGTTTGTATTGGAACTGAACATAGTGTTTGACTGGAACATTAAACCTGTCCTAGTCTTCATTGATCAAGAATGTCATGATAATCAAATCACAATGTTTGTTTCAGACATGAACGTATCAACTGTCTTAATGACTTAATAACAATATTATAATTATATGTTAATACAATGTGTATGAGTTGTGTTGAGAAATTAGACAAATCAATATTCATACGCCTGATGTGTGAATAATGGCACGACCTCACGGGGGAGCCTTGCTATTGTGGGGATATCAACATTTGCAAAATTGGATTGAATGTTCTAAATTCTTGTGAAACCAAACATCTGCATGTATTGATCTAGTAATAACGATTTAGTAATAACAAATAGAAACATGTTAACCAGTTTGCTAACACTTGCAGTGAAAGTTGGCGAAGTCGCGATGCCTGAATCTGCATTAAATGTGTTGCAGTTTGACCGGTTAACTTTATAAGTAGCCCAAAATGTGAAATCATATCCAAGAAATCAATCGGGACACATTTTAGGGTGTCCGTCATTTTTTAGGCTAAATTGCTGAATTTTTTTTCTGCATTAAATGTGTTGCGGTTTGACCTCCCTTGATGTTAGCCCAAATGATTTCATCCGGATATTAATCACAGCGATATTGTGGTAGTCTGTTTATTTCATGTCCATTATCATTTGCAAGTCGTCAGTACTGGTTAGCTACACAATCTTCATACGTAGCTCAAATCTTTTTTAAGGCTAAATTGCCAGAATTTTTTTTCTGCGTCAAATGTGTTGCAGTTTGACCGTTACCTACAAAGACTTTATAAGTAGCTCAAAATGTGAAACCATATACAAAAAATAAATTCGGGACACATTTTATGGTGTCCGTCAATTTTTAGGCTAAATTGCCAGATTTTGTTTTAGGCCAAATGTGTTGCAGTATGACCGGCTAGCTACACAGAATTAGCACTTCAAATCGGGACACATTTTATGGTGTCTTGTTATTTTTTAGGCTAAATTTGACAGCCATTTTTTTCTCATCAAAAATGTGCTGCGGTTTGACCGGTTAGCGACACAGACTTTACTCGCAGCTCAAAATGTGAAATCATATCCAAAAAATCAAATCGGGACACATTTGATTGTGTCCATCTATTTTTAGGCTAAATTGCTGGCAATTCTATTCTCCGTCAAATGTGTCGCGGTTTGACCGTTTAGCTACACAGACTTTATACGTAGCTCAAAATGTTAAATCATATCAAAAAATCAAATCGGGACACATTTTATGGTGTCCGGCATTTGATAGGCTAAATTTCCCGGCAATTTTTTTCTCTCTGTCAAATGTGTTGCGGTTTGACCGGTTAGCTACATCAGACTTCATACGTAGCTCAGAATGTGAAATCATATCCAAAAAATATCAATTTATTGTGTCCGTTATTTTTAAGGCTTAATTGCTGGCAATTTTTTTCTCCGTCAAATGTGTTGCAGTTTGACCGGTTAGCTACACAAACTTAATACGTAGCTCAAAATGTGAAATAATATCCAAAAAATCAAATCGGGACACATTTTATTGTGTCCATCTTTTTTTAGGCTAAATTGCTGGCAATTCTTTTCTCCGTCAAATGTGTTGCGGTTTGACCGTTTAGCTACACAGACTTTATACGTAGCTCAAAATGTGAAATCATATCAAAAAATCAAATCGGGACACATTTTATGGTGTCCGGCATTTGATAGGCTAAATTTCCCGGCAATTTTTTTCTCTCTGTCAAATGTGTTGCAGTTTGACCGGTTAGCTACATCAGACTTCATACGTAGCTCAGAATGTGAAATCATATCCAAAAAAATATCAATTTATTGTGTCCGTTATTTTTAAGGCTTAATTGCTGGCAATTTTTTTCTCCGTCAAATGTGTTGCGGTTTGACCGGTTAGCTACACAAACTTAATACGTAGCTCAAAATGTGAAATAATATCCAAAAAATCCAATCGGGACACATTTTATTGTGTCCATCTTTTTTTAGGCTAAATTGCTGGCAATTCTTTTCTCCGTCAAATGTGTTGCGGTTTGACCGTTTAGCTACACAGACTTTATACGTAGCTCAAAATGTGAAATCATATCAAAAAATCAAATCGGGACACATTTTATGGTGTCTGGCATTTGATAGGCTAAATTTCCCGGCAATTTTTTTCTCTCTGTCAAATGTGTTGCGGTTTAACCGGTTAGCGACACAGACTTTACTCGCAGCTCAAAATGTGAAATCATATCCAAAAAATCAAATCGGGACACATTTGATTGTGTCCATCTATTTTTAGGCTAAATTGCTGGCAATTCTATTCTCCGTCAAATGTGTTGCGGTTTGACCGTTTAGCTACACAGACTTTATACGTAGCTCAAAATGTTAAATCATATCAAAAAATCAAATCGGGACACATTTTATGGTGTCCGGCATTTGATAGGCTAAATTTCCCGGCAATTTTTTTCTCTCTGTCAAATGTGTTGCGGTTTGACCGGTTAGCTACATCAGACTTCATACGTAGCTCAGAATGTGAAATCATATCCAAAAAATATCAATTTATTGTGTCCGTTATTTTTAAGGCTTAATTGCTGGCAATTTTTTTCTCCGTCAAATGTGTTGCAGTTTGACCGGTTAGCTACACAAACTTAATACGTAGCTCAAAATGTGAAATAATATCCAAAAAATCAAATCGGGACACATTTTATTGTGTCCATCTTTTTTTAGGCTAAATTGCTGGCAATTCTTTTCTCCGTCAAATGTGTTGCGGTTTGACCGTTTAGCTACACAGACTTTATACGTAGCTCAAAATGTGAAATCATATCAAAAAATCAAATCGGGACACATTTTATGGTGTCCGGCATTTGATAGGCTAAATTTCCCGGCAATTTTTTTCTCTCTGTCAAATGTGTTGCAGTTTGACCGGTTAGCTACATCAGACTTCATACGTAGCTCAGAATGTGAAATCATATCCAAAAAAATATCAATTTATTGTGTCCGTTATTTTTAAGGCTTAATTGCTGGCAATTTTTTTCTCCGTCAAATGTGTTGCAGTTTGACCGGTTAGCTACACAAACTTAATACGTAGCTCAAAATGTGAAATAATATCCAAAAAATCCAATCGGGACACATTTTATTGTGTCCATCTTTTTTTAGGCTAAATTGCTGGCAATTCTTTTCTCCGTCAAATGTGTTGCGGTTTGACCGTTTAGCTACACAGACTTTATACGTAGCTCAAAATGTGAAATCATATCAAAAAATCAAATCGGGACACATTTTATGGTGTCTGGCATTTGATAGGCTAAATTTCCCGGCAATTTTTTTCTCTCTGTCAAATGTGTTGCGGTTTATTAACCGGTTAGCTACACAGACTTCATACGTAGCTCAAAAATCATATCAATTTATTGTGTCCGTTATATTTAAGGCTTAATTGCTGGCAATTTTTTTCTCCGTCAAATGTGTTGCGGTTTGACCGGTTAGCTACACAAACTTAATACGTAGCTCAAAATGTGAAATAATATCCAAAAAATCAAATCGGGACACATTTTATGGTGTCTGTCATTTTAAGGCTAAATTGCAGGCAATCTTTTTTCTCCGTCAAATATGTTGCGGTTTGACCGGCTAGTAGCTCAAATTGTGAAATCATATCCAAAAAATAAAATCGGGACACATTTTATGGTGTCCGACATTTTTTAGGCTAAATTTCCCGGCAATTTTTTTCTCTCCTTTATATGTGTTGCGGTTTGACCGGTTAGCTACACAGACTTCATACGTAGCTCAAAATGTGAAATCATATCCAAAAAGTATCAATTTATTGTGTCAGTTATTTTCAAGGCTTAATTGCTGGCAATTTTATTCTGCGTCAAATGTGCTGCGGATTGACCGGTTAGCTACGCAAACTTAATACGTAGCTCAAAATGTGAAATCATATCCAAAATTTCAAATCGGGACATATTTTATGGTGTCTGTCATTTTTCAGGCTAAATTGCCGGTAATTTGTCAATGTGTCACAGTTTCACCGGTTAGCTACACAAATTCAATACGTAGGTCAAAATGTTAAATCATATCCAAAAAATCAAATCGGCACATTTTATGGTGTCCGTCATTTTTTAGGCTAAATTGCTGGCAATTATTTTCTCCGTCAAATGTGTTGCGGTTTGAACGGTAAGCTACACAGACTTTATACGTAGCTAAAAATGTGAAATCATATCCAAAAAATCAAATCGGGACACATTTTATGGCGTCCATCATTTTTTACATTGCCGGCAATTTTTCTTCTTCGTCAAATGTGTTGACCGGTTTAAATAGCTTAAAATGTGAAATAATATCCAAAAAATTCAAATCGGGACACAATTTATGGTGTCCGTCACTTTTTTAATCTAAATTGCTGGCAATTTTTTTTCTTCGTCAAATGTATTGCGGTTTGACCGGTTAGCGACACAAACTTAATAATACGTAGCTCAAAATGTGAAATCATATCCAAAAATATCAATTTATTGTGTCCGTTATTTTTAAGGCTTAATTGCTGGCAATTTGTTTCTCCGTCAAATGTGCTGCGGATTGACCGGTTAGCTACGCAAACTTAATACGTAGCTCAAAATGTGAAATCATCTCCAAAAATTCAAATCGGGACATATTTAATGGTGTCTGTCATTTTCCAGGCTAAATTACCGGTAATTTTGTTTCTCTGTCAATGTGTCACAGTTTGATCGGTTAGCTACACAAACTTCATACGTTGCTCAAAATGTCAAATCATATCCAAAAAAATCAAATCGGGACACATTTTATGGTGTCCAGCATTTTTTAGGCTAAATTTCCCGGCAATTTTTTTCTCTCCGTCAAATGTGTTGCGGTTTGACCGGTTAGCTACACATACTTCATACGTAGATCAAAATGTGAAATCATATCCAAAAAATATCAATTCATTGTGTCAGTTATTTTTAAGGCTTAATTGCTGGCAATTTTTTTCTCCGTCAAATGTGCTGCGGATTGACCGGTTAGCTACGCAAACTTATTACGTAGCTCAAAATGTGAAATCATCTCCAAAAAATTCAAATCGGGACATATTTTATGGTGTCTGTCATTTTTCAGGCTAACTTGCCGGTAATTTTGTTTCTCTGTCAATGTGTTACAGTTTGACCGGTTAGTTACACAAACTTCATAAGTAGCTCAAAATGTTAAATCATATTCAAAAAATCGAATCGGCACATTTTATGGTGTCCGTCATTTGTTAGCTAAATTGCTGGCAATTATTTTCTCCATCAAATGTGTTGCGCTTTGAACGATTAGCTACACAGACTCTATACGTAGTTCAAAATGTAAATCATATATCCAAAAAATTCAAATTGAGGCACATTTGATTATATCTGTACTTTTTACTTTTAGCGCCTAAATTCACATTTAAATCAGCAGCGAAAACACTTGCGCTTTCAATGCGAATATCATTTGTGCTGGAATTTTCGGGAATTTGTAATCCCGGGACCCGTTTTTTTTCTTCAGGTGGGACCCGAGGTTCCCGAAATGTCGATTCTGAAATTATCAATAATTTCATTCATCAAATTATAAAAATATAATAACCAAATAAGCTTACTTAAAAAAACACCTTGTCGGCTAAATCACGATTGTTAAAAAAATTAATGCAAATATATAATTATATAAAGAGACAGTGGTGAGAGTATCTTAAACATATCTTATTTCTATATTTTGCTCTAGTCTAAATGACATAGAGTCGATGAGTTTCGAAAATCAGAGAAAAATAATTTCATTCATCAAATTATAAAAATATAATAACCAAATAAGCTTACTTAAAAAAACACCTTGTCGGCTAAATCACGATTGTTTAAAAAATTAATGCAAATATATAATTATATAAAGAGACAGTGGTGAGAGTATCTTAAACATATCTTATTTCTATATTTTGCTCTAGTCTAAATGACATTAGAGTCGATGAGTTCGAAAATCAGAGATTAAACTCTAATCTATTCTTATCCTGAACCTTTTTGGAGAATATTTATTTTATAGCAATTTGACTATAATTAAGTAATAGACGTTATTCGTAATTGGCGATTTCAAACTATAGATGGCGACATTCTCTGATGTGACGTCACTAATAATAACGAAAGCGAGGCCAAAGACGATGAATTACGTAAACATTAGGTGTTGTGTGACTGCAGTTGATGAACGACGTCAAAAGTGTGAGTAAATTTTCCTTCTTTCTACACAAACCAGCTAGTAACGAATAAGCGCGTTATGAAACCAATATTGTACAGCATTTACACAAAGACAGTGTAGCTCGAATATCTATCGCCATTGACTAGTTTGCAGTCATTGTTTGCGATGTCGTAGCAGTTTTTGACTTCCGAATTTTGACCCTCCGTACTGTGCTCAAGCTGGCTTCTATCTTCATTGCTTTCAAACCATGAAACGTCTCGTTCAGCGAGGAATAAAGTCGTTGGTAAACATAACTGGCCATAACGATTGAAAGGTGGATGGACCAGTATCAGGCCCCAGTTGTTTGCTGCCTGTGAGCCGCAAATTTTGAAACTGCAACTGGCTTGATCATTGCTGAATTAAAATACAGTCTGACAGGCAGAACTAGCACGACTAAGGTAACGGGTCATGACATATTCTGTTATAGATATTATTCATAATTGGGACCTTTAATAATTAGTAACCCCCCCCCCCCCCCCCCCCCCATCAATGATTATCAGGTCTGGGGGAAACTCTTGAATCCAACATACATTGATGGATTGGAATCATGCTAGACTGTAATTAAGTCCATGGCAGCAACACTATTTACGCAAAATTAGGAGTCTAGTACGAATGGTACATTACACAGTTGCGCCCAGGTCGGTTATATATACCCCAGTCAGTACACTACTACAAGGCTTTATCAAATTCATTCTTGAGGGACACCACTAATCAGGGGCGGACTGGCCACTGTGGCGTTGTGGCGATCGCCACATGGGCCGGTTGGTTTGGGCCTCTCACTCAAATTTTGTGACCGTGTGAAAATTTATGACTGTGCGAAAATGTGTGACCGTGCGAAATTTTGTGACCGTGCGAAATATTGTGACCGTGCGAAATTTTGTGACCGTGCGAAATTTTGTGACCGTGCAATTTTTTTTGACCCTACCACCCCCCCCCCCCCCCCCCCCCACACAATAATTTTGCCACGGCCGCTTTCAGGTCCCAGTCCGCCCCTGCCACTAATGTTCAACAGTCATGTTAAATTGATGGCTAGCAATATTTATGGCTGAATGAAATATTAACCCAGTTTTTTATTTCCCTTTTCTTCACCTTCAATTTTTTTGGCTTACAGGTATCATCAGACACAGGCAGATATGTCCAGTCCAAAAGACAATAACTACCAGTCTACAGGCAGGCTTGGAAAGACG
>CM069456.1:53735761-53810503 GCA_035610835.1 Ophiura sarsii | reverse complement strand
ACTTTTGGTGTAAAGCAGAGATGAGGTGAAAAACATGCAATAAATCACATTTATAAATCATGAAATTGGATTTTGTATCATTATACATCCTGTGGCTCTAATGTCTCGACCGTTGATGATTATATACCTGTTTGTCCATATCGTCGATTTGCTGTCCAGAAGTCGTCTCATAGTAAATGTTTTTGAAGTCGATAGGTTTTAAGAAAATATGCGCGAAGCGCAGAAAAAAATGGCATTTACACTCCAAAATAACCTCTAAAATCACTCCAATCGCCACCATCTTTATAGTTTAAACAAATTTACACAACCCCCCCTCTTCAAGAATAAAAAGTTACATAACCCCCCCCCCCTATTTCAACATATGAAAATTACATGACCGCCCCTATAGTTTCACCCCCCCCCCCCCCCCCCCCCCCCCCCCCCCCCCCCCCCCCCCACACTCCACCATAAATAATGAACGGTCCCTAAGTTTACAAAGATTCCCAAAACAAACACAGAAATTACAATAAATAGGCTTATCAGTGGCGTACAGCTTTTGGAACCGGGGGGGGGGGGGGTGCACGGAGCGATGACGTTGTCCTCAAAAACGGCTGAAAAAACATCGGCTGGGAGAAATCGTAAATCTACCGACGGAAGCTCAAGTTTACCGACGGGGATATTTCAGGGGGGAGGAGGCTTATACATTTCACGGAGTAAATCGGAGCATATTAACATTTTCAATAATAATTACTTTATTTGACATAATAATTGTTTAAAAGGCGAGCACGCCTTTCTCTTTAAATGACAGTTTGATTCAAAAAACAAAGCTAAGCTAACTAAACGATAAAAATAATCACAAATAATGATATGTATAAACTTATAAGAAGTAACCATTCATCCCTTAAAATCACATTGGGCCGATTAAATTGGTTTTACTAAATTGAATATAATGTTGTAGCCTATTATATTTAAATGTGTATAGTTCAGATATTATTTAAATCTATAACTTGGATTTGCACAGTATTTTCATATTCTTTACAAATAAATTATATCATATAGGCCTATTATATTTTTCTTTCCTTAATCGTATAATTAACTTTAGGAAAGAAATATCTATCTGTTTCATGCAAAAGTATCCCTGCCTACCCTATCTAAATCAATTCTCAAAGGCTGGGCCGGCCGCGTCCGGCATGCCTCCCAACCGCCCAACGCCCTAAGGGACCACATGTGTGTTCAATCTGTCAACACGTCCGTACCGTTCTGTAGATTTGCCACTAAAATAATTTATGGGAAAAATTTGGCAGAAATACAAAAAAAAAATGGCAAAAATTAAAAATGGCAAAAATACGAACAAAATGGGCAAAATTATTTTTGCCATTTAATAAGTGAAAAAAATATTTTTGCCAACGGATTTGTGACAAGAATAAATTTGTCTACGGGTTAATGGCAAAAAGAAGAAAAAAATGGCAGAAATACAAAAAAAATGGCAAAAATACATCAAAAAATGGCAAAAATACAAACAAAATGGGCAAAATTATTTTTGCCATTTAATAAGTGAAAAAAATATTTTTGCCAACGGATTTGTGACAAGAATAAATTTGTCTACGGATTAATGGCAAAAAGAAGAAAAAAATGGCAGAAATACAAAAAAAAAGGCAACAATACAACAAAAAATGGCAAAAATACAAACAAAATGGGCAAAATTATTTTTGCCATTTAATAAGTGAAAAAAATATTTTTGCCAACGGATTTGTGACAAGAATAAATTTGTCTACGGATTAATGGCAAAAAGAAGAAAAAAATGGCAGAAATACAAAAAAAATGGCAAAAATACAACAAAAAATGGCAAAAATACAAACAAAATGGGCAAAATTATTTTTGCCATTTAATAAGTGAAAAAAATATTTTTGCCAACGGATTTGTGACAAGAATAAATTTGTCTACGGGTTAATGGCAAAAGAAGAAAAAAATGGCAGAAATACAAAAAAAATGGCAAAAATACAACAAAAAATGGCAAAAATGACAAACAAAATGGGCAAAATTATTTTTGCCATTTAATAAGTGAAAAAAATATTTTTGCCAACGGATTTGTGACAAAGATAAATTTGTCTATGGATTAATGGCAAAAAGAAAGAAAAAATGGCTGAAATACCAAAAAAATAGCAAAAATACAACAAAAAATGGCAAAAATACAACAAAAATTTGGCAAAAAAACCCAACAAAATTGGCAAAAATAAAATAAAATTGGCAAAAATTAAACAAAATTGGCAAAAATAAAACGAAATTGGCAAAAATAAAACAAAATTGGCAAAAATAAAATAAAAATGGCAAAAATAAAACGAAAAAATCCTTTAAATGGCACATGTAGTACACCGTACTAATGTGTAGGATGTTCCACGACATAACCAATGTGTTGCGACTTGATTGCTATAGTGTAACATTAGATAGTGTGAGAGTATACATGTAGTAATACTATTTCGTAATCATTCAACTCAATAAATATTTGAACTTTTAACATTGTATTGTGATATTTAAATAACAGTTGAATAAACCATGTTTGAACAAAAGTAAACGATGCATACATCGCGGATATTGTCTACTGATTGTTACTGATTGTTTTTGTTTGATTGTGTTGTGTTTATCTATTAAAGGCATATTTATATGTGCAGACGACGGTGGATACGAACGGCCGTTAATTTTGAATTTCCGTTGGTTTCAATGTAACAATGGATTTTGATTGTATGACCCCATAAAATTCATCACACGTTGGAACTAAATTATTTCATCCTAAAACCACTGCGGATGGCTAACCATCCACATTGTCACTATCATTTTTTGAATTTAAACCGTTGTTAAGCGTTCGTCCCATTCACTTGATCACGTGAATACGCCCGTGTTCAGCGTCGTCTGATTATGTGATCTTTTTCAGAGAGCGCCCTCTATTCATTATTTCTTTTAGAAAGTAGATTTTCTTGCAGATTTACATTTCTATCATAAATCATACATACATTCCAAGTTACAGAGCGATACGATTCCTAATTACCTCACAATCATGGTTTTAGAGTGAATTTAAAGTGAAAATAATAAACTGTCGGATTATCCGACAGTTTATTTTTACTTTAAAATCATGATTTTGAAGTAATTAAGAATCGTATCGCCCTGTAACTTGGAATGTATGTACGATTTATGATCAGAAATGTAATGTAAATCTGCAAGAAAATCTTATTTCAATTTTTTTTTTCGATGTTGAGGGCGTTCCCTGGAAAGATCACATAATATAACTTTAAGGCCTAGTATAATAAATAAAATGTTAATCTCCCCCACCCTCATGTTTTTATTATTAGCTTCGTACACCGATTAACAATAAGAGGGGGAGATAGGCTGGCCGGATTCAAACATTAGTTCAAGTCAAATTGGACATTCGGTTCTGATGTTATGGTCACTTTAATTAACGGAATTTCGAAAATCGGTGGCGTTTTCTATTTCTTTGCGTGAAGACGCACTCATTTGTGATTTTTAGCAAAATCACTTTGGTAAAAAATTAAATTAATTCATTACGCATTATTATTTATCAACATTTTAGGTCAATGTCATATCTTATGGTTTTCTTTACTTTTTCTGACACGGCTATATTTAAGCACCTTATCTTTAAAAATGCGATTAAACTCCTAAATTACTTGTTTTTTCAACAATTTCAATATTTTTAAATACGTTTCGCTTGATATCTCAAAACAAGAAAACGCGCAAACGTGCGAAACCGTAACAAACGTAGGTCAACTAAAAAACGAAAAGTCATGTGACCATGGAAATTGGCACAGTTGTTAAACATACAGAGCGCTACAAAACCATCAAGCCCAATTTAGAATACAATCTTTCCAATTTGAATTATGATGCAAAGTTACCGGATTGGTCTGTTCCACTAGCCATAGCAAGCTTATAAAAAAACCTTTTCATGGTTTTAAGCGCAATGTAGTTACATCGTCCTCCTAAATATGCGCCACATTAGGGCCTACAACATTTAGTTTTCTAGTTACCTTTGTTGCAATGTTTAGCCAATCACAGGCCTTGCGTGCTTACCATGGCAACCAGATCAATATACTGACACACACGTTTTGAAACCTTGCGACTACCTACATTTGGTGACATTCTTTACCAGGGAACGCCCTCAATCCTCGAAGAATAATTTGGATACAGACTCTTTTCCAAATTTACATTTCTCAGCAAAAATCATAAATACATTCTAAGTTACAAAGCAATACGATTCCTAATTATTTCAATATCATGGTTTTAGAGTAAAAATAAAGCTTTATGTTAACCGCGACAATTTATTTTCACTCTACATTCACACTCGAATCATGATTGTGACGTCATTAGGAATCGCCCTGCACTGTAAGCAGTATCTATGGTTTTAAATCAGAACCATATAGACGACACGTTTCCTAAGTCTCAAAGATTAATAAAGTTTAACAAACATTCGCACAATAGCGCGAACAGCGCACTACTAACATTGTTGAGAGGAACATCGCACAATAGCGCGAATAGCACACCCTTGTCAGGTCTCAAAGATGAATGAAGTTTAATAATCATTCGGAAGATGAATGAAGTATAATAATATTCGCACAATAGCGCGAACAGCGCACCCCATAAATAAGGAACATCGCACAATAGCGCGAATAGAACATAAGATGAATGAAATACAATAATCATTCGCACAATAGCGCGAATAGCGCACTACTAAAATTGTTGGAAGGGACAGCGCACAATAGCGCGAATAGCGCACTACTAACATTGTTGAAAGGAGCACGCACAATAGCGCGAATAGCACATAAGATGAATGAAATACAATAATCCTTCGCACAATAGCGCGAATAGCGCACTACTAAAATTGTTGGAAGGAACAGCGCACAATAGCGCGAATAGCACATAAGATGAATGAAATATAATAATCATTCGCACAATAGCGCGAACAGCGCACTACTAACATTGTTGAAAGGAACATCGCACAATAGCGCGAATAGCGCACTACTAACATTGTTCAAAGGAGCACGCACAATAGCGCGGATAGCACATCAGATGGATGAAATATAATAATCATTCGCACAATAGCGCGAATAGCGCACTACTAAAATTGTTGGAAGGAACATGCAGCGCACAATAGCGCGAATAGCACATAAGATGAATGAAATATAATAATCATTCGCACAATAGCGCGAACAGCGCACTACTAACATTGTTGAAAGGAACATCGCACAATAGCGCGGATAGCGCACTTCTAAAGATGAATGAAGTTTAATAATCATTCGCACAATAGCGCGAATAGCGCACTACTAACATTGTTCAAAGGAACATCGCACAATAGCGCGAATAGCACATCCTTGTCAAGTCTCAAAGATGAAGTTTAATAATCATTCGCACAATAGCGCGAATAGCGCACTACTAAAATTGTTGGAAGGAACAGCGCACAATAGCGCGAATAGCACATAAGATGAATGAAATAAAATAATCATTCGCACAATAGCGCGAACAGCGCATTACTAAAATTGTTGAAAGGTACATCGCACAATAGCGCGAATAGCGCCCTACTAACATTGTTGCAAGGAACACGCACAATAGCGCGAATAGCACATCAGATGGATGAAATATAATAATCATTCGCACAATAGCGCGAACAGCGCACAACTAAAATTGTTGGAAGGAACAGCGCACAATAGCGCGAATAGCACATCAGATGGATGAAATATAATAATAATTCGCACAATAGCGCGAATAGCGCCCTACTAACATTGTTGAAAGGAACAGCGCACAATAGCGCGAATAGCACATCAGATGGATGAAATATAATAATCATTCGCACAATAGCGCGAACAGCGCACTGCTACAATTGTTGGAAGGAACAGCGCACAATAGCGCGAATAGCACATCAGATGGATGAAATATAATAATAATTCGCACAATAGCGCGAATAGCGCCCTACTAACATTGTTGAAAGGAACAGCGCACAATAGCGCGAATAGCACATCAGATGGATGAAATATAATAATCATTCGCACAATAGCGCGAACAGCGCACTGCTACAATTGTTGGAAGGAACAGCGCACAATAGCGCGAATAGCACATCAGATGGATGAAATATAATAATAATTCGCACAATAGCGCGAATAGCGCCCTACTAACATTGTTGAAAGGAACAGCGCACAATAGCGCGAATAGCACATCAGATGGATGAAATATAATAATCATTCGCACAATAGCGCGAACAGCGCACTGCTACAATTGTTGGAAGGAACAGCGCACAATAGCGCGAATAGCACATCAGAAGTATATTTGCCCTTGATGCGCAATATAGCGCCATTGCCGTTATATCCATTTCTCCCGACTTGAAATTACTCTAAGTTAGAAAAGACGAGTGGTAATAGCACAATTGCAACATTTAAAGAATAGCAGTGCGATTATTGCGTTCTTACATACTTAGTCTATGGGAGAGGCACGCTATTGCAGCCCTTGCTATTATAGGTGCTATTGTGCTATTATCAGTTAGAGCGGCTTTTGAGGGAACAGCATATGACCACAACACTATCCGCTATGCCAGGCGTACGTAACACCGTATCAGCCCATTGTTGAGATTTTGTTTCACAGTATAGCGCCCTCTATAAGTTCATCATTGTGCAGTTAAGCGTAAACTGTCAATCATTCGTTGTGAATGAATATTCATTCATGACTATTCATGACCTCACACGATGTGATCGTCGCGATCCAGCATCCTTCCCAACTGATCTGATTACAATATTCATAACATGCAAACAACGCCACGTCTCTCCTCTGTCACTGTCAGACGAAGCCATCCGCAATTTGAAATTCGTATTTTGTTCCACGTGAAAATTAATTTCAAATAACCAATTCTGAATGTTTCGTGTCATATAAGAACTAAATTCTGCTATCATCAAAGCAAATAAGTTTAACTCTAAATCACAATCAGCTTTTTTTGACCATTGATGTACTATTTCTGTGTCACAAATCATGTTTCGAGCCGATAAAATCCACCGTGTCTTAGGTCGTCTGGTTTGTTACGACCATGATAGTGCGCCCCCTTTAAGATCATCATTAGTCAATTTAAGCATAGTAAACGGGGGACTTTGCCTCCGAGATACTTGTCCCATAGTTATAGGGTCTCTGGCTATGCCGTATTGCCCTTTATAATGCTTTGGCGCGAGTTTTAAAAGCACGGGTCCTAAACAAAACATGATGCGCGCGCAAACTGCCGGGCAAAGAACAATAGCAACTAGCCACGTTTTGCCCGGTGTGACGTCACCTGTCACCCCATCTATACACCACGTTGCAGTGGCCCGCTTGAAACATAGAGCGTGTTTCTGCTGGCACTGCAAAAAGTAAACGCTAATAAACGCTAAGTTTCAAACGGTCAGTTTGTAATCCCCCTGTTTCTACTCGCGAAAAGTTACCGTCAAGTTTATCGATCCTAGTCGATGGGCCACGACATTTGACCTTTTGTAATACCAAACAATGCCACCGCACCTGAAAAAGATTGCTTCACAATAATGTGTATAACCCAGCGTGACACGGTTCACGGCGCAAACATAACAATACCACTTGGACCGAGTCAATAGGTCATGTAGGGTGTGTGTAATTAGCTGACGGCTCGGGTCATTAGCATCGGGTTACAACGGCATCGGGTTACTTTTTTTTCTTCAAAGTGATGAGGCGACTTTTTCATTATTCATTATTCATTATTTAATAAGATTTCATTATTGACATGTTTGATCAACCCCTATTGATACGGTGCTCATTTAAATAATATAAAAACATGTTTTTAAGGTGCATATGCACATGGGTTTATGATTCGGGGGAAACCCGATGTTTTTTGCAGAAACGAATAAATGCATCAAAATAATGTTCACGGAAGGTAGGTTTACGATTAAAAAGCCTTCCTTATGAGCCTAGTTCTCAAAATTCATATTTTAAGAAAGTGAAAAATGTGTTCAAATTGATAAACTGGCAACAATTGTGTTTAAAAATAAATAATGATTTTTTGGGGGGGAAATCTTGAAATTTTGACGCGGGTGAAAAAAAGTGATGCGGGCGGGTAACGGGAAACTCGATATCGACTTTCATGCGCCTTAAGGGTGCACTACACTAAATGGGGTATCCCTTACCCTTAAGGACGGTGTTTAAAGCTAAAATCAGAAAGTATGCATCACAAATTTCTCAATTAAAAATGGATGACAAAAAGGTTCGATAAATGATGTTGCACAAATTGTGTGACATGTCTATTGTCTTAATTCTTAGCTTGGATCTTGGGCGCAGCCGACACGGCGCCCCACCATGCCCACAGGCAATGAAGTTGTCTTGGCCTGGTCTTCCACTTATGGTACAGTGTAAAACCCGAGAAAAGGGCTTCCCGTAAGACATTTCGTGATACCCATCGTGTTGGAGCATGCGATTGGTATAGACATGTGGGGTATTGTCTCCTCGATAAGAATATCGCTGTTGGCATATTAAAATCGTGTGCTAATTACCTTTAATTAAGCAAAATAAAGTGCCAATGCGTAAATTGAGTGCGGTATGTACTATTATAGCAACACTTCTCTATTGAATTCATGGCGAACCCATTAACGCGTGTCTTTGTGTCGTTATTGAATTGAGTTGCCACCTCGAGTTCGATTCCCATTGATCATGACTATTTTTGGAGGAAATAGACGCGAGTCCGTTTTAGGAATTTACTCCGGAATGCAGCTATTCGCTCGTAAATCCAAAGTCATTAGTCATAGCACGCGGTATTCAACTATGTGTGCCGAAGTGTGGCACAGAGGGACTGTAGTCTCTGATGAACTGTACGCCAGCTAGTTATGGACGAGATCGGACTGTCATTTGTCTGAATAATTTTAGAAGCCTGATCAAGGACAGTCGAAATACTGTTTCAAGTTTGTAAAAGGGACGGAGTGACATTTAAAGTTAATCATTATCTTTTATTGCCATGTTTTAAGACCAAATAATGCGTGAAATATAATGTCAAGACTGACAATTTTTTAAAGAGGTGAACTTTTCTTTAAGATAATTAAAAGAAAAAAATCAACGTCAATACAATTACTTGATGTGGCAGATCTCTAGTGCTAAAATCACAATCATTTTTCACATCGCAGTTTCAGGTAACATTATACATTTTGGTAAATAAAACATTTTAATTTTCTGTAAAGTTAAGCAACGGTAAATAATCATTGTGATATGGATGTTATATCTGATGACGATAGTAATATGGTTGATATCTACTGAAGAAAGCAATGTATATAATATATGGGTGCTATCTACTGAAGAAAGCAATGTATATAATAGGCCGCTATCTGCTGAAGAAAGCAATGTAATGTATGGGTGCTATCTGCTCAAGAAAGCCATGTAATATATATATATATATATATAGATCTATCAATGCATACCAACCACTCTCCACAAGATTTAGCAGCGTTGCTCCCCTCCATGCTTACAGTGTTGCAATGCCAGCTCAGTGCCCTTTCATTGCCGACTGCCAGCACGTGCTGCTAAGACAGAACCTCATCCATGCAGCCTGGAACAGTGTTTCAGGCAATGTTGTTGGCAACATCCTAGAGGAAGAACTCCAATCTTTTAAGGGTCGTGTTAACAGACACTTTCTCTCCAACTAGTCAGTGTATGTTGGCTAAGCTCTCTCGATATAAATGATTTCCAGATATTATTTTTCTTCTCTTAAGTTTTTTGATGTTGTTCTCTATGTTTGGGTTTTTATCTTATTCCTGTCCCACGCGTGTTGTTGGCCAAACTTTTGATCGGATGATTATTAAATGACGATTATCAAACAATATCAGTGCAAATTTTCTTCTTTGACCAATTTTTTATGATTTTTTAGTCATTTTTGAGACTTCACATAATTGATTAGAGATTGCTTAGACCTAGGCTAGGCCTGGGCAAGCTATAAACATGCGTATCTTCTCGAAAATTTTGCCTTGACCTTATACTTTTTTTTTTGTTTACAGGAAAGCCAAGACCATAATCTTCACACAGAATGCAAAGTTGAAGCAACCAGTTGCTTTATAAGCGAGAAAATGGCGTATTATTATGGTTTATTTTACACAGTAAGCATAGGGGATTTATTTAGTGGTGTGGTACCTATCATGCCTATTATTTGTGTTTCTTGCATATTTTATTTTGCATGTTTTCTTTAGTTGATGCACTTGAACCATAGAATAGATTGGCCCATCAGACTCTTTGTTGGGTTACCAGATTGATTTCTACAATCACTCATTTCATTAACCTCGTAGATGTCTGTTGAGCTATAATTGTTCACGTTTGCGCTTTTTATACACAAAATACAAAAAAAACCAAGCAAAGTTATATCACGTTATTATATAGGCCTGGGTGGATTTTCGTTATCCTACAATAAGAACTATGTGGATTCAAAACAGCAACACCCCTATTCAATTCCCTTTTGGTACCGATTCTGTTGACATATTTAGGCGTTATTGTATGATTTCAGGTATTAAATCGATTTCTCTAAGAATGTGTTCAGCCAATATCCTTGATTCCAAAGCTACAAAATGGCAACCCATCTGCCCATTTCAATAGCGTCTTTGCAAATAATAGACAACGGATAAAGGAATCGATATATAAATGACGTTCATTGAATGGACAGTGATGCTACATTTGGTATATGCTATAACTAAGTTTCGGGACTTATGTTTTGTTTTGCGTAATTGGGGTATTTAGCACACATTTTTAATATGCCAACAGCGGTATTCCTATCGGGGAGGACAAATACTACATGGTTACATGAATCGCATGCTCCAACACGATGGGTATCACGGAAATTATGTTAATGAGCTACCTTTTCCTGTACCATTACATTTGAATTGCATTTTATCTGCGTGCTATCTGCCATAAGCCCTTGATGGCGTAGCCACTGGAGCCATATCGTGGAATCTGGCCGAAAAACGCGTGGTATGTCCATGGGTCTTCAAAGGAGCTCCATGAAACATTTGCCGGCGACAAATCATGGTTGTTTCGGTAAAAACCACCTCTACGACGATGCTGAGCAGCAGGGCCCGGATTTTCGGGAGGCACTGCTTCGGGAACTGCATTTGGTGGAGGAGCGTTGTTTGCCATGTTTGGTTGATGTATGAACATTTTGCAATCGCCATACTTTACCAAGAAACCTTATAAAATTTAAATTTAACCAAAGGAATTTCAGGCACAAAACAAAAATCTTACTTACCTTCTCAATTTACCTGTTCACCTGTCCGATTTTGTAATATATTCATATCAACTAGTGCCACATATTCGGTACATCTTCATAGTATTTGTAACCATGCACTGTCCACCTGTCCGATTTTGGAATATATCCCTATTTAATGCAAATGTATTCATATAAACTAGTTCCACGTATTTTGCACATCTGCATAGTATTAGCAATGGCCAACCATTTTTTTGGATGGACACCTTCTCGCCAAATGTGCACAATTTTCCAATATTCACTATAAGTCGACTGCGGTCTACTGGACACAGTACTGCCGGGATGTGATGGTTCAGTGTGTTTGGGAGGAGCAAATACAAAACCCAATAAAACTGTCCGGAATATTCGAAATAGACGAAAGTCTGTTTGGCAGAAAGCACAAAATACCACCGTGGTCAGATCAAGTCAAAGGTGCATGTATGGGTGGTTGGCCTGATCGAACGAGGAAGTGGCAGACTGATTCTGTACCCGGTGGACAAGCGTGACAAGACCACTCGGATGACAATATTCACCAGACACGTCGAGCCTGGAACTCGCATCTTTACAGATGGATGGGCTGGTTACAGCGGCCTTAATGCCGCTGGGTATGAACATTTTAGCGTGGTGCATAAGGATGCCTACAAAGCGACATTTGAGAATAACATCACCGGGGAAGTGGTAGAGTGTCATACCAACATGATTGAGGGGGCATGGCGACATTGCAGGTCTCACTTCACCCGGATCAGTGGGACAACCATTTCCATCTTTGAGGCTCATCTCAGCGAGATAATTTGGCGGAACCACCATCGCGGAGCTGCTGGTAGGATACGGTATATCAGGAATTCTTCACACTCCTCCAGAACATTTACTGGCTACACGCAACACCCAGGTGACAGCGCTGAATCCCCTGTTTGACACATGGCGGGGAGACCTCGAAGATGGAGAAGAGACATACACCCAATTTTCCACCAAGACGATGTGGCAGTCTCGCAGGATCATGACTACGCCGCCGCAGCTGCTCCAGACATTCGTGAAACGCCAACGTCATCGGCTGAGAGTGAAATCAACGTGATCGCTGACACACCGGAGTCCCAACGTCCTCCAGCCCAACATGCAGCAGCAACGGCATCGGATGAAAGTGACATGGTGGATGATGATGATATGGTGGCATGATGATGATGATGATGATGACATGGTGGCATCATGATGATGATGATGATGATGATGATGATGATGATGATGATGATGATGATGATGATGATGATGATGATGATGATGATGATGATGATGATGATGATGATGATGATGATGATGATGATGATGATGATGATGATGATGATGATGATGATGATGATGATGATGACGATGACGACGATGACGATGACGATGACGCTGACGACGACGACGACGACGACGACGATGACGACGATGACGATGACGATGACGATGACGATGACGATGATCGGTGTAACATAGCGCCATCATTTTCGGTGTAATATAGCGCCATCATTGCATTTTGTGTTTGATGTTCCATTATTTACAAATCAGCAAGAAATTCGAACCGTGGTCTAGTAAAAATATTGAAATAATATTACAATAACAATGAAATAGTAACAGATAACATGGCTTAATACTAAGAATTCATACCCGTGTTGTCCAGTGTTGATGTAATTTTATTTTGCTATAGATAACATTAGAAAATAATTATAGAATAGAAATACAACATTTGTTTGTCTCGTTTCGTAATGTAAATTCGGCTTGAGAGTGTACAATGTTCGTATACTATTAATATTTATTGAAGGACTTATCAAGCCTTAATATACTCCTCATATAGGTCTTAAACACACACCGACTTAAGGGGGCTGTGCACCTTCGCATAGCCTCCGTAAAACTGCCGTAACTTCTTCATTATTCATTTAATCTTAATAAAAGTATACATTTTTTTGCAGGAAAGGGTTCAATGAATCCAACTATGATCATGAAATTGACCATTTTGGAGAAAATTATAAAAAACACGTTTTTTGACCCATTTTAGGTTTGGAAAAGATAACTCAAAATATATTTTGTTAAATTTTGTCATACTAGTTTTATTATATTCCTCATGCAATTCCCTAGGAATCGGGGTTTTTTTTAAATTTCTACTTTATTATTTTTTGAATTACAGACCAAAAAGTGCCAAAAAACCTGTTTTTTAACCTCCAAAATCGTGAAAATCACGTTTTTTTGTAAAAAATCATATTTTTGGCACTTTTTGTTCGATAATTCAAAAAATAATAAAGTAAAAATTAAAAAAAAAAAATGATTCCTAGGGAATTGCATGAGGAATATAATTAAACTAGTATGATAAAATTTAACAAAATATATTTTGAGTTATCTTTTCCAAACCTAAAATGGGTCAAAAAACGTGTTTTTTATAATTTTCTCCCAAAATGGTCAATTTCATGATCATGGTTGGATTCATTAAACCCTTTTCTGCAAGAAAATGTATACTTTTATATAGATTTAATGAATAATAAAGAAGTTACGGCAGTTTTACGGAGGCTGTACCTGAAGGTGCACAGCCCCCGTAAGACCTATATGAGGAGTTAAGGATGTCACCATTACCATTAAACTGTTCCTAATTTTGTTGAAGAAATCCAATTTGATCAAGGCCGCTCAATATCCAAATAATTGTTCATGCCGCGCGTAATATACTCCTCAAATAGGTCTTACGCCTATACCTTAAGTACAAAAAAATTGGTCTTTAAGACCTATGTATATGAGGAGTATAATAGAGTGTCAACTATTGATATGATTAAGGATTCACAGGTATTATCATGATCTATTTTCGAAAACGATTTGATCAAGCCTTATGTCCTCATATCGGTCTTAAACACACATTTTTGTGCAGTTAAGAAATACGCGTAAGACCTATATGAGGAGTATATAAGGATGTCAACATTACCTCACCAAATATTGAATACGGTCATGTGTTTTAAGCTCGCCTCCTTTCGCGTTACACACGGATTTTGGCTTTCGCGACATGATTTTAACTTTACACATTTATATATATTTGCTTGTATACCCCCTGAGGTAGTAAAAGTATACATTTTCTGAAGGGAAATTGCACGAGGAAACCAAATATGCCATTAAAATTATAGTACGAACAAGAACTAAAATGGTATGATCGGAAATGTTCGGAAAAATATCAGAGTTTTTTTAATTTGAGATCCATATATTTTTATACCTACCTATCATTATTTTTTTTACATATTTGAATTCCTCATGAAATTACCCATTAGATGATATATAATTGTCAAAGTTACTACGTCGGTATGGTAATTATACCGGCTAGTGAATATCTCCAATTTTTATTTTATATATTTTTAGAATTTTCAGAAATATTTGGATGAACCCTTCCGTGATATAAACTGCATTTCTAAATTCCTCTAGTTACAAGCTTTCCAAAAATGTATACTTTTGCTATCATAGGTTGAAAACTTTTTCTGTTATAGTCATTTTTATAAATCCGTTAAATTGAGGCTGATTATTATGGGGCAGGAGTAACCAGAAGCACTAACAGTGCTTTATACAGGTCCAGAAAACGCTACGGCCTACAACTAAAGCGACTCACCACCTCAGTGAAATGTATGCAGCTGACTAAATACCATCTCAACAAGCACTCCAGAGATGGAAAAACTCAAACACTATACCGAGAGTGTTTAGAGACGAAAAAGAAGAGGTCCAGATGGAATGGAGTGAAGGAGCTGGAACAAAAAGAACGACATCTTATCCTTAATGAAATCGGCAGAGGTCAGACTGATAAAGCAGGCTTGGGGTTCAAGAAGAATCAGAAGCTAATTAAAGACATGACCCTGAAAGAACACAGGCAGTGCCTGACCAGTTTGGTTAAAGAAGTTGACGAGGATGAGATGCTGATATACATTTATGGATGCGCGAAACAAGGACAGTGGCTGCGATGGGAATTCTGTCGTTCCAGATAAATGCCATCCATGACCAACTCCCGACACCAACTAACCTGAGACTCTGGGGCAAGACAAATATGGGATTGTGCCAGTTATGTCACCACCGAAATTGTACCCTGCTCCACATCCTGAACTGTTGCAGCTTTACCTTAGAAAATGGAAGGTACAATTGGCGCCATGACCAAACATTGAGAGCAATTGTATCAGGACTGATACCATATGTCGATGAAGCAAACAACAACAGACCATCAACATCCCAGTCTCAAAGTTTCAGTCCTACCATAGCATTCCAAACAGCAGATGGCACAAAATACCGTAATCCAGTCTTGCCGTACAGAAAACCAAAAGAGACAGACATCCTAAAAGATGCCAGTTACTGGAAACTCCTGGTGGATGAAGAGCACTCGCAGATAGTATTTCCTCCAGAAATTGTTGAGACGGCCAAACGACCTGACATTACTATTTTCTCAACTCAGACTAAAAATGTCATCGTCATTGAATTGACAGTCCAAGCAGAGGAAAACCTTGCAAATGCTTTCACCAGGAAGAAATGTAAATACCAAGACCTCGTAGCAGAATGTGAAAATAATGGATGGTCTGTAAACTACTTTCCAGTTGAAGTCGGAAGCAGGGGGATTTATAGTACCACGATCAGCAAATGTCTGGCCTCGCTAGGAATCCCCAGCGGGAAAAGAAAACCAATCTTAGACACAGCAGCCAAAACAGCCTTGCGAGCAAGCTTCATTATCTGGCTTTGCAAAAGCACCAAGGCGTTCAGACAAGCGGAGTTGATTCCACCTCCAACCATATGCCATGAGGGAAAGGGGACGGTTGAGCGCTCACAAAACCGGTTTAACCCGCCAAAGTCTGGTCCGAAGCCCAGAGACCTCAGAGCATAACATTATCTACATAGATGAAGATGATGAAGAAAAGCTATATTATACAACACGGTGATTTTTCCAAATAGTCATTTTCAACGAGAACTACATCAGGAGTGCTCATCTTAATAAGGATAAAATTATGGCTCCGAAGGTGACTGCACTGGTAATCTACCAATAAATTATTCTTCTCTTCTTGTTGACTGTGTAGCGAATAGGAAGAAAGCTGATGATCATTGTCTTATCCATAATTAATTAGTTGTTACAAATAGTTGACAAGTCTGTTGAACCACATACTTAAAGACTACTAAATATCCTTTGAAATTGGACCAAAATGGTGTTTGTAACATTAGGGGATTACTAGTTGTTGTAAAAAGAACAAAGCATGGGATTATCCCCATTGAGTTTGTACAGGAGGCACCCCTTCCGACGGCACCCTTCCAGCATCACCCCTGGTCCCCAAACATCAAACAGCTGTATCTCCCTTTCTGTATTAGCTATACCAATGCCATTTGGCAGGCAGATAGCTTGTTATTAGGGCTTTAAAATAATATCAATATTGTTGAGATAGCTTTCGTGGTCTTGAAAATATTTGAGGAAAATGACAGCATGAAGCTAAAAAATGTAACAGCACCACCCTATTGGGAGGCGAGTTCATAACACGTGACCATACTCATGTAATAACCATCATAACGTTTTACCAATACTGTGCTTAGTGTGCGTTCACCCGTCTCACAAACTATTGATTGAAATTCGAAATTCAGTTTCAGTTTCAGTTTCAGTTTATTTTCACCATGGTATATATCATCAAGTAAATTATTAGAAAAACAAAGGTGGGGAAAACCAAAAGGAGCACAGCTCGAAGTATATTGGTCACCCTGATAATTTATGATAAATAAATATGATAGTTTCTTAAAAGTACTACAAAGAAGACGACTACAAACAAGAGACAGGACAGGATATGTGTAGACAAGACCGGACAGGACATGTGCAACTAAACACTAAAGTGTAGGCAGTAATGATGGCATCAGCTATAACATAATAATTTCATGTGGTACAATTTCTCATGTGGTAAACGGTAAAACTTTAAAAATTATTAATTGATTGATTATTGGTAATATGAAAGAAGATATAACTTAAATATTCTTTTAAGCACATAAGGTGATTTGGCATTTTTAAACTCGCTATTCATTGAATTCCATAGCAGAGGGCCTTGTCTTCTAATCGTATGTCTGGCTAAATCATAGTTAAAATTAAAGGGACGATATGATGAAGAAATACGTGTTGGGTAGCTATGAATTGATCTATTTTTAATGAAATAATCGGCAAAGGTATCGGGAAGATGGTTGAATGCGTGATTATACATAAATAAACAAAGAGTCAGCTTGTGAATATCATAAATTGTCAGGGTATTAAACTTCTTGAATAAGGGCGGGGTATGCTCAAGCCAGTGAGAATTCGAGCATAGTCTCATTATTCGTTTTTGTTTAAGGTGGATTTGGTGGAGATTGGTGTTATTTGAATCTGCCCAAATCAAATTACAATAAGATAAGTGGGGAAGCACAAGAGTATTGTATAATGAGAATAATGTTTTGGAGAGGAGAATATCTTTAAGGCGATACATAATGCCACAATACTTGGACAAAATATTAACGACATTTGAATTTATGCTTTGACCAGGTTAGAGAATCATCTAGAAGTACACCAAGAAACTTTGTATATGAAACCCTATAGATATTTCAATTCCATCAATACAAATATTCAAATCATTGTACACACGATTACTGTGTCTGTTTTTAAAAATGATATAATTGGTTTTATCTATATTCAAAGACAACTTATTGGCTTTAAACCATAATGACATATTATCTAATTCCCGGTTAACAGTAGTAATTAAATCAGGAAGGTTAGCATGTGATACGATAACATTAGTATCGTCTGCGTAAGTTACAAAAATAAATTTATCAGAGGAGAAGGCAATGTCATTTAAGAATATAATAAAAAGTAAAGGACCTAAGATTGACCCCTGTGGCACACCACAAGATATATTGCGATAAGAAGACTTATGATTATTGAAGCAAACATACTGAGATCTATGAGAAAGGTAACTCTTGAACCACTAAGGCACATCCTCTGACACCATAATGGTGAAGTTTTGCAAGAAGAATGTCATGATCAATGGTCCAAGAAGATTCCCATTGTATGTAACCCTTTATCAAGGTCTGCAGCGATCTTATCATATGTGTTAAGGAGTGCCATGTAAGAAGAGAGTGTTTTTCTGAATCCAAATTGACAGTTATGAAGCAAATTATGACGTTCAAGAAAATCATATAATCTTTTATGAATGATCTTTTCAAATTTGTTAGAAAACACGGGTAAAACTGAAATAGGACGATAATTATTACATAAAGTAGCATCACCAGATTTGTGAATGGGAACTACACGTTATAAATATAATATATTTAAATATAAATTATACACGCATGTTTTGTATGACCACTTTTCAGCAACCTAGGGGGTCTGATATTTTCTAAGACCTATTTGAGGATAATGCCAATGTATGCAACATTGACAGATCTGGATAGTTTTAGTGTGAAATGTTGTAAATAATTATGCCCATCTTTCGTACTCAAAACATTTCTGCATTTTGCCTCTTTTTGGTTTCACAATTTAATTCATGGTTTTTATGCGCACGAATATTTTGTATAGTGTGTTCAATTTAAAAGTTTTAGAAGGTTAGTGACATGACCTCTGCTTACACAACAGTTGTCTAATTGTAATTGGTCATAATTTTAATACGTACTTTTGGAGGTTGCAAACTGTGGCAATGTTAATGATGTCATTAAAATTCTTGTTTTGCAGACTTTGGAATTACCGTACTGGTACAAGTTTGTATTATACATTTTATGTATACTCAATTGAAGGTATGTACAATTTATTGTTCTTTGGTGTAATCAAATAAATAATACCTTTCTAATACGACAAAATAATAACCACCCACGTTTATCTAATTATTCTACGTCGTCATAATACTATCGTCCGTGTCAGCATCGTCATTTCAGCGGCAGTATCGTCGGGTTCTTCAACGTCGACGTCGAGGTCTTCATGCAGTCAACGGTGGAGATTCTACTGGCCAGGGATTCAACATTAGAGACTGTCTATTTAAGGTGTAATTTAAGGCGTAGTTAAGGATTTTATATTACCTTATTGATGATTAAGATTTCTTGTGTCTTATCTATAATAAATTAATATTAATACAAGAAATGTTTATAGAGGGCATACTGTGTTATGATAATTAATTATTTGGTTCATGTATTAGGTCTTTAGAAGTTCACATAAAATATGATTTTGGAGTTGTCAATTCTTGTTCATGAGTTCGAAGTAATTGTCAGGGGTCAATTCAAAAAGGTGGGGTGTATGTTATGACGCTGTTTGTTTATAGTGATGTATACAATCTAGAATCACTGAAATAGTCGTACGAGAACTAATAATCGATCTGTTCTCTCAATACGTGGTCAGTCCATCGTTCCCACGGAGCAGAGCACATCTATTGTTTATTCTTGCAACGCCTGTTATTTATCGTGTTATAGTGCGTGTTTGATTTAATAAATAATGTTTGAATGTACGTAATTGAGTTACCATGTGTTCCATGTGTATGCCAAGCGAGTCAGCTATAACCTTCATAACATAAGCTTGACAGTAGTAAACGAGAACGAGAGAAATCAAAGATTCACTATTTTCAATCAATCTAATGAGATAAAACTTCCCTATAGCATTCTAAGCTGTAATCAGTAATGGTTTCTATTAATAAACAAATGCTTAAACATACTATTTGACTATTGAGCATTATTCATTTAGTAAGTTTATGCTATCTTCAGTAGATAGCAGAATAGGAAAAAATGAATTTTTAAGTTTATTTACAATTTAAACATTTTGAGATCAATTTTTGATCATCAAAATAGATTGAAACAGACTCAATCTAATAGAATTTCATCAAATTTAAAATAAAACCAATTCTAAAGATACCACACCAGTAATTAATATTACGACATCAGCCTTTTCTCATACGGTTTCAGCACTGTGGCGCGCTAATAATAAAATGTAATCAGGAAAGGTACTTATTGCTTCCAAATAATTAAAGTTGTAATTGAATCCTGATTTAAGAACTACAGGGTGACCCAGAAAATGTTGAACCCAAAAATCACAAAATTCAATATATTTTTTACCATTAAAATAACAAAATAACAAAATATTGCATAACTCGTTCACCAGCTATGTGCACCAAACATTTAACTTTCTGAAATTCTGAAACATTTTAGATCATAAAAATAGGCCACACGAAACTTAAAATACGTGTAATCTTGTAAGAAGTGTTGTTTTGTAGTGTAAGTGAAGTGCAAAAAAATGGTTTCATGCTACATGAGCAGAACAAGTGCCTGTTTGAAACCATTTCTACACAGTATCTCATCAATATTCATTTATTATGTAAATCAATATTATTATTATATAAGAGACTTTGAAAACAAAAACTGTCCCCTTGACTTCATTTGAAAATGTTAATTTGATAAATACAGATCAAAAGAAAAGATTACTTAACTCACCGTACTTAGAACAGAATTAAGTTTCATATCTGAACCAAGTTATAATTTTTTCACTTTTACAAAAGGGCGAAAACACCCCCTGTCACACAATCAAGTGTATCTTTAGTTTGGTAAGGCCAATTTACATGATCTAAAGTTCTCCAGAAAGCTGAATAAATTGTTTACTTAACTGTTGAAAACAGAATGCCATATTTATTTATTTTCATTTTTAATTATTTTTTTTAAATTTGTGATTTTTGGGTTCAACATTTTCTGGGTCACCCTGTAGTATCTAAAACAACAATGCAAAAAAAACCCATTGTCAAGGCATTTTGATTGTAAATGTTCTGGCCACATTTCTGTTGATCGAGGACGATACAACAGCTCTCCAAATTCAAGGGCTTAATTCTCGAAACTTTTAGGGTCATCGCATATAATTGTTGTGATTAAATGATCAACAATATCATAAACTTTCAGGAAAATATCAAATTGAAAAATCCAGCGTCTTTATAAGCGAGAAGATTGGCTTTTTGTTACCCCCCCCCCCCCCTTTTTAATTCAATAGCCAATTGAATTACTGGTGTGGTATCTGAAAGCCCCCCCCCCCCTTTTTTTTTTTTACATGTAATTCAATAGCCAGTTGAATTACTGGTGTGGTATCTGAAAGTTCCGAGAAATGAGCCCCGGGGTTGGACAACTGATGTAGCGCCCTCATAAATCAGTTGAGAAATGTTGCCAGAACATACAATCACAATTCATCAAATAAACCTACAAATTGCATTGAAAATGTATCTTTTTGCACTGTGTATGTAGTATTAGGTAATAGTCCTAAAATCAGGATTAAATAACGTACATTAAACGCTCGGCAAATGATTGACAGAATATCGATCAGTTTACTTAAAATGACGTTGTTATCAATTATGGCCACGCCTTGGTATTGATATTATGCGAATATTTGTATTCTTATTCTTGCTTACACATTATAGTTTGATCAGTTCCATATTGGCGAAGCCGCCTTACAGCAGCGGATGAATACAGAAGGACGCGGGCGCGCATGAAGGCAATTAACGCACTGTGCAACATATATGTTACGCGTGCGTGCGACCTATACCGCGTGTGTGTTGACATAAACGCGTGCGCACGTGCGAGGAAGTGTATGTAATTGCACATCCCTAATGGTCGACAGAGATGTGCCGGATAAAAGTAGTTTTAAGTGTTGCTCAAGACTATATTTGACCCCATACTTACTTATGTCGTTCTCGAACAGTCTTCGTGATGGCTCGCCAAACTACTCTGTCCCTCATGCATGCTTTCATCTCCTCATCATTCTTCAGTCCTGTGTCTTTCGCCAAGGTGTCCAAATATGTTAAGGCTGGGCGGCCGACAGATGTGTGTCCGTGTCTGGGTTTCCATAGCAGCAGATCAGATACAATCTCATTTTCTCTTCTCATGCAATGCCCTGCAAATCTCATCCTTCGATCTGTGATGTTTTCTGATACCTTTTGTAAGTTTCCATACAGGTCTTTGTTTGGTACCTTATCTTTCCAACTAATGTTGAGTGCAGTTCTCAGCATTCTAGTGTAGCATCCATCTAGAGATTTCTTTAGTCTGTTGGTGATGGTCCATGTCTCAGCTCCATACAGTAGAACACTTTGAACAGTAGCTTGGAAAAGTCTGATTTTGATTTTTCGACAGAGGCTGGATTTCCACACTTTGTTCAGAGCATTGCAGGCCTTCCAAGCAAGTGCTTTACGTACTTTTATGTCATGCTGGCTACTACCAACCCAAGCTCCCAAGCTCCCAAGTCCTCTACGTTGTCTAGGTTACTTCCATCAGAGGTTTTTAGCTGTACCGCTTGTGCTTGGTGGAATGCCATGCATTTGGTTTTCTTGGCATTCATGTGGAGCCCAGTTTTGAGTGCTGCTTCCTCAACATATTTCAGCAACTTCTGTGCCTGCTCCTTAGTGTCAGAAAGTAACGCTATGTCATCTGCAAAGTCAAGATCAGTGACGTTCTTTGGCCCTATTCTTCGACTTTGTGTAGGCTTGATGGTGAATCCTAGTTCCTCTTCTCTCCCACTGATAGCTATTCTTAAGCAGTAATCAAGGATGATTATGAATAGATAGGGGGCAAGGGTATCTCCTTGGAGTACTCCTGCTAGGATGTCGAACAGTTCCGTGTCGCCATCAGGTGATATGACTTTGGCTCTTGTGTTTCTGTAAGTTTCATCAATTGCATCTGTTATAACCTGTGGGACACCGTATGCTTTGAGTATCTTGATCATTTTCCCACGATGTATGGTGTCGAATGCCTTTTTGAAGTCAATGAATGTTATGACTGCAGAGAGATTATTGGAATGTATACCTTCGATGATTCTCCAGAGCCCCAGAATGTGTGAGGTAGTGCCTCTTCCCTCGCGGAAGCCATTCTGGTTAGTTCGAAGTAATCATCTAGGTGAGGTCTTATTCTGTTGAGAATCATTCTGTTATATGTCTTGGCCACAATAGAGTTCAGACATATGCCTCTGTAGTTTCCTGCTCGACTTAGGTCACCAGATTCTGGGACTAGTATCAGGTTCAATATTGCCCACTGGTCAGGTTTTTGTTTTTCTAGGAGGGCCTTATTACAGATGTCCAGTATTAAATCATCAAGATTGCATCTTGTCAGTAGTTCAGGTGGAATGTTGTCCTCTCCAAAACTTTTCCCCTCCTTGATAGATTTCTTGGCTTTCTGGTACTCAGTGTTATTGAAGGCCCATCGTCGACCTCTTAATCGTCATACCAAACTTTACAGCTGTTCCTGCAAAACTCAGGATCATACTTGGGGTCTTTCAATACTGATTTTGTATCCGCGTAGCGCGTGGACCGAAACATAATGAATTTTATCGTTAATTTTCTCAAACGAATAATGCTGATCTCTAGACATGATCCTGCTACGTGGTTTTACAGATCTGTTTCAGTAGCCGGTCTTCAAGAAAAAGAGTCGTTACTGTGAGTTTCTGTTTCAGTTTCAATTTCAGTTTTATTTACCAACAATACATATACAATAATTTTAATTACATACATTGGTGGACTGACCAAAATCAGAGCAGAGCCCGCAAATATATTTGGCCACCCTTAATAAATCATTTAATAGTAATAAATTCGGTTGCATGTTGTCAGAGGCATGGACATTACTGTATTCTGAATTTCATCATCAATGCCATTCCACTTCCGAGGCCCTTGTCTTCTAACTGTGTATCTAGCTATATCAGTATTGAAATTATGAGGTCTATAAAAGTTGGAAGATCTGATTCCATAGGAGTGGATGGCAGTTGACTTTTGAAATAATTTGGAAATATATCAGAGCATATTATTTGTTAATTTATACAAATACGAGATACGACAGGATGACGCCTGACGATTGCCTTATCGGCATGAAACTCAGAATAACGAGTCCTTTTCTGGAAAGTCTACTTCTGAAAATGTATAACCTCTGTCGTTTTTGGCATTGAGCACTCTATTCAAAAGACAGTCTAACCATGAAATATCGTGGATATTCATGATTTAATGCCAATAATAATATATATATCTTCAATTATGACCATATTTTACCATATCCATTATTGCACTTTTTGATACATATTATTTTTTCAATATCATTAGACATCATCCAACATGTATGTTGAAAAGTAAAGTTCCCAACCGCCGGATTGTCACGTATTTCTATTTAATATAAATTGAGTGTAGACTTATAGGGTTAAAAGAGATCATTATTATGCAAAATGGCCCAAATTCAAAGTAAACGATAATGAAAGAAATATTGATAATGTTGTTATCTATGCTTTTAGAATCACTTATTATGAGCAAATTTTGATGGAAGTGTTCGTTGACTAGTTGTATATAATTCTCATCTCTTTGAAACAACTCAACCGAACCGAATGTCATTATATTTGGATGTTTACTATTGAAGTTACGATGACTCAAATGTCAGTTATAAACAACACCCTGAAAGGTGTACTAAGAGATGTTTAAGGTGGTTTTTTTAACAAAATTTACTTAATATCAAAGATAATCATTAAAATTGGCCATTATTGTTGTTTCTACTCACAAAAACGCAGCAAAACTTGATTAAAACAATGTTTAAATATGTTAATATATCATCGCTATTTATTGGAGAAAAAAAAATTAAAACGCCCTTTCTGTAATATCGTATGTAATTTGAATCGAAAAGAAAAATAGCGTAACGCTGTTTACCATAAAATGCTGTCCGAGCCGGGGATAAAATATTTTGAAAAACGTTTAATTGCACAAAGATTTTTCTTTATCCCTACAGCTGTAAATGTTTATCCTAATTGAGGGCGCAGCCTTCAACACATCTCTGAGTACCCCTTTAATATAAAATTGAATGTAGAATATCATGTAGCCTGGCCATGTATTTAATACTTGATCATGACTAACATCCACACCACAATATTTGCTCGAAATTGCTGTATTATTCTCCGTATCAAAGACCCATATAGCACTGTATTGTATCATTTATTTGCTCGAAATTGCTCTCAGGGGGCTATTGTTCTTCGTATCAAATACCCGTATAGCACTGTATTGTATTACTACATATACAGTGATGCAAATATCAGGGCGAGCTCTACGTGCACTATTGCACTGCTTGACCAAATCAGAATCGTGACGACAGTATTCATATGCAGCCCTTTAAGGGCACTGGGGAGGATTGTACCATATAAGGATGTTCACTCAAGTACGTTAGCAACCGTTGTATGTGACTGCAGCTTATGATAAATCTCCCGACATGTAGGCTGACGGCTAATAAGAACAAAGTAGTGGTATGTGTTCATAGTGTTTTAGAATTTCATGTATATATAACTTGATTGGTTGAGACATTGTTGTACTCACATGTTATATGACTTTTTGTATAATTTTTCCAAACGCCATAGATCTCTTTTACGCTAGAGAATGGATGTATTGAAAATAGATCGGGTCTGCGTAATGAGCATGTGTCGCTATTTGCACCCAACATCTTAAACCCGTCGTGCGATATCCATTTTAGATAGCCAAGTTTCCCGCCAAGAATCCCCAAGAAAGCATCTTCCATTGCTATTAGAACTGTGGACATCGTCTGCGCGTACAATGCGGGAATTATATCCGTTGTCAAAACGTAGCTGCCGCCGAAACAATAGGTGGGGTAAAAATTTCCACTGTAGTCCTCTGGCGAGACGTAATATCTAGATGCGGGGTCATTATACACCATGCTTCCAACCATTTTACACCCGAGACAAGCATATTCCCGCATTTCACTATGTTCATTTATGTATTGTATGAGATTATGCCAATTAACAAACACGTCATCGTCTCCTTTATAATAATATTTGGCATGAGGACAGTTTCCAGATACCCATTTCAACTCCACCACCACCTTGGTTGAAAGGTTGCGATAGGTGTCTATCACATTTGCTTGAATGATGTCGCCATGTTCTTGACTTTCTTCAGCAAGCCGTTGCTGCGTCGCATTCCTATCAAACTGCATCAGACCCGTCACAAACAGTAATCGTATCTTTTTGCCGAGCACTTCTCTCTGTGAGCCCCAGGTTTTCCGAATGGCCTTTCGTCTTTCAAAATTAGCCGCGAATGATGATATCAAAGCCACGACAAAAATGTCGTCGGGTTTCCCCGCCGCGTCGTAACAGATTTTTGGATTGTCATGCCATAATTCAAGCACCTCGTCAAAGTAGTCCTTATTCAACACGTTTTTCTTCAGCACTAGATCTAAATCAGGGTGCAAACATTTGTTCAAGAAGGACTTTGGCCTAGACCTTAAGATTTTCGCCCAAGTTGGATAAAAGCTGACTCTTTCACGAAAGGTTACCAGTTCACTAGTATCACAAATATAGCTATAGCGCAGATCAAGTGCATCGCGTGAGCGTTTTGTGGAAGTAAAAGCTTCACTTCCAATAATGGTCCAGTTGTACTTCTCGGCTGCCATACCGGTAATAATATCAAGCGGATGAGGTATTACAGTCAAGTCCTCAGAATTGAGATGTTTAAAAAGGAGTTTTGCGGCATTCATACTGAGAACAAAGCCTGCGTCTGCTGTACAGTACGGTGTATGTGTTCTGTGTCGGTACTCTGCGGAACCCGTTGCGTGTGATACCAGAGACGCAGCTGCTTGGTCATCAACAAGCTTACCATGCCAGGTATCGTCTCCAAGTCCTGGTTTCAGACTACGTAGCATTTTGGTCAGACTTCTGTAATTTACATAGATGTCGTCACCACTCCAGAACACAAATTGCGCCTCTGGACATTGTGACGTTGCCCATTTTATCCCAGACAGGTATTGTAATATCGATCGGTTAGTCGTGCTGGTATCAGTTAAGTTTGTAGCATGTATGGTGTCCCCGTAGCGAGAATGTTCGTAAAGTAGAGACTCTGGCAATGTTCCGTTAAGATATTCATGTGTAACGACATCTAAAACAAACACAGTTTTGACAGTACTGGACATCGTGCCGAGTGCGGTGATGTTAGCCCATGAATTGCGAATCATTAACCGTCTATCCAAGGATGATGACGATGATGCAATAAGAACAATTACAAACGCCTCCTGACATCTAATGACCGATGGATCCAAAACAAAATGTTGCTTGTCTCCATATGCTTCGATCAACGGCTCAGTTGTCACTCTCAATAATGCGTCTTTGGAAATGACTTCTTGCTTATCCACTTGGTCAATGTTTTCCTGAAGTATCAACGCAACAGGTTTATTATATGTGATTGGCGTCTTATGATATGTCCGAATGATGCCTTTCTCGTGCGTGGTGCCCAACGAGATAAGTAAATACAACGTCGAAAGACCGCTGATAAGCAGTATCAAA
Organism: Ophiura sarsii; assembly: GCA_035610835.1. Taxonomy (NCBI): domain Eukaryota; kingdom Metazoa; phylum Echinodermata; class Ophiuroidea; order Amphilepidida; family Ophiuridae; genus Ophiura; species Ophiura sarsii. The sequence goes on along the minus strand of CM069456.1, from coordinate 53,782,985 downwards.
CGAAAGGCGTGTTTCATGTTTATTTTATGGAATCCCATCATCACTTGTCTTACTTATGTACGTTGCCAATGTCCAACTGTATATTTACGTATCGGCCACCAATCTAGACATCATAGATAGATCGACAATGAGGGCGTCATATTCCAAAAGTGCAAAATGTACATGTTAATACTACTAAAATATCTGGCGATATAAACTATGTCAAAGACTGAAATATCTCGTGAAAATACCTTCAACATGTCAAATACGAGGCACAATATTGAGTATTCAATGGTAATTCCGGTTAAATGTTGCAATCCGTACCGTATCTAGCTACATTGTGTGAATAAATCAGGTATTTCTCTATAACTGTTTGGCTGATATATGATGCATTATATTTCGGAAGTCAGGGGTGGCGGTGGCAGCGGTGGCGGTTGCGCTGTGTACAATCTCTATAGAAAATGTTCCCAAGTCTATGTTTAATTTACAATAATTCCTCATCCCTGTGTGGTACAAACATGATTTTCCTCTCATTTTATAGATTGTTTTATATTCTTTAAGTTTCTGTTTCAACAAACGTGTCAACTATTAAGTAACAAATGTAATCATGATCCTGTATAGTGTATAGGCATTTTTTAGTTTAGTTATATTTTAACGTTGTTCTCTATATGTACGGATTTTATCGTATTTCGTATGACCCTTTAATTGACATTTCTAACCTCATTGTTAACCTCTACCAATTTGTGTTTGTTTCCGGGAACACTGAAACAATTGATTTGAGAGCCATCCGTTTGATAATTTCTAATCACTCAATTCATGAAACCATTCTTTTCGGGCTATTGTTCACATTTGTTCTTTATATACAAACAGAGGCCACACCATATTTCAATTTACTAAATGAATATACAATATGTTACCAACACGTCACTGCTTTGTTTCATTTAAGTGATGTTGCGGCATCTGCACAACAATGACTATATACAGTCCTCAAAATAAGTAACTGACCAGATAATAAATATACTCTTAACTCCAACACTAAAGCTTCTACGTAAAAATATTAAATTATATAGTTGTAAGGAAATCTCTTCTCTTCAATTTAAGACTTTGTTCATGAAGATCGGTTAATAATTGAGAACACTACATTGATAAGGATAGAACCAAATGCAGTTTACATTTTCATACTTGGGTTTTGAACAGGAGCGTGTGACAGGTATGTGTATGGGCTGCATTGATCAATTGAAGCATCCCCAATCCTCAGCTTACTATCAACCCGTGAGTTATCGCTACCAGTTAATCAATAATCTGCAAGTCCGACATCAATGCTAATCATGCTAATTATGATATGATAAAAGCTTTTTGTGTGTAATTAAATATGAAAAATGAATGACACAGCTGTCTATAGGCTATGACATATTATTTCATTATCATGATTATACAGGTGTCAACATCAACCATTAGTGACCATCAAAAATCCTTAAATATCGACAATTGATCAGAAAATCTACACTGCAATGTGGAAATCCTCAACTGACTATTAGGTATAGCACACTAATAAAGACAGCAAAAAAAGTAACTCGGCTGTTGTAAAAGCACCTTTAATTTTAAAATTGTTACTCATATTCTAAAAATGAAAATACCAAGAGACGGAAAATTTAATTACGGTGATTTTGACACCTTGTTTGTTAAAATCGATCGAGTATTGTTGTCGCGGTATGTGCTTACAGATGAAAAGTGCCCATTTCCATTTTTGCAGCAACTCCTATTGATCTCTCTGATTCAGCGTGAAGATTTTACTGTGAACGTTTGCCAAACGTAGTCTTGCTATCTGGGTATGAAGGTATAAATAGTCCATATTATATAATACATAAACATATTTATGTGATTCTTTTGGTGCAAAATAGATCACATGACATGAACTATTCAGTATATGTCCATGTCGTGTATTTTTTTGCTATAAAAATCGACTATTCAATTCATCGCTAGTGACGTCGCTATAACACCGTCGAAATGATATTCATAAACAAATATATGTCAAACAAGGATGGCAATTTTAAACTATTTGTCAGTGTATTCCGTTTTGGATGCCAAGACAGAATAAATCTAATTGTGGTCCTGCGCTGCAAAAAGGTTGCTTAAATATTTACTCAACATTTTACACAACGTTGTTCAAGTATGCAACCGCTCAACTGTTAAGTAAAATTTGCCCAACACCGTTTTCACCAATAGTTGAACAATTCTAGTTACTCAAAAGTTAGGCAATTATATTCACTCAAAATGGCATTGGTATAGCTAATACAGAAGGAGAGATACAGCTGTTTGAAGTTTGGGGACCAGGGGTGGTGCCGGAAGGGGTGCCGCCGGAAGGGGTACCCCCTGTACAAACTCAATGGGAATAATCCCATGCTTTGTTCTTTTTACAATAACTAGTCATCCCCTAATGTTACAAACACCATTCTGGTCCCATTTTAAAGGATATTTAATAGTCTTTAAGTATGTGGTTCAAGAGACTTAGATACGACCATGATCATCAGCTTTCTTTCTATTCGCTACACAGTCAACATGAATAATCAGCCTCAATTTACCGGATTTATAAAAATGACTATAACAGAAAAAGTTTTCAACCTAGGATAGCAAAAGTATACATTTTTGGAAAGCTTGTAACTAGAGGAGTTCAGAAATGTAGTTTAGATCAGGCAAGGGTACATCCTGAAAAAAATATTTCTGAAAATTCTAAAAATATGTCAAATACAAATCGGAGATATTCACTAGCCGGTATAATTACCTTACCGACGTAGTAACCTTTGACAATGATAGATATATCATCTGATGGGTAATTTCATGAGGAATTCAAATATGTAAAGTAAATAATGATAGGGGTAGGTATAAAAAAAACCATAGATCTCTAATTAAAAATTTAAAAATCTGATATTTTCCCGAACATTTTGAATCATACCATTTTAGTCTAATACCGTGTGTGTTGTGTCACAGATCGTGGACCATCTGTCGTTGGGTGTTATAAAGTTGTTGAGATGGAAACTTTTCTACTTATAGTGATTATGTACGATGTGGGGGTGAGTGTGAAATAGAACACATGAACTGTGCATGCATGTCCTTGTACGTGATTGGTCAGTGTTAGATGGTCTGAGAGTAAGAGGGTTAGTCAAGTAGATTGACAGGACAGGTGTCAGTAAGTGCATGTTGGGATGAGCTGAGCATATGGAAAAGGACATGTGAGTGAGCTTGGATGTGAGAGTGAGAGGAAGTGTAAAGAGTTTCACAAGAACGGTCGCCTTGGTGTATTACTTCCTACTGAATTTTATAATAGTGTGTGTTTTTAATGATCTCTATAATTATTTTGTATGTTATATTGATTTACAGCCCTTTCATATTACGGAAAAGGCATTATAAAATACTTTTTAATAATAAAGATAATTGTTTGTTCATAATAAATAACTATGATATTGTATGCTCTATTTCACATATGGCTAAATAAAAAAAATAACTCAAATTACATGGTAAATATAAGTGACCAATAAAAGACTGACTTTGTTTGAGTTGTTTCTTGAATTCTTTCCTTTTGTTAGATCTATGTATGATCTTACGAAATGCAAAATGTGTAATTATAATGAACTATGTGATTTTATTGTACTTACTGTTGCTTGATAGATAATAAGCCCGTACGAATTATTTATTCCAATTTGAACATGATTTCATGTTAAAACGTTATTTTACGGCTCAAAAATAATAATAAGTTAACTATGATCATGCGTTATGAACTCGCCTCCCAATAGGGTGGTGCTGTTACACTTTTTATTTTCATGCTATCATATTCCTAAGATATTTTTAAAACCACAAAAGCTATCTCAACAAATTTGGTAAAGTAAATTATGATAGGAGTAGGTATAACAAATATATGGATCTCAAATTAAAAATTAAAACATCTGATTTTTCCGAACATTGTGAATCATACCATTGTATTCCTTGGTCGTACTATAATTTCAATGGCATATTTGGTTTCCTCATGCAATTTCCCTTCAGAAAATGTATACTTTTACTACCTCAGGGAGGTATACAAGCAAATATAAATGTGTAAAGTTAAAATCATGTCGCGAAAGCCAAAATCCGTGTGTAACGCGAAAGGAGGCGAGCTTTTAACACATGACCCTATGCGTTAGACAAGACATAGCCCTGACATCATATGTAGGCCTACTTGTCAGAGCGAAACGTGATTTGGCTTAAGGGGACGGAACTCGACAAAAAGTGCTGCGCTTTTTTGATACACCCTGTATAGTTCAGTTCTAAGCAATTTCCTGCAGATTGAGCTAGATTGAACACAATGAGCTAGAAAAATGACAGCTTCCTGTTCTTCATTTCTCACTGTTTGGCACATTTACATTTACATTTACAAAGATGTGCAAGACTGCAGGTGCAGTTTCAATAGTACAACCGGTTAAGGTGAGAAGAGACTTTTCCTGGTACAATGCATCATAGATAATCTATTGACGATCTATGAATGCATCTACCACCGGACACAACAGGTGATGAAGCTTGTGTGTTGCTACGGTTAGACTTTAAACGTTTTTGTTGACGCAGAATTGGTTTGGCCACTCTGAATAAATCAATTTCAAAACATATTTCACCAAATCATTTAGCGTAGCGGCAACGGCCATTTTTGATAGCGGCCATCTTTGAATAGTGTACTTTTTGTTACACTGCATAGCCTTATCTAGTATATAAAACATAGTAATATATCTTTGCTCATATGTTGTAAGAGAAGCTGTCATTGCACTGGACAAAGTTTCATCTTGAAACTGTTGAATTCAACACCAGGTGCAACCATGTCGTCTGCTATGCTTGGAATCCGGAGTCCTTTTCTTCAAATCGACGCGGCTTCACTTCTTACCGGTCTAGTCGTCGCCAACTTGCTCGTGAATGCAATCATCGCCGTGACGCTTTACTATCTGACCGACGTCAACAACCCGATCAAGGGCAAGGAAACAGAACCTAAGAAGAACTTTTACGGGTGCTATGCATTTGACATGGCTGTGGGGATTGGTACCGGTGCTGCTATTCGATCGTCTATTGTATGCCAACATTGGCTTGTCGGATATGTGTTCTGCGTAGTCAATGTCATCATTGGCAATGCTATAATAGATCTAACGTTTGCCGTGCTATGCGAGCTGCATTGCCTTGAACATCTGCACTCTGTATTGATGACCGTGGTTAAAGCTACAAGAGGCCTTATCGTCGCGGTGTGGACGATTGCTTTGCTTTACTGTATCGTCATTTTAGACAGGTATGACGGCATAGCACAAAGTGATGAAATGGCTGACATCCAGTCAGTTAGTATTGTGTTATTACCGAATGTAATTGTTAACTTTCAATTATTGTGGATGTACATTCAAAGTCGTGCTACATACGCCAGATGTCAACGATCAAGTGATATAACCATTTGTTAACCATTCATTTAAGTCAGCCACGACCACGTTGGAGTTGATTAGGCCTATCAAAATCACAAGGACCGGACGAAACCCTTAATTTCGCAGCTCTCTGGTATCATCAAGGAGAAAATGTACACTGTAGTTGCCCGCACTTTTACCGGTCATGACATGGTCGCTGATACTGTAAGACCATAACTCCATGACTATCTCAAAGGGGACTCAGGACGGTAATTGTAAACCATACAGAATGGTTCTCTGCGTAAGCCTTCATATCTTGTAGGCTACACCACAGCTTTAAATGCGTCGCAACATCAACAAGCCACACACACACACCTCTACAATATGTATTCAAGTCCAGGCTGTTCGGAGTCCACATACAGTGCGTACATGAACCTACACTTTCTTTGCCACCAAAGTGTTACACCCTCAAGCTATTTCCAGAATCACTACCTTGAATTTAGCTGCGTCTATGTTTCAAAAGGGCCCATCACCGTCCTTCTCCAAAATCGAATTCCCAGCACTAAAGATTGCCATAAGGCAGTCTATCGTCTGCAGACGACAGTTTCAAAACTTAACCAAATGTTTCAAAAATATCAAGATTATCGAAATTCATTTCCGTATTTGGAATCACCGTGAGAAATGCACTGAAATAAGTACAAACATACATATGGCTCAGTAATCCTTGAGATAGACTTTGAAAATAGGAAATAGAAACCGATTTTTGAAAATTGAATTTTATCACCATAATTATTTGAAATCACCATGAGAACTGGGTTACAATAAGTACAAACATGCCTTGTATTGGTTCAGTAATTCTTGAGATTTTTGAGACTTTCAAAGTTCATTTGAAATCTGTTATGAATATGTTAAAACTAAACGCAGCGTGGAAAGTGTTAAACACACCTATGATACAAGTATACGCAGGTTATGGTAAAAGTACATTATATCCTAATGATTGAGTAATTCCATTATGGTCATGTTTTTTATACTGGGTACCCAAAAAAGGTGGATCTGTTACATTTGCACTACATATTATTACTTTGCATGCATATATTTTGGCTATTCTTTATCACACATACTCAAATTTGGTCTTATTTTGATGAAAAAGTATTTGGCCTTTATTTTAAAAAGAAAAATATAAACTACCATGGTTCTGTTAATTACAATAGTTCGTTAAACCTCATTAGTCAGGGGTGGAAGAGTATGTGGAGGAGGAGTATGCGGAGGAGGAGGAGTGCATAGTTGAACAAGTATGGTGCAATATACATTGGGCAAACATAAAATGCACTTGTTTCACTCTTGGTACAATTCTATATTGAAAACATAACATTATTGAAGCATATTTGAATTAAAAATATAATTAGTTAATTAAGGGCGCACCACACCAAATATCTTTCTCATTGAAATATGTGTAAAAGTGCCATATTTCAAGACACCTTTTCTACCCTCCGGTTACATTTATTGCATACTTGTCACCTATGACCATTTTCAGTAACATCTCAACTTTAATTTAAGCCTTGTTTCATGAGCGGTTATTAAGCTAAATTTTCCGCTACGGACCTGCACACAGCGCCCTCACTTTTTTACGTTTTCTGGCATGCCTGTTCACTATTTAGGCAGGTGCTTACGCCCTGGGCACTATTTAGGTCGATAAATTAAAAAATATTGTATTTTATCATTGTAGGTCCAACGGATAGGTCCCACTTGTTCATTTAAATACAAACATACCATCCCCGGAGAAACAAATTGCCCGAAAACCACACATTAACAAATCTAGTCTTCGTGCTTTTCCGGAACTACTGCAGGATTACACGAATTGCGCATTGATTTGGTGTGGTGCTCTCTTAAGGAATCATTAATTAAGAAGCTCAAAAAATTGTTAAGAAACGTAAGTTGGTCGCAGTCTGCAAATGTATGCAAACATTTGCCTGCACCAAACTGTCCATTTTAAAAGTATAGAAAGGTTGAGGTACCCTTTTGAATAAATAAATTTAACTATTGAATTAAAAATTAAAAGAAGATATGTAATTAACCTCATGTATTCTGTATTGTCTGGATGTTAATTAGCACATTTTGTTAAATGCGTTTGTGTGGTGTTATTACTTGTTTTTAACTGTGTTACCAAATAAGTAAAAAACTGCTGGTTTTCATCAAGCTTGTAAACTCAGGAGAATTAATAAATTCTTAGGAATGCAACTGAAAAGTAAGTTGATACGATACTAGTGACTACTAGTTTGCCAATCAACATTGGATCACCCTATATGTTGAATACAACTTAAAACGATAACATTTTATAATTCAATCTTAAATCAGACTCTTGAAATTTGAATACTGGGTTCAAACATTATGGAAACTAACCTAATTTGTTCATTTGAATGTGCTTTGCACATCATGAAGGTGCAAGAAGGATGAATGCAATTGATTGTATGCCACTAAACATGTGCCATTGGGAAAATTTGAGTCACCCTGTAGTTAAAGGGCCCCTTTTTATTGAACATTATTTGAAACTCATACCACTTTCAAATTGGAATGTAAAATCATGTTGCAAATTTAAATTCATTCAATTTAATGATTTGTGGATAATCACGTATACCTAAATTAATGTTTTAAACACCCTATATGTTTAAAATTAAAATCAATCAATCTTTGTGTACATGTAATTGATGCATTTGTATTTGAAATCTACTTGAATTTTGTTAAAATACTAGTCTTTGTATGTATGTAGTAATAGCAGCATTTTTCCAGAACTAAATAAACACATTTTTAGACACCCTGTATGTAGAATTTCAGATTCATAATGAAATTTAATTTGCATATGTCTGGATGGGTATTTTTATTAAACTACTTTAAATCTGTACTGAACTTTTCTCTCATCACTTCATATGCATAGTGGAAGTAATTATTGAAACCCTTCATTTTTAGAAGATTTTACTTGTTACACCCTGTACAATTTCGGGCCACCCTGTATAATCAACTTGGTTGTATGCTATTTGCATCCGTTACAGTATATGCTTTCAGAATATGTATACTTTTACCAACTTAAAATGTAAACTTTTTCAGATATAATGCATTAACTGAAAAAGGAACCTAATTTATGGGAAAAGGGACATGTAACACAAATTGTACCCAGTATAAAAAACATGACCATATGCAAGTGTGTGCTGGTGTGGAAAATGCACGTTACCTTTGCTATCACATGTTTTAATAGAGCGTCATGGGATTGACACTACACCAATGTTAACACTTCCCACGCTGCTATTACTTATACCATTATACAAAACAGATTTGTCAGAAACCTTTCCCAACTTTCAAAGTCTATCCTCAAGAATTACATACTGAACCATTACTAGGCATGTTTGTATGATCTCATGGTGATTCCAAATACGGGGATGAAATTCAATAATGTAGTCATTTTTTGAACTGTCTTCTACAGACGACTGCCGCGTTGATAGTGTTGAAGATGGCCTATTTCTCTTGACTTCAGGCATCAATGGGCATTATCCTTTAATGTTCTAGAAGTATGACATAAGAGTGAGCTGACTGTACCGTGAAACCGACAATGCTAATTTTGATTACTTAGGGCCTATCAGGTGATCTGACTCAAGCAAGATGCTCGGGCCAGCCTGGCCAAGGCCAGCATGGTAGCTAAGGGCCTATCAGGTGATCTGACTCAAGCAAGATGCTCGGGCCAGCCTGGCCAAGGCCAGCATGATAGCTACGGATTCACTATATTTCTGCCATTCTAGAAATATTTGTCAACAAAAAAAGGATAGGTATTAAAAATAGTCATCAAAATCGGTACTGATATTCGATATGGTACTCTTGTATATTTTACATGAATATACAAATTGTTTTGACATTAAAAGCCGCCTCAGTTCTTTCTGGTAGTTCTTTAGAGTTTCTACGTATGACCTCATTATCTGCAGTGACATATGGTCTTCAATTGGGGGGGGGGGGGGGCAGGCCTGTGATCAGGGGGGGGGGCATAACCAACGATTTTCTTGTTAATATATAATACAATAGAGTTTGCCATTTCATTTGAGGGGGGCAAGTCTCCCTCTAGTTTCGTATGAAGGACTTCAATAACTAGTACCATTAGACGTAAATCTCATCATGATTATATCCTGGACCACTACATTTACTATGGCAATGCATTATTCCTACCCGTTTTTAGCTGAGTGGATGGAGTAAGGGCAGTAAACGACTACAAAACAAGTGCTTAGGGATCACGTCAAAACTCGACCGCCCGGCAACCGCCGGTTACGGCCGGTTCCGTTCGGTTCTCACAAAACGTGTCGTCTGTTATAATATACACACATAATGAGGTCAAATAGTAACACTCTGGTGATCACGACCGGTTGAAAGTGCCTCGTCACACACGTGAGCAATAACATCTTGAAGTAATGGGCTCTTTTAAGACTTAAAAGTCTCAGTTGACACCAGTACAATACAGCTATTGATTTTCGCTGGGGTTGGCTTTTTCAATCTGTTTATAGCTCAATTAACTTTTTAAAATCAATACCGAAAGTCTATGAATGTTGTTTTTTTATAGAACGATTATAGAGAGAGCTATTATGACCGCAAAGTAACAGATTGATAGTGTAAATTGGTCAGATTACAGCATTAAGTCAACCGGCGGTTGTTCAGTGTTGCATGCGCGAATATTCATATACCAGTAAAACATTTGACCTGAAAGAACCGGGCGGAACCGCCCGTAACCGGCAGTCAACGGGCGGTCGAGTTTTGACGTCTCCCCTACTCGTCGTCGTGCAAACAAATAAACCCATGTACATATTCTCATGGAGTAATAGTGGTCTCTTTAATTTAAATAGCTATTGAAATATATTCTTTTTTGTTAATCAATATTTTATTAATCTATATGTCTTATATTGTAATATTACAAATTGTATATAATTGTATCATTAATTTATATAGGTACTGAATAAATAATAACTGAAAATGATTATACATGATGTCCCTAAATAATTTTAACCAGGAAAGTTGCATTACTATGAATACGATTGCTACTGGTCAGAGTGGTTTGTAATTGTATAATTTACCTACGGGTATAAACGGTTGTATAGATTAATTGGGTATACATAGATCGCACCTGTATGATGGAACATAAGGCAGAGACTAAGAAAGTAACAGACCAAAAGAACAAACGATCTGAAAGGAGGTACCGGAAAAGGAGCGAAGTATCGGATCATGTTGAAAGGGCATCAATTCGTCGCTGTTCTGAAATACCGGCACATCACTTTACTTAATTCTGTTGGAGTTAAGTGAGCCGTATCGGATCACGTTGAAAGGGCGTCAATTGATTGATTGGGACAAGGCAAATATCATATACATGTAGCTACATGTATAGTCAGAGAGCATAATGAGTACATCACAGAGGAATCAGACAAGCGATTGAGATCAGGAGAATATACCACGACTACTAAAGGTTTATTCAGTGATGTTTTAGAGGCTACGCCCTAAATTTTGATACAAACTGGGATTTGTACATTTTTATTACAATGTTATTACATGTATGAACTTACACTTGTAAGGATTCAGAAAAATCAGTTTAAATATTCCGATCTACGGCTGTCACACTAGTGCATTTTAGGGGTATAGGCCTAAGGGTTTTCTGGTCCCGGTCTAGGCTGACACATGGAGTTATATACCAAAATGTTCTTTGAAGTTGGTAGAAATAAAACCGAAGTGGACATCCTTGCCAACTTGGGTTATTGATTGACCTTTTCACTTTGATTTAGGGTAGAAGGACACATGTGTTTCAATGTGTTTCAAACCATGTGTGCTCCCCGGCTATAAAGCTCTATAAATAGTCACAATATAAATATGCTGGGAATAAAGGCTGCTTTCATGATTTTGTGAGTTGCATGCAACAGCAAATATGACCATTATTAATGTTCATCTTGAGTTCTGAAGTAAAATATACCCAAAATAATTCTTCAATACTACTGTGTATCTCTTTAATGTTGAAAATGTTATCTATTTATGTATTACGATGTCATGATCAATACCGCTAAAGAGACCATTGCACTCTGGAAACGAGGTTGCGCAGCTTCATCATTCCAGATGAAATCCATACACCCCTTATGGAAGATATGACCTTAATTGTCTATTTCAAGAAGATATGACCTAATCGTCGATTTCAAATGGAGTCACCCATGCAGGTAACCACACTTTACTTTAAAGTGTGTTGATGAATGTCTGGGACCTAAAGTACACTTAATCCGGAAATATCAATGCTGAACATTACGCATTGCGCATCCATCAAGAATACTGTAAAACAATTAATTTCGCGAAGGGCGTGGATTCGCGAAATTTAACACCCGCCAAAAAAAGGATTTTCCATCGAAAGTAACAGTGAAATGTCCAGATTCGCCAAATTAAATGTAAGCAAGATATTGGATTGGACACCTGTAGTATAAAGACGGCAATTAATGACCGGAAAGTGTAGAGAAACCATCGTGGATAGGGGACACCACCCGACATAAACAAAAAAACAACCAAAATAACAGTAATTTTAAATTTGCGACAACAAGTATATTGTCCGCGATATTATGATTTACAATAATGCATTTGTGAATTTATAATTACATAATGATCATGAAAAGCTGATTTTGCAGCTGTTTTATCAAAAGCAGACAATCATGAGATCATGAATATATAATGAGGCAAATGTCTAGGGTTTCACAGTATAGATGTTGACTTGTCTTCCTTTATTTTATTTTTTTGAAATCAAAACATGCAACAAACATCAACTTATGAAGAACTATATAATGCACATAAAAACCTTGTTATTATATAAACTAGCGGGCACCCGCTAGAAGATTTCACGGGGAATAAGCCAAACAAAGCGTAAGAAAATTTAATACGATATCAAGAACATGTCCTAAATGTATACATAATCCACACGGACTCTAAATAATCCGAATATCGCAGGTGCTTTTGATAATCCAGGTATACATGTGCCTTAATCTAGGTAGGCCTACCTTTGTGTTTCCAGATGTAGGCCTCCCATGAGACCTGAAAATGCAGGTACCCGTTATCCTATTATATCCAGGGACCCCATAGGCCTAAGCCCTACCCCTAATCCAGTTAACACAGATGCCCTTAATAATGCACCAGATACCACATAATCAAGGTACTGCAGTGTGCCGTTATCTCGAAATACCCAGGTGCCCTTACTTTATCATCAAGTAAATTAAATGCGGGTGCCGAAGATAGCGGGCAGTAATAGTCATATCACAATAGGCAGAGGTGAGTAATATCAAAGCGTTATAAATGTTTATATAAATATCAAGAGTATGTCCTTAAATAATTCAGGTACTAAAGTGCCGTTGATATAATGTAAGTGACACGGTGCCCTTAATACACCATGAGCCTAGGCCCAATGTGCTCTTAAATAATACAGATAGCCATGTTCCTAGACCTACTCCACGTGTTCTTAATACACCGGTTGCCCGATAGGCCTAGACCCTACCCCTATGGCCTTAATAACCCAGGTAGCGCATGCGCCGGCGTTATATCCATACCAATGTGCCCGATATCCAGTTTGTAATGGAAATCGCACTGGCTATGGCTGGTTTTGTCCATAAATTAATAGACATTTTCTTGGTGGATTTATCGTGCACAAAAAATGGGAATCTACTAAACAAAGTGTGGCATCATTTCAAGAAAATCAATAAGCAGATGATAATTATGTGTGGCAAGTTCGTATGATTATGAATGACGTGGCAATTTGGTCCGATTATGAGTGACATGGCAATTTGGTCTGATTATGTGCGACATGGCAAAATGGTCTGATTATGTGTGACATGGCAATCTGGTCCGAGTATGAGTGACATGGCAATTTGGTCTGATTATGTGCGACATGGCAAAATGGTCTGATTATGTGTGACATGGCAATCTGGTCCGAGTATGAGTGACATGGCAATTCTGGCAAAATGGTCTGATTATGTGTGACCAAATTGTCAAGTTGCACATAATCAGACCAAATTGCCATGTCACTCATAATCGGACCAAATTGCCATGTCACTCATAATCGGACCAAATTGCCATGTCACTCATAATCAGACGAACTTGCCACACACATAATTATGATCTGCTTATTGATTTTTTGAAATGATGCCACACATAATTGATTGGTAGATTCCTATGTCTGTGCACGAAAATCCACCAAGAAAATGTCTGTTAATTTATGGGAAAAAAACAGCCATAGCCAGTGAGATTTAGTGCCACTTTTTTTTCTGTATACAAATTGGTAAATGGCACAATTTCTTATCGTTGCATTGTCTCAAGGCCAACAAATTAGGTAAAGAATGCCGGTGCCCGGTACCCATTTAAATACACCTGGGTAGAGCTAGAGAGGAATAATTGCGGTAAAGTGCCTTACTCAAGAGCACAACATGTTGACCACAGCGGGACTCGAACTCACAACCTTTAGATTATGAGTCTGGACCAGTGACCTACCCACTGCGCCACACATGCCCGACTGAAATTATATAATATAATGATATAATACCTCACAGTGTATCATTTAAAATTAGATATACCAAAACAATTGCCTTTAATTGCAATACACCATTTTATAGAAACGGCCATCTTGGATTCTAATAACTCCTGGCATGAGCGCTCCTTCTAGAATCACGTGTCATAACCTAAAGAAGAATATGTCATCATGGTTTGCTAGTATCCGACCAGTAAACGTAATGGCTACAATTGCCCTTAAGCGATTTCACGTGTCCAATGGATTCGCGGACTAATTAGATGCATCGGTGACGAGCAAAAAATAGCAAAGCGGCCTTTTCTCTCCAACTAGCGAAAGAGAACGGAACGGGAAAAAGTTCAAGTAATAGACATTTGTTTGGAATAGCGCAACATATATAAACCATATTTAAACAATGCCTTTAGAATTTGAACTGGCCCCTGGGCGAATGATAGGAGAGAATCATCCTCGTTTCATTATTGCCGAGATTGGACAAAACCACCAAGGAGATGTGAACGTCGCTAAGAAGATGATCAAATTAGCAAAGGTAAGGAGTATATTTAGATGATCCCTAACATTTCAATATGATATAGGCCTAATATAAAGGGGTGTCAGAGATGAGTGGGGAAGGGACAATTGTTGTTTATGTCCTATTCAGTTCTTAACAAAATCAACATCATTTAAAGGTCAGAACAAAAAATCTGCATAATATGTTCAAACGTGTAAAGCGTTTCAAGGACTTTTCCCAAGATTGTAGCAGATAGGTGATTGCAGACTCGGATGCTTAACCCTCGTCCTCCTGAGACGTTTTTGTAACACTCTTAACCCCGAAAAGTCCAAACCGAGATGCAGAGTATGCTTATTTTGGTACCATGGTATAGCTAGAGGTCTCCTCTTTCCATACATACCAAAACAAGTACAAACATCCCCCACATGACGTCATTAAACATGGCCGACCTCGAAATCCCGTTGTATTCGTCTGTATAGTGAAATGTAGGCCAAAATTGAAATTTCGCCAAAGAAGTTCCAACTATCGGAATTTCATTGCTTAATTGCTTACAAGTGTGGGAAATGATATTTCTAACATATTCTATAAGATTCAAAACCATACAATTAAGATATTTTTCAAAATGGCGATTAAAAAAATTGTAAGGTGGCAACCACCACCCCATCTCCTACCCTGGGGCTTTGACGCCCCCCCCCCCCCCCCCGAATAAGGTGGTACCCTCAAATTGTTTTCGTCAAAATGAGCGCAAGGATGTAGAGGAGATCACCTATAAGCCCATGGTCACTGTCCTTTGCGATTCGAGCACAATTGGCGAACATTCTTAGGCCCCACCCCCTTAGGAGGACGACGATTAAAAGGTTATCCTTGGCGCATGTTATTTAATGTTCAGCTGTAAATAGTAAATGCTTATTTGTATTTCTATTTTTATGAGATGACTACCAGGCTCGAATACTGTGTTTGGTAGCATGATTCTGATAGATCCATTTGTATCCATTTTTTAGGGTTTTTTGTCCGTATGTGTTGTGTTATCACGGACCAGTTACTGCCTTATAGCGTGGTTCGCTTGTGGTACCAAAATGTTGAAAAGTAAGGTGTTGGTTGAAGGAAATTTTGATAAGTTGTATATTATATTGATACCTACTGCATGAGCATATTTTTTTTGAAGAAAAAAAATTTAAAAAGAAGGCGTTTCTAAGGTATTTTGGGCTCGTTACTATGGAACGTTTCTGACCCACATTAAATCACACGCTAAGCCATGGCGGTATTGAAATGTAGGCCCTATGTTACGCTCCTAGGGCTATAATTATTATATGCCGTTTAATATAGCGTAATGTGTTCCAGGAGTATAATTGGTGGCCAGATTGTTGTGCTTACTCCATGTTTCTCATTCACATCAGGTCTCACGCTAATAATCTCGAAGCAACCTGATTCTGCGTACACGTTCACCCACGGGTGCCGCCATTCCGCCATTACCAATGCTAAATGGACGCCCTCTATGATTTTTTTTGATTGAGCGTGGTATACATATTTAAATTAGCATTCACATTTTGTCCGTTTTCAATATCCCGAAGTGCTTTGCGTCAATGGAACAAATATGCCGCAAATGTAAACAACTGCGCAATCGCGTAAATATCAGTTGCAGCAATAATTCAAAATGGTGATTTTCTTGTATACAATAGCCACCGTTCGGGCTGAAATTGTAGCTTTACGAGTAACCTTCGTCATATGGTCGTCAGCCAAAATGTTTTCTTTAGAGATATACCTACATTTCTGTATACGTGACTATTTCCTATCTTTCAAGGTAATATAGTTACAAGCATTTATACGTCCGGAAAATGGACAGTATAATATGATTATTTTTATCGTACACAATAATCTCTTACACAGCGGCTAGAGTAACACTATTACGTGTTTACGAATGTGCATCGTGAACTCCGATATTAGCATGTGTCAGAGATTGCCTAAAAGTGACGCATGCTGGGATTTTATTTTCAACTGCGCAATCACGTAAATATCAGTTGCAGCAATAATTCAAAATGGTGATTTTCTTGTATACAATAGCCACCGTTCGGGCTGAAATTGTAGCTTTACGAGTAACCTTCGTCATATGGTCGTCAGCCAAAATGTTTTCCTTAGAGATATAGTAGAGTCATTTTCTTGGGTTTCGTGACCAATTTCTTGATACCAAAGTTTCTTAGTGAATTTGTCAACTAGAACCATTTTAAGAAAAAATGAGCTGCCATACACCTCTCAAAAGTGACGGGAAAGTTCTTTTATAGCGCAAATTCCAAAATGGCCGCCATACAGGGGCCAAAAAACTCAAATGACTTTAATTAAGCTGAAAAGCACACCAAATTGTTCGGCTGATCACAAGGATTCCGAAAAAGTATAGTTTGCCCTACTTCCGATGTTTGGTTAACGAGTTATCGGGTAAAACGTAAAAAGGTCGTTGACCTTTGCATATGGGGTCAAAATTTAAACTTGCTCCGATTTTGAAAAACAATATCTCATATTGTTCGTATAATCACAAGGATTCCAGAAATAGGTGTTTTTTTTACCACCGGGAATATTTTGTGTAGGTCAAAAGGTCAAGGTACATTGCCCCACATAGAATCTGACCTTTTTACCCCTTTATAAGGTACAACAGACACTCTAGGTGGTAAAAGCTATCATTTCTGGAATCCTTGCAATCAGACGAACAATTTGAGATATTGTTTTTCAAAATCGGAGCAAGTTTAAATTTTGACCCCATATGCAAAGGTCAACGACCTTTTTACGTTTTACCCGATAACTCGTTAACCAAACATCGGAAGTAGGGCAAACTATACTTTTTCGGAATCCTTGTGATCAGCCGAACAATTTGGTGTGCTTTTCAGCTTAATTAAAGTCATTTGAGTTTTTTGGCCCCTGTATGGCGGCCATTTTGGAATTTGCGCTATAAAAGAACTTTCCCGTCACTTTTGAGAGGTGTATGGCAGCTCATTTTTTCTTAAAATGGTTCTTGTTGACAAATTCACTAAGAAACTTTGGTATCAAGAAATTGGTCACGAAACCCAAGAAAATGACTCTACTAATATACCTACATTTCTGTATACGTGACTATTTCCTATCTTTCAAGGTAATATAGTTACAAGCATTTATACGTCCGGAAAATGGACAGTGTAATATGATTATTTTTATCGTACACAATAATCTCTTACACAGCGGCTAGAGTAACACTATTACGTGTTTACGAATGTGCATCGTGAACTCCCATATTAGCATGTGTCAGAGATTGCCTATAAGTGACGCATGCTGGGATTTTATTTTCAGGCACAATTAGCTCGAATAATGGCAAATCGTATAGGGGAACAAGCGAACCAGGTTGTGTCACGGGCGCGCCTCCTATCCTGTCAATGTGCGGTCTGGTGCCGCGAGTCAGTCAGACCCCGAAGTGCCTGGAATGAAAACTGGATTGTGTTTGGTTTTCCCTGATTTATTCGGATATACACTTTCAGAACAGTGGCACTTGGCGAATGCGTGTATCCAATACAATATGAAAAACAGCATAACTTATAAAGAATCTTCTTCTTCTTTGGTACTGCTTAACATCCCAGGTGGGATAAAACAAGCAGGGATTGGTGTGCGCGTTGTTTCTTAGTCTAGCTTTTGTTGTGCTTTGAGTTGAGTGCTGTCTTGAATTGTGTTGGTTCCTTAATGTTTGTTACTGACTCAGGCAAGTCGTTCCAGTCCCTAATTGACCTTGGTACATATGAGTACTTGAAGCTGTCTATTCTTGACTGCACTTCGATGAAGTTGTTTTTGTTAGATCGACGAGTACGCCTTTGGACTGGGTGTAGGTAGTTTTGTACCGGGATAGCGAGGTGCCCTCCTATGGCTTTGTGTAAGATAGCAAGGCGGTTAATTTTCCTTCTATCGTTTAGAGACTCCCATTTGAGCTCCCGTATGAGTTCTGAGACACTAGATTGCCAATTGTAGTTATTTGAAACTATTCGGGCGGCCCTTCTTTGTATTTTCTCCACTTTTTGTATGAGTTCATTTGTGTGGGGATCCCACACTGCTGAGCAATACTCGGTTATGGGGCGAACCAGGGTCTTGTAAGCGATAATTTTTGTATCTTTTGTACATGAAGACAGGTTGCGCCTCACGAACCCAAGTGTTCTGCCAGCAGATGCAGTGATTCTGTTGATGTGGGAATTCCATTTAAGATCGTGCTGTATGTCAACCCCAGATAGGTATGAGTCCTTGTTTCTTGAAGTGTGGCATCACCTAGGGTGTAATTTGTGATTATTGGTGATCTGGATGCCGGGATTCTGAGCACATAACATTTCCCTGCGTTAAATGACATTTGCCACCTTTTTTCCCACACTGCGAGTGTCTCCAGATCTTCTTGGAGAGTCTTGGTGTCCTCTGTTGATGAAATTTCCCTGTATATTACACAGTCGTCTGCAAAGAGACGGACCGTTGACTTGATATCTTGTGGCAAGTCATTTATGTATACCAGAAATAACAGTGGGCCCAACACAGTCCCCTGAGGGACACCCGATTTCACAGAGGCCCAGTCTGAGTGGTCACCTCCTATTACAACTATTTGTCTGCGTCCTTTAAGAAAAGCTCCAATCCATCTATTAATACTACCATCTATGCCATATTGGGATAATTTGAGAAGCAACCTGTTGTGCGCGACGACGTCAAAAGCCTTTGAGAAGTCCATTATTATTATATCTGTTTGGATGCTTTTATTTTGGGAGGTAGATAGATCGTGAATGGTTTGGATGAGCTGTGTTTTCGCAAGAATGTGATTTTCGGAATCCGTGTTGTTGTGGTGTC
Source organism: Ophiura sarsii (assembly GCA_035610835.1). Lineage (NCBI taxonomy): Eukaryota > Metazoa > Echinodermata > Ophiuroidea > Amphilepidida > Ophiuridae > Ophiura > Ophiura sarsii. Next base: position 53,763,727 of record CM069456.1, on the reverse strand, counting down.
AAAATATTATGTGCATCGAAGTATGACATTATGTGTGAGTGGACCACATGTTCCAGTATTTTACATGCCACCGATGTTAGTGAAACAGGTCTATAATTACTGGCCTTCACTCGATCTCCTTTCTTGAATATTGGCGAGATGTTTGCGGTTTTCCAATCTTGGGGTAATTTGCCTGTATTTAGTGAGGTCTGGTAAATAAATGCTAAGATGGGTGCTAATTCAGGTGCCAATTCTTTCAATATGCGTGGGGATAAACCATCTGGTCCGGTTGCCTTATTTGGATTTAATTCAGCCAGAAGTTTCTGTATTCCTTCAGTATTGATGGTGATATCTGAGATTGGTCTGAATTTCACTGGCTGGGGTTCTGGCATTGAAGTCATGTCCTCTGTTGTGAAGACACTCTTGAACTGGTTGTTCAATATTTCCGCTTTTTTGGTGTTGTCAGAGATAAGGATGCCTCTGTCTTTTAGGGCTGGAATACCTGTAGAGTCTTTTTTCTGAGCTTTCACAAAAGACCAAAATTGCTTTCTACTTTCTAGGCAGAACTCCCTAACGTACCGTCTATAGGTAAATCTCGTCTCCTTGTATGCATTCTTTCTTTGGTATCTGAAATTTTCCCAGTCTTTGGCTTTACCAGATTTTCGTGCTTTGTTGTAAATCCTTTGCTTTCTTCTGAGTAGTCTTTTCACCTTCCTGTTGATCCATGGTGGCTTGTTAGATTTGTGGACCATTTTAGATGGAATAAATTCGTCCATGGTTTTCATCAGTTTGGATTTAAACTGTGTCCATAGGGTCTCAGTATCTTTGTGTGTGTCCTTTATTAATTTGTCACCAAATTTTGACATCTCCTCTCTTATCTTGACCATGTTTGCCTTTTTGTACAGGAAGACTTTATGAGGTTTCTGTCGACATCTCTTTGGGTTTATACTGATTGTTACCATAGGAATTCCATCGTGGTCACTCACTCCAGGTGTTACCGTTGCCTTTTCAACTAGTGTGGCATTGTTGGTAAAGAAGAGGTCAAGGATTTTATCTTGTCTCGTTGGTTCACTGACTATTTGCTCCAGGTTGAAGTCATTTGTTATGTCGATTAGCACTTGGCTCACTTTTTTGGGGCTAATACTTGTGTCGACTGTTTGATTTGGCCAGTCGATGCCTCCAAGATTAAAATCACCGCCCAACCATATATTTCCCGAGTATGCGTTCTTGAGTTTATCTAGCGACAGTCTGAGTTTGTTAAGATATTTCATATCTTTTTGGTTAGGTGGCATATAAAAGGATCCAATATTCAAGATCTTCCTACCAACAAGTTGAATTTGAGCCCAGATGATTTCACAATCCGTGTCGAGATCTGGCAGGTGGGCAAATACCAGGTCATTTTTGATTGCTAACAGCACACCACCCCAAGAATCCTTTCTGTCCTTTCGTATGACAGTGTAATTATCAGGGAATAATTCAGCATTCTGAAGTGATGAGTTTAGCCATGTTTCTGTGCCCATTATTACGTCAGGGTTGTGAGTATCAATGCAGGCTGCAAGTTCCGGCACCTTGTTTTTAATGCTTTGGAAATTAACAACCATGACTTTTAGTGATCTTTTTGATTCATAGCGTTTTTTGGTTTGTTTCTTGTCACCAGCATTTTTGTTTTTATTCTGGTTGCTTTTTGGAGAAGAGGTTGCTATTGGACTTGTTGGTAACATGTCACTATCACTAGTGTTACTCAGCGTTGAGTAACTGTTTGTAAGCTCAATGGACCACTGCGAAAACAATGATGTACTGAAATTTGAAATGCCGCAGTTGCAGCATGTCCAGGAAATATTACTGTTGGCAAGAGCTTCATAGTTGATTGAATTGACTCCCATACACTCTGTGTGGTGCCACATATCGCATTCATCACACTGGATTGATTTTTGATCCCAAGTGCAGGGCTCGTGACATATGGCGCATGGAAATCTGGAACAGGAATCATTATTTGGACCTGGGTTTAATTCACAGTCGCCTGCTTGTATTAGGAGTAGTAAGCCCAACATGATAACATTGCGGTTTACAGATGTATTTGTAACAATTTTTTTGTTACGACCTGGGGATAGTATCTGTATTGGAAAGAGGTCAAATTTGTACTGTGTGAGTCCAAACATTTCAGGTTTTATGCCCATATCTATGAGCAAGTTAATAAAGAAACTGCTCCAGTATGCAAACTTTTTGGGTTTCCAATTGCAATCTAGTGGCACGTACAGGGTGTCTCAAAAAAAACCGTGCACGTGTTTACCCAACTTATTGACCATGAACTTCTAGAATTTGGTGTAACAATTGTATACATATTGATAGACCAAACACTCAGCTTTCATATGCCGTTTATTTCATCTAATTTGGTTTTGTCAATCCTGAGATATGATCAATTAACTAAAGCTACCTAAAATCGAAGTTGTGCCACTTTTACGGAAAGAATGCTTAAGATAAGCATTAAAACCCTGAGAGGGTGATTGCCGATTGCGTTAGAACGCAAAAAAACAGTGACCTAGGGCGTCTAGGTGATCGCTTTTACATTCCCTGCGCTCATTTTGACGAAAACAAATTGAGGCTGCCACCTTACCCGGGGGTAGGGTAAGCCGTCAAAGTCCGATAGTAGGGGGGTGGTCGCCACCTTACAATTTTTTTTAAATCGCCATTTTGAAATATATTTTTATTGTGTGTTCCTGAAATATTTTAGCATGGTTAATTTAGTTAATTGGCCATATCTCAAGATTGACAAAACCAAATCAGATTAAATAAACGGCATATGAAAGCTAACCGTTATGGCTATCAATGTGTATACAATTGTTACACCAAATTATATAAGGTCACGGTCAATAAGCTGGGTAAACACGTGCACGGTTTTTTTTGAGACACCCTGTATTCGTACTTATCGGTGGTTGGGTAGAGCCATAATGTATTCATCTGTGTATGAGTTCTATAATAAGGGCTATTGTTTACGTGTTCCATGGATAACATTACCACCATTGTTTGACTTTGTGGCGATTTTCAAGTCTCCTTGAAGCTGTTGTTGGTTTATGTTCCGTCCGGGTACCATCACAGTTGATAATAAGACAAAGAGGGTAATACTCACAATAATCCACATATTGGCAAAAAGGGATGAGGACACAGCCAAAGGAGAAGGCACCAAGCGTCACCCGGTACTAACCACTACCCCAGCCCGTCTGGCATTTTAGCAATCCATAATGTTGTTGCCGATGGTCATTGATGAAATCCGAATGATACACATGTGCATTCAAAATGGCCGCTCGGAAATTTCCGGTCAGTCACTGTAGTCAAATTACAAGTCAAAATTGCACAAAAACCAGCACTTTTCCAGCACTCAGAAACGCTCAGATTGTTCCATGAACTATATAAATACAGCACAACCACTTTTTGGATGTAAATTTGTGAGAGAAAGTATAGACTTTGAACAGCAGGAAATCCCAGCGATGTTTAGAACGATCTACTACTGCCGCGCATGCGCACACCAACTCATGCGCACACCAACTCATGCGAATCATAGTTAGGCCTATAGACGTTATTCGTAATTGGCGATTGCAAACTATAGATGGCGACATTCTCTGATGTGACGTCACTAATAATAACGAAAGCGAGGCCAAAGACGATGAATTACGTAAACATTAGGTGTTGTGTGACTGCAGTTGATGAACGACGTCAAAATTGTTCGTAATTTTCCCTTCTTTTTACATAAACCAGCTAGTAACGAATAAGCGCGTTATGAAACTTATATTGTAAAGCATTTGCACGAAGACAATGTAGCTCAAACGCTATCGCCATTCACTAGTTTGCAGACATTGTTTGCGATTTGTCATAGCGGTTATGACTTCCGAATTTGAAGCCCCATTCACATTGAAGTATTTGACATGCTTGGGTTTTGTTCTAGGGTCAGACCTGAGACGCATTCAGGTCAGACGAGTATTGGTTACCTACCAGCAATTTAAAACCAGTGGGAGTAAATGGTTCATAACATGTTGACTCATATGCTTTCATTCCATAGCTCTCATACAGAGAGTGAGGTTTCAGAGACAAAACACATCCCAAAGGCCAAACGCAGGTTAGGGTAGGGCCAAGGAGAGGGGCTGTCATTTTCTTTGATAGGGGGGGGGGGGGGGGGCAGGGGTCCAAAATATCCTGGGGCTGGTGTTGGGGGCATAGTTTTTTACATAAAAATAGGGAGTCATGGGAATCAGGATAACTCGGCATTTTAGACAACTCGGCCATAGTACAACTCGGGGGTAAGACAACTCGGCCTATATGACAACTTGCCATACATGTACATACATGGCAACCCAGCCCACAGACTTGTGTTGTCCATGTCATTTTATATGTTTTTAGGTTGCATTGGGTTGGATTGTTCAGTGCTTTCATATGAAAAGTCCAACCGGGACTTCAGTTCAATCAATTATGTTATTATAATTGAAATTTGTATGGAGGCTGAGTGGTAAACAAACTATGCATATTTTTAAACACTTCAGATGCTTTACCATGCAGCTACCAGGCACTAAACCAGATTTGCAAGAACTGGGACGTTTCTGAGGATTGCAGATTTATTCAAAGATTGAGGGCGTCCCCTGAAAAGATCACATAATACATACCTTTAAATTCATATTACAAAGATTGAGTTTTATTTTCAGCATAATGAGCTCAGCAAATTATTCTCAATGTTATAGTACTCCTAGGAATAATTTAGATACCTTTTTCGAACCATGGTGTTTGAGCTCCGTACGGCCGTAATTTGGCAAATCAGCGTAACTCGAAAATTACGTTTTTGAGATATGAGCACTTTAAAGTGTTAGTCATAGTGTTTGCTTTTTTTAAAATTATTTACAGAGTAAGTTCATTTAAAAGGAAAACGTGCATGATGTTACATTTTCTTTATTTTTAAAATCTTAAGTAAAATAAACTGTTTTTACTAAAGATACAGCTGATTTTAACCAGATACGCGGGTTTGCCAAATCGACATCTAATTATACGCAGAGTTAATCTTGCAAAAACAGCGTAACTCAATTTACGTGTAATTCTTTGGTTACTATTTTTCGCCAAACCCGCGTATCTCGTTTCAAAATCGCTGTTTGGCAAAGGCGCTTTGCCAAGAAATGACTAGATTTTGAAACACGTAATACGAGTTACGCTGTTTTACCATATTGAAACGCTTACGGTTGCAAAACAAGGATGAGATACGCTATGCTATCTTAAAACGGTACGTCGAGGGCTTTTGAGACTATCACAAATGAAAAGAGCGCCCTCGATTTCCCAAAAATGCATTTAACTCAAAATGTCAATATTTCGACTTACGCTGTTTTGCCAAATTATGGCCGCGTAGCTTTCGAGGTCATCACGACCCCTTCATTCAGCGTAGTGTTTACTTCCCTCTGTTTGGCACATGACCACCTTTTGGACGATCACATAACAGCAGGTCATCGTAGATGGCGGGTAGGTCGTAGCCGGTGGATTTCAATTGCCTGATCTTACGTTTCCAAAACTGCTCTTCTCTGGCGATAACTTGGACGTCGTCAAGCTTGACACTACGCTGAATGAAGGGGTCGTGATGACCTCGAAAGCTACGGAGCTCAAACATCATGATTCGAAAAAGGTATCTAAATTATTCCTAAAATCATGATCGAACCCAATATCAGCCTACATGTTAGTACTTCTATTGAAAATCGTGGATCTTGGAATATAACAACCAACACTAAAGCCATGTTCCCACAGACAACAAAATCCCAGAGTAGTCTAGACTAGTCCGGACCCGGACTAAATCTTTAGACTAGTACGCCCGTTTTTTTACGTCCGGACTCAAAAATTTTTTAATTATATTTTAAGACTACCTTATTAATTTGGCATGCTCGCAGGTTACACTTAGGTTGAGAGAAAAAAGAGCCAGCAAATTGTTAGATTCTTTTATGGTATTCTTAAAAACAAAGTGCATGTAAACCACGTTCTAATACAGAATTGACACAGTCATAGTTCACTCAACAAGGAAATATCAATCTAATACATGTTGGCATAATTCAGATTTTATTATTGCCATAATGGCATAATCATTGATGTTATATGTAAATACATATTCAAAAATAAAAGTACACTTTGGTCTCTTATGGTATTAAATATTCCATTCATTGTATTGATGTACAATATAAGGACTGCTTGAATCTAATCATTGCAGTGAGCAATTAAAGATCATGTTTACAGCTTGTACAAGAATGTGAAACTTTAAAAAAGGGTTTGTTAATAAAGGTGTATGTTCTGATAACTTTTTTTCACATCAAGATATTTTGATATCAGAGGAATCCCCATAATTTGCTCATTATGCCTGTAAAATATTAGGGCCAGAAATCTTCCGTTTGAAAATTATAGGCCAAAATGTGGTGAATTAATGGCAAAGATTCAGTGGCGGCACCAGCATCATAACTTTTTTTTTTGGAGGGGGGAAAAGGAGGGGGGAAAAGGAGGGGGGGGGCAAGAAACAATTTAAAACTGTCAACTTGGTCTAATTTGAACTAATTTGGTAAGCAAATTGCAAAATTTAGTCTAAATATACCTAATATGGTGATAAAATGTGCGCGCAACGTGCCAACATTTAATATATATATATATATATGTGTTGGTGGGTGGTTTTTTTTTTGGGGGGGGGGGGCAGGAAATATGCCGTGGCGCCGCCATTGCAAAAATGGTTATTGGTTAACCACCCTCCTATTTTCAGATTCTATTTTAATTTCTACCCCTGTTGTGCAATTGTTTAAAACAGTTTGACTTAGTAACAGTGGCGTAGCTAGCTTTTTCATATTGGGGGTGCAAGAAATGAAAAGAAAAGATTTTTGAGTCAAGAAATGCGCGTACATTTTTTACTTTACACCTATTTTGTGCATGATTGAGCTACATGTTGGCTCTTAATAAGCTTGTACTAAAGAATATTTTTCGTCTGTGTACTTGACCATCATTATTCCATGATTCCTTTGGTCAAATATGAACCGACAGTGCCAATCTCAACCGACACAACGTCAATATGGGGTGGGGGTTGCCCCCTTGCTGCCACCCCCTCCCCTCTGGCTACACCACTGCTTAGTAATTCTCATGACTGGGATCCACGCAGTGGCGTCGCCAGGGGGAGGGCGATCGCCCCCCCCCCCCCCCAATATTGACGTCGTGACGGTTGAGATTGGCACTGTCGGTTCATTTGACCACAACAATCATAGAATTATGATGGTCAAAAGTACACAGATGAATTTTTGCGCGTTACGCGCGCATGTGTCCCCAAAATGTAACATTCTTTGCTACAACTAAGCTTGTATAGAGTCAAAATGTATCTCGATCGTGCCAAAAATAGGTGTAAAGTCAAAATATTTCGCGCGCGTATTTCTTGACTCACAAAATTCTTGTCGGTTTATTTTCATTTCTTGCCCCCCCCCCCCCCCCCCCCCCCCCCAATATGAATAACCTAGCTACGCCATTGGATCCAAGAGCTTGCGATGGCATGGCCACATCTTAAACAATTATTCATTAAAACTTGTGGCCTTTTTTAATTCAGAATAAAACAAAATCTGATAACACCAATTTCTGGATAACACAAAGCAGCTTTCAAGACTCGTGGACAAAAACAACAACAATCAATACAAGGTCGAGGTTTTAAATTGTATGTGACTTGAAAGGTACCTTTAAATTGTATACGACTTGAAAGGTACCTTTATTATAATATAAACACACATTTCATTTGAAGAATCCAGCCTATGAGATGATGACATCATTATTAACGTCACACAATTATGTGTATAAGGATTACTTGGGTTTTTTTCAAGAGTTAAAATTGAATGTCAAGCGACAATTAACCGAAAATCAGGTTTCCTACGATTCTTGATCACTCTTGCAGTTCGTCTTTCCAAGCCTGCCTGTAGACTGGTAGTTATTGTCTTTTGGACTGGACATATCTGCCTGTGTCTGATGATACCTGTAAGCCAAAAAAATTGAAGGTGAAGAAAAGGGAAATAAAAAACTGGGTTAATATTTCATTCAGCCATAAATATTGCTAGCCATCAATTTAACATGACTGTTGAACATTAGTGGCAGGGGCGGACTGGGACCTGAAAGCGGCCGTGGCAAAATTATTGTGTGGGTGGGGGGTGGGGGGGGGGGGGGGGGGGGGGTAGGGTCAAAAAAATTGCACGGTCACAAAATTTCGCACGGTCACAAAATTTCGCACGGTCACAATATTTCGCACAGTCACAAAATTTCGCACGGTCACACATTTTCGCACAGTCATAAATTTTCACACGGTCACAAAATTTGACTGAGAGGCCCAAAACCAACCGGCCCATGTGGCGATCGCCACAACGCCACAGTGGCCAGTCCGCCCCTGATTAGTGGTGTCCCTCAAGAATGAATTTGATAAAGCCTTGTAGTAGTGTACTGACTGGGGTATATATAACCGACCTGGGCGCAACTGTGTAATGTACCATTCGTACTAGACTCCTAATTTTGCGTAAATAGTGTTGCTGCCATGGACTTAATTACAGTCTAGCAATGATTCCAATCCATCAATGTATGTTGGATTCAAGAGTTTCCCCCAGACCTGATAATCATTGATGGGGGGGGGGGTTACTAATTATTAAAGGTCCCAATTATGAATAATATCTATAACAGAATATGTCATGACCCGTTACCTTAGTCGTGCTAGTTCTGCCTGTCAGACTGTATTTTAATTCAGCAATGATCAAGCCAGTTGCAGTTTCAAAATTTGCGGCTCACAGGCAGCAAACAACTGGGGCCTGATACTGGTCCATCCACCTTTCAATCGTTATGGCCAGTTATGTTTACCAACGACTTTATTCCTCGCTGAAACGAGACGTTTCATGGTTTTGAAAGCAATGAAGATAGAAGCCAGCTTGAGCACAGTACGGAGGGTCAAAATTCGGAAGTCAAAACTGCTACGACATCGCAAACAATGACTGCAAACTAGTCAATGGCGATAGATATTCGAGCTACACTGTCTTTGTGTAAATGCTGTACAATATTGGTTTCATAACGCGCTTATTCGTTACTAGCTGGTTTGTGTAGAAAGAAGGAAAATTTACTCACACTTTTGACGTCGTTCATCAACTGCAGTCACACAACACCTAATGTTTACGTAATTCATCGTCTTTGGCCTCGCTTTCGTTATTATTAGTGACGTCACATCAGAGAATGTCGCCATCTATAGTTTGAAATCGCCAATTACGAATAACGTCTATTACTTAATTATAGTCAAATTGCTATAAAAATAAATATTCTCCAAAAAGGTTCAGGATAAGAATAGATTAGAGTTTAATCTCTGATTTTCGAAACTCATCGACTCTAATGTCATTTAGACTAGAGCAAAATATAGAAATAAGATATGTTTAAGATACTCTCACCACTGTCTCTTTATATAATTATATATTTGCATTAATTTTTTAAACAATCGTGATTTAGCCGACAAGGTGTTTTTTTTAAGTAAGCTTATTTGGTTATTATATTTTTATAATTTGATGAATGAAATTATTTTTCTCTGATTTTCGAAACTCATCGACTCTATGTCATTTAGACTAGAGCAAAATATAGAAATAAGATATGTTTAAGATACTCTCACCACTGTCTCTTTATATAATTATATATTTGCATTAATTTTTTTAACAATCGTGATTTAGCCGACAAGTCACAAGGTGTTTTTTTAAGTAAGCTTATTTGGTTATTATATTTTTATAATTTGATGAATGAAATTATTGATAATTTCAGAATCAAATGTTTATAGACATTTCGGGAACCTCGGGTCCCACCTGAAGAAAAAAAACGGGTCCCGGGATTACAAATTCCCGAAAATTCCAGCACAAATGATATTCGCATTGAAAGCGCAAGTGTTTTCGCTGCTGATTTAAATGTGAATTTAGGCGCTAAAAGTAAAAAGTACAGATATAATCAAATGTGCCTCAATTTGAATTTTTTGGATATATGATTTACATTTTGAACTACGTATAGAGTCTGTGTAGCTAATCGTTCAAAGCGCAACACATTTGATGGAGAAAATAATTGCCAGCAATTTAGCCTAACAAATGACGGACACCATAAAATGTGCCGATTCGATTTTTTGAATATGATTTAACATTTTGAGCTACTTATGAAGTTTGTGTAACTAACCGGTCAAACTGTAACACATTGACAGAGAAACAAAATTACCGGCAAGTTAGCCTGAAAAATGACAGACACCATAAAATATGTCCCGATTTGAATTTTTTGGAGATGATTTCACATTTTGAGCTACGTAATAAGTTTGCGTAGCTAACCGGTCAATCCGCAGCACATTTGACGGAGAAAAAAATTGCCAGCAATTAAGCCTTAAAAATAACTGACACAATGAATTGATATTTTTTGGATATGATTTCACATTTTGATCTACGTATGAAGTATGTGTAGCTAACCGGTCAAACCGCAACACATTTGACGGAGAGAAAAAAATTGCCGGGAAATTTAGCCTAAAAAATGCTGGACACCATAAAATGTGTCCCGATTTGATTTTTTTGGATATGATTTGACATTTTGAGCAACGTATGAAGTTTGTGTAGCTAACCGATCAAACTGTGACACATTGACAGAGAAACAAAATTACCGGTAATTTAGCCTGAAAAATGACAGACACCATTAAATATGTCCCGATTTGAATTTTTGGAGATGATTTCACATTTTGAGCTACGTATTAAGTTTGCGTAGCTAACCGGTCAATCCGCAGCACATTTGACGGAGAAACAAATTGCCAGCAATTAAGCCTTAAAAATAACGGACACAATAAATTGATATTTTTGGATATGATTTCACATTTTGAGCTACGTATTATTAAGTTTGTGTCGCTAACCGGTCAAACCGCAATACATTTGACGAAGAAAAAAAATTGCCAGCAATTTAGATTAAAAAAGTGACGGACACCATAAATTGTGTCCCGATTTGAATTTGTTGGATATTATTTCACATTTTAAGCTATTTAAACCGGTCAACACATTTGACGAAGAAGAAAAATTGCCGGCAATGTAAAAAATGATGGACGCCATAAAATGTGTCCCGATTTGATTTTTTGGATATGATTTCACATTTTTAGCTACGTATAAAGTCTGTGTAGCTTACCGTTCAAACCGCAACACATTTGACGGAGAAAATAATTGCCAGCAATTTAGCCTAAAAAATGACGGACACCATAAAATGTGCCGATTTGATTTTTTGGATATGATTTAACATTTTGACCTACGTATTGAATTTGTGTAGCTACCCGGTGAAACTGTGACACATTGACAAATTACCGGCAATTTAGCCTGAAAAATGACAGACACCATAAAATATGTCCCGATTTGAAATTTTGGATATGATTTCACATTTTGAGCTACGTATTAAGTTTGCGTAGCTAACCGGTCAATCCGCAGCACATTTGACGCAGAATAAAATTGCCAGCAATTAAGCCTTGAAAATAACTGACACAATAAATTGATACTTTTTGGATATGATTTCACATTTTGAGCTACGTATGAAGTCTGTGTAGCTAACCGGTCAAACCGCAACACATATAAAGGAGAGAAAAAAATTGCCGGGAAATTTAGCCTAAAAAATGTCGGACACCATAAAATGTGTCCCGATTTTATTTTTTGGATATGATTTCACAATTTGAGCTACTAGCCGGTCAAACCGCAACATATTTGACGGAGAAAAAAGATTGCCTGCAATTTAGCCTTAAAATGACAGACACCATAAAATGTGTCCCGATTTGATTTTTTGGATATTATTTCACATTTTGAGCTACGTATTAAGTTTGTGTAGCTAACCGGTCAAACCGCAACACATTTGACGGAGAAAAAAATTGCCAGCAATTAAGCCTTAAATATAACGGACACAATAAATTGATATGATTTTTGAGCTACGTATGAAGTCTGTGTAGCTAACCGGTTAATAAACCGCAACACATTTGACAGAGAGAAAAAAATTGCCGGGAAATTTAGCCTATCAAATGCCAGACACCATAAAATGTGTCCCGATTTGATTTTTTGATATGATTTCACATTTTGAGCTACGTATAAAGTCTGTGTAGCTAAACGGTCAAACCGCAACACATTTGACGGAGAAAAGAATTGCCAGCAATTTAGCCTAAAAAAAGATGGACACAATAAAATGTGTCCCGATTGGATTTTTTGGATATTATTTCACATTTTGAGCTACGTATTAAGTTTGTGTAGCTAACCGGTCAAACCGCAACACATTTGACGGAGAAAAAAATTGCCAGCAATTAAGCCTTAAAAATAACGGACACAATAAATTGATATTTTTTTGGATATGATTTCACATTCTGAGCTACGTATGAAGTCTGATGTAGCTAACCGGTCAAACTGCAACACATTTGACAGAGAGAAAAAAATTGCCGGGAAATTTAGCCTATCAAATGCCGGACACCATAAAATGTGTCCCGATTTGATTTTTTGATATGATTTCACATTTTGAGCTACGTATAAAGTCTGTGTAGCTAAACGGTCAAACCGCAACACATTTGACGGAGAAAAGAATTGCCAGCAATTTAGCCTAAAAAAAGATGGACACAATAAAATGTGTCCCGATTTGATTTTTTGGATATTATTTCACATTTTGAGCTACGTATTAAGTTTGTGTAGCTAACCGGTCAAACTGCAACACATTTGACGGAGAAAAAAATTGCCAGCAATTAAGCCTTAAAATAACGGACACAATAAATTGATATTTTTTGGATATGATTTCACATTCTGAGCTACGTATGAAGTCTGATGTAGCTAACCGGTCAAACCGCAACACATTTGACAGAGAGAAAAAAATTGCCGGGAAATTTAGCCTATCAAATGCCGGACACCATAAAATGTGTCCCGATTTGATTTTTTGATATGATTTAACATTTTGAGCTACGTATAAAGTCTGTGTAGCTAAACGGTCAAACCGCAACACATTTGACGGAGAATAGAATTGCCAGCAATTTAGCCTAAAAATAGATGGACACAATCAAATGTGTCCCGATTTGATTTTTTGGATATGATTTCACATTTTGAGCTGCGAGTAAAGTCTGTGTCGCTAACCGGTCAAACCGCAACACATTTGACAGAGAGAAAAAAATTGCCGGGAAATTTAGCCTATCAAATGCCAGACACCATAAAATGTGTCCCGATTTGATTTTTTGATATGATTTCACATTTTGAGCTACGTATAAAGTCTGTGTAGCTAAACAGTCAAACCGCAACACATTTGACGGAGAAAAGAATTGCCAGCAATTTAGCCTAAAAAAAGATGGACACAATAAAATGTGTCCCGATTGGATTTTTTGGATATTATTTCACATTTTGAGCTACGTATTAAGTTTGTGTAGCTAACCGGTCAAACCGCAACACATTTGACGGAGAAAAAAATTGCCAGCAATTAAGCCTTAAAAATAACGGACACAATAAATTGATATTTTTTTGGATATGATTTCACATTCTGAGCTACGTATGAAGTCTGATGTAGCTAACCGGTCAAACTGCAACACATTTGACAGAGAGAAAAAAATTGCCGGGAAATTTAGCCTATCAAATGCCGGACACCATAAAATGTGTCCCGATTTGATTTTTTGATATGATTTCACATTTTGAGCTACGTATAAAGTCTGTGTAGCTAAACGGTCAAGCCGCAACACATTTGACGGAGAAAAGAATTGCCAGCAATTTAGCCTAAAAAAAGATGGACACAATAAAATGTGTCCCGATTTGATTTTTTGGATATTATTTCACATTTTGAGCTACGTATTAAGTTTGTGTAGCTAACCGGTCAAACTGCAACACATTTGACGGAGAAAAAAATTGCCAGCAATTAAGCCTTAAAAATAACGGACACAATAAATTGATATTTTTTGGATATGATTTCACATTCTGAGCTACGTATGAAGTCTGATGTAGCTAACCGGTCAAACCGCAACACATTTGACAGAGAGAAAAAAATTGCCGGGAAATTTAGCCTATCAAATGCCGGACACCATAAAATGTGTCCCGATTTGATTTTTTGATATGATTTAACATTTTGAGCTACGTATAAAGTCTGTGTAGCTAAACGGTCAAACCGCAACACATTTGACGGAGAATAGAATTGCCAGCAATTTAGCCTAAAAATAGATGGACACAATCAAATGTGTCCCGATTTGATTTTTTGGATATGATTTCACATTTTGAGCTGCGAGTAAAGTCTGTGTCGCTAACCGGTCAAACCGCAGCACATTTTTGATGAGAAAAAAATGGCTGTCAAATTTAGCCTAAAAAATAACAAGACACCATAAAATGTGTCCCGATTTGAAGTGCTAATTCTGTGTAGCTAGCCGGTCATACTGCAACACATTTGGCCTAAAACAAAATCTGGCAATTTAGCCTAAAAATTGACGGACACCATAAAATGTGTCCCGAATTTATTTTTTGTATATGGTTTCACATTTTGAGCTACTTATAAAGTCTTTGTAGGTAACGGTCAAACTGCAACACATTTGACGCAGAAAAAAAATTCTGGCAATTTAGCCTTAAAAAAGATTTGAGCTACGTATGAAGATTGTGTAGCTAACCAGTACTGACGACTTGCAAATGATAATGGACATGAAATAAACAGACTACCACAATATCGCTGTGATTAATATCCGGATGAAATCATTTGGGCTAACATCAAGGGAGGTCAAACCGCAACACATTTAATGCAGAAAAAAAATTCAGCAATTTAGCCTAAAAAATGACGGACACCCTAAAATGTGTCCCGATTGATTTCTTGGATATGATTTCACATTTTGGGCTACTTATAAAGTTAACCGGTCAAACTGCAACACATTTAATGCAGATTCAGGCATCGCGACTTCGCCAACTTTCACTGCAAGTGTTAGCAAACTGGTTAACATGTTTCTATTTGTTATTACTAAATCGTTATTACTAGATCAATACATGCAGATGTTTGGTTTCACAAGAATTTAGAACATTCAATCCAATTTTGCAAATGTTGATATCCCCACAATAGCAAGGCTCCCCCGTGAGGTCGTGCCATTATTCACACATCAGGCGTATGAATATTGATTTGTCTAATTTCTCAACACAACTCATACACATTGTATTAACATATAATTATAATATTGTTATTAAGTCATTAAGACAGTTGATACGTTCATGTCTGAAACAAACATTGTGATTTGATTATCATGACATTCTTGATCAATGAAGACTAGGACAGGTTTAATGTTCCAGTCAAACACTATGTTCAGTTCCAATACAAACTGTTTAGCTATACTCTATATTTGGCTTCATCTGGACAGTAACTTACCAAACGCAGCTTTTACGCACACGTATGTATCTTCCGTCTTTCAATGCTCGTGTGTGTAAACGCCATGCCAGCACCACAAGTAGGCGCGTGTAATGTGCTGCAATTAGTAGCATACGCAGTTCAACACTGTCTCGTGATGGCCAAATAGAATATAGCTTAACCTATTCCATTAATAATTTCAATTACAATGCAAGTAAACAGACACAAGACGGGTTGCCTCTAATATACAAGTTTTGTCTTCGCCAGTGATCACTTTACTGTGAACACTTTTGTTGTTTCAAACGCAAACACATGATGCAAAATGTTGCTGAAATCGTCCATAATTTTCGCCATTTCCAGATACATACAAAAAGCCATGACATTTCCCCTATTAATTACGTAACTCCATTTATTACGTAACTCAAGGGAAGGAGGGGTACCAAGTTAGGGAAGACATCAAAACTCGACCGCCCGTTGACCGCCGGTTACGTTCGGTTCCGCCCGGTTCTTTCAGGTCAAATGTTTTACTGGTATATGAATATTCACGCATGCAACACTGAACAACCGCCGGTTGACTTTAATGCCGTAACCGGACCAATTTACACTATCAATCTGTTACTGTATTGATTTTAAAAAGTTAATTGAGCTATAAACAGATTGAAAAAGCCAACCCCAGCGAAAATCAATAGCTGTATTGTACTGTTTGTCAACTGAGACTTGAGAGCCCATTACTTCAATATTTTACGCGTGTGACGAGGCACTATCAACCGGTCGTGTTCACCAGAGTGTAACTATTTGACCTCATTATGTGTGCATATTATAACAGACGACACGTTTTGTGAGAACCGGGCGGAACCGGCCGTAACCGGCGGTTGCCTGGCGGTCGAGTTTTGACGTGATCCCTTACGACCTGTACGTATGTGAAAAAGGCAATAATTGTTGACGACCCCTTACTGATAACATTTCTGTACACCAGTTAAATGCCTGTGCTTCGCTCAATATTACAGTGACCCCACTAAACTATACATGTGTATTTATCAGCCACAGGATTAACCAAGATGATTGACACAATCATACATAAACAAAGAACATGTGACCTTGCATTTGTCCTGTTTATGCGCGTGAAACCTCCGATTACTGCCATCCTTTTACCATTAACCCCCTCTCTTTTAACTGCAACAGATACAGATAATATCCAATTAAAACAATATTAGCTGCCTGCTACTGCACCAATTAAATTTGTCACCACAACAATAAATACCTCTTTTTAGTAAACATATGAACAAACTATCAAACTATCTATTATAACAACACATCCTTAACAATGTAACAGTCATCGAATCTGGTTCCCCTGGGATCCTAAAGTACCAACCACAAACCATGTCTACTGAAACCGCTCAACCAAAAACCATGCAACCCGATAACCGCGAAACCCGCGAACCGCGAAATCACGAGAACCGCTCTAGTTGCTTTATGGCTTCTAAACATTCCATCAACACTGTTGTCACATCCTGATTTCTTGTAAGTATGTAATTTATTTGTAAAGCTGAATATTCCAGGGTGAGGGTTGTAGGAAGTTTGTTATAAAATACCAGCACAAAAACTTCGCCTATAATACTGATAAATAAAAAACAAACAATGCCCACGGTATCAAAAAGGGGATCAGGTACAGAGGTAGAGTACGAACTGAATCGAGAGATTTTTTTATGACGAAAAAAAAAATTTAAACTGATTTTATCCAACGTCACAACACTTTGCCACCCAACTGAAACATATAGGTCCTTCCCCCGGTCTTTCGAGTCATTGCGACTGCGTGAATTCCAGGCTTCAAGGTTGATAATATCGCGAGCTTTAGAAGCCACAGTTTCCCTTTGACTGAACCAAGAACGATGCACGTAGCACAGAGAGGATCAACATGTTTAATGATTAGCATAATATTTATGATTTCCGGAAGGTCATTTTACCGTCAACAGAATCCAAAGTCCACCTTCGACCAAGCGTCACACATTACCGCCGACGTTTGCACAGGGGGATTAGATCCTTGAGACATGCATTAAGCCAAATACTGGCCACGCCAAACTTATATACGGATTAACGCCTTTGATAATAAACTCGACCGTAACCAACAAGGTTCTCCCCCGATCAACCGTAACACATGATATAATGACCTTAGTACACAGGATCGTAATATAATTGGGCTACTTATTGTCGTGGGCCGCGGTTTAGAGCACACTTGGGCCGCGGTTTGGAACATCTCGGTTGGCAACACTGTTTGAGACTTTTTTGAGACTTCCTTGAGACTTCCTTGAGCCATGACTCAGAGCTCGTAAGACGAATTCAAAACTGGGATGGACCCAGTAATAAAGTGAAAAGATCACATTTGTATATGCCTTCATTTGTTTATAAATTAGATTTGAGTTTACCACTAAAAATTGACATTTATCAATTGTTGTGTGCGCGCCAATTTGCATAGCATGGTTTGCGCTATACCTATACTACACTAACAACCAAAAGTCATTGGACACCTTGCATGCTACACATTTACAGAAAACACTGGGAACCCATTGAACTACTGTGTTAGCCTTTTTGGTATTCTAGATTTGCAAATTGACGAAAAGTTCTTATACATTTCTTTAAACAAATTTGAGATATTTTTGAGACATTAGTTTATAGGGAAAACACTTAGAACAATATTCAGTGAATTAAAATGTAGGTTTGAAAATAATACTATTATTCGAAGTTCGAAGAACGGGCATCCCGCTAGTGTTCAATAAAAAGTTTTTAAATTCCCTCCCAAATTTTCCATTTTTGAAGATGAATAAAGAGATAAATTCTCAATATCTGGGAAAGATTGAAGATAAGGGCCAATTTTGGGATTAGTTTCACTTGAGTATTGACAAACAATTGCGAAGGTTATTTTAAAAGGAAGTCAAAATTTAAACACTGCCTACCATTAGATTGTATAGGCTATAATGAGCTTGATGAATTATTCATGAGCTATTTTCAATGGTAAATTTGTATGGGGATTCAAAATAGGCAAACATTTTCTTCAATTTCATGGAATGGAATGAGCAGATGTTGCAGGAAACATGAATTTAATAATGAGAAGAGATTCAGCAACACATTTTTTTCAGGTGGCAAATGAGATTGGATCAAGACTATTCTTTTCTCATGTCCGAAGGCTGGCAGCAAAATTGTTAACTTTATTTGTTGTAAGTGGCTCTTTCTACTTAATTCTTTTCTTCCATCTTTTCTAACTTTCATTTCATTCAGCCAGCATGCTTGCAAAATGAGTAACATATAGGAGTGGTCTGTAAGCCCTTATGCAAAAAAGCTCTTCATATAATGTATGCAGCTCTACTTTGAAAAAAAAACCCTATATAAAATTGATTATCCTCTCA
Source organism: Ophiura sarsii (assembly GCA_035610835.1). NCBI lineage: Eukaryota > Metazoa > Echinodermata > Ophiuroidea > Amphilepidida > Ophiuridae > Ophiura > Ophiura sarsii. The sequence goes on along the minus strand of CM069456.1, from coordinate 53,744,987 downwards.
CTGTGCACTCCCTATAGGGCAGTGAACTTGCCATATATGGTAGGCATTACCTTAAACTATATAACCTTGATTTAGGTATAAATAGTTATAGTTATCTGTTTTTTTAGTTGGGGCTGTTTTTACCAATTGTCGAAATTTGCTCTAAACTTGTATAATATTCGGCCGATTTAAATAAACCTAACCTGAGACATTGTACTAAACACTTCAGTTCATTTAGTGATATGATCAGATTTTGCATCCCTTGAGTGCACAAATTGAGGAAATGGAAAAGCTTATAATTTCTAAATGCAGCAATATTTGTCAATCAAATTGGGTATACATGTTATATATCTATTACCGATCACTCTTATGATGGGAAAAAATTGTCGGACATTGCTCATTTGCATATTAATGACTTGAATAGATAATTAGCTAATTTGCATATTTAATGAGCTCATGAAACTAAATTATAGTTTAAAAGATTGGGTATCATACAGCTAGCCAGTATACCAAGTTTGATTGCAATACAGTAATACACCATTCACATCTGGATTTATAACATTTACGCATATTAATTAGCTGGACATTTTTTGATTGCGGTCAGTGAAACTAGTCAAAATGACCAATTTCACTAGGTTATTTTAGCTTAATGCAATATAATTTTACCATATTTTTTAATTTAACATGGTATATAGATATTCAATTGTTAAAAAATATGTGTCAATGGTGTTTTGAATATTACAATATTAACAAACTGAGCTCTCGTACTCCTGAAAAATTCTATTTTTGGGCATTGTTACTGTTTTTGGCAGGTTTTCGTCCATTTTCGGAGTATTTCAAAACACCGCAACACAAGAACGCATTGACCGATTGTCATAATTCTTTTTGGAAAATAAGTCTTTCATTGCAATCTTTCATTGACACCAATTTTGTACATGTCTCAATTATTTGAATGTTATGTGTGCTATGCCTACTATTATAAGTCCAGTTCAAGCAAAGTTTCACAAATGAAGAGCTTAGTTCCAAAAGGCGCTAACTCACTATAAGTGCAATAGGAGAAAAGCAACGTTTTTTTTAAAATGAGTATGTTGCACTTCTTCGATTATGCTAATTTTCTGCCATATGAAAGATACCATACGTGGAAGCTTAAAAATTGGTTTGATTTCATTTTTTGATTTTCACTGTATTTCCTATGTTTTTCTTTATTTTCGGAAATCAGTGGAGTTAGCGCCTTTTGGAACAAAACATTTTCGACCAATTTTCAAAAAACACTTTACTAAGCAATATTTATTTCCAAATAATGTACACCTGGAAGACAAATCAAATCACATTGAAAACAGAAAACCGCATTCAAATACCTTTTCAACTTTTTTAATCATGATTTTTTGATATTTTGTGAGAAAACTGAAAATTTGGACAATTTGGCACATTTTTTTAATTAACAACAATTGTGTTCGTGTGCAATTTTCAAAACAATAATCCATACATTTTACGTTTTCCCTCAGTGCATTTCATTAAGGACATTCATATCAATGTTTTACCATGATAAAAGAACCATATTTCCACCATTTTGTCTTAAAAAATAGTGAATTATATTCAAATTACCGGGAATCTTCGGAAATTACCGAGGGCCATAACTTTGGACCCGAACATGCAACAGATGTAGAACAAAGTTTAAAACTCTCTCTTTCATGTTCTATACCTAACTCGTTTTTTTCTTCAAAAAAGTGAGTTAGCGCCTTTTGGAACTAAGCTCTTCAAATAGTGATGAAATAACGGACACCGCGGTGGACACTTTCAGAGACAGAGACACTGGTCAGTGGTCTCCATTTTATGAATATTCATGTTTATCTACATGATCTAGGCAAATAAAGTATCCAAGTTATACATTTTAGTAATCATTTTGTAAATTTTGTTATTAAGTTTGTACTTTCAGACAATACGGTAGTTGATTCGGAAAAGCAATAATTTCCAATCCTCACCGAGCGACGGAACTGGCTATAAATTAAACGAGTAGACTATATAATTACGTCTATATAAACAACTTTCTCTAGCGATAGATACAACTAAGTTCAGTGTCGTGAACCAGCCAACATGTGCTGTGTGCCCCTGGTACTAATATACACCTAGCACATAAAGTCCCTGACCAGGTGCTTTGAGGTTCGCTAATTCAAAATATATAATCGGTACAAAATAATCTGAGATATACATTAAATGAGCAAATTTCTTTTCCGCAGTTTGATACCTCATTCAACACAATCGAATGGATACTTTTAAAGTTATGGCGATTTCAATGACCGCGCATGCAACAGAAAAGTTGTACTAGGTATAGGAATCATTGATTTGTGTGTGATTACTGTCATAACTGTGTGCTATCTGAACGAGACAGATGAATGGGTCTGGAGTGATAACCGCAATGTGGGATCTGGCTGTGAATAATACAAGTATTAGCTGTGAGTTTTTTCAGTGCGTAATCACACACAAATCAATGATTTCCTATACCTAGTGCAACTTTTCTGTTGTCAACAAACAAAGTTGCACTAGGTATTCATTGAATTGTGTGTGATTACTGTCATAACTGTCACACAAATCAATGATTTCCTATACCTAGTGCAACTTTGCTGTTGTTATGCGCGGCCATTGAAATCGCCATAACTTTAAAAGTATCCATTTGATTTTGTTGAATGAGGTATCAAACTGCGGAGAAGAAATTTGCTAATTTAATGTATATCTTAGATTTTTGGTACCGATTATATATTTTGAATTAGCCAACCTCAAAGCACCTGGTCAGGGACTTTATGTGCTAGGTGTACATCTGTTTTGCCTGCCATACGTCTTTTATTTTTGTTCAACACGCTTAATAACCGCAGCCAATTTGCGAACGAACAGTCTTTGATGTGACTATTTGTATTCATGACGGGGACTCTTAGCTTAAAGCAATTATTTTGCCAAATGCAAAAATATATTTTGGTGAGTTTAGGGACCGTTCATTATTTATGGGGGAGGGCGGGCAAATTCGAGACTCGTATGTCAAAATTACCTACCCCCCCCCCCCCTACAGCTGAAACTGAAAATTACATGACCCCTGCTAACCAATAGCTTTTTACACCCCCCCCCCCCCCCCCCCCCCCCCCCCCCCCCCCCCCCCCCCCTCTGCCGGCCTATCTGAACGGCCAATAATATTATGATGCCCCTTCTTTTCTTCGTGTGAAATCAGTAATGGCGAGCGTAGCGAGCCTAAAGTTTTGTCATATTTATACATTTTGGGTGGTTTTGTGAGTCTTTATAACCCTAACAAGTTAGAACATTCTGGGCAGAAACGTATAATCCAGTGAAACGTTCTACTTTTGTGAGCATATAAAGCTGAGATGAGGTGAAAAGCATGCAATAAATTACATTTTTTTAAATCATAAAATTGGATTTTGTAACATACAAAGAGTGAAAATAAACTGTCAGGTCTGCGCGACTTATTTTTCACATTTTAATGACCACAATGACTATTCATTGACCCCAAGTGATATTTTAATGACCACAAGCCATCATTTAATAACCGCTGGTGATAATTTAATGATCCAAGTTACTATTTATTGACACCAAAGTGATATTGTAATGACCTCGAGTGACCATGAATGATTCAAAGTGATGGTGCGTAATGACTTCCTAAGTTATCATTTAATATCCAAACCACAAATGACTATCTATTGACCAATGAAATATTGTAATGACTTTAAGTAATCAGTTAATGACCCCGAGTGATCACTTAATTACCCCCAGATGATCGTTTAATTACCCCAAGTGACATTATTGTGATTATTGTGCATCTGGTTCGAGAGATTATATTTTTTCAAAAGGGCCGCCTACCCAGAGTTTGCCCGGGTTGTGAATTTTTTTTAAATTTTTTTAAATTTATAACAATAGGCTTTGCCCGGGTTGTGAATTTTTTTTAAATTTTTTTAAATTTATAACAATAGGCTGAAGAGCCAGGACAAACCCAATAGTGACAAGCACTAAATTAAAGGGATGCCCGAACATCTAAAATAAATAAAAAGGAACAGACAAAAAAAAAAAAAAGGGGAACACGACAAATGAAAGGGACCTAGTTCCGTTTTAAAGCTTCATGTATCTGTACTCGAATTGTATGCAGGTCTGTAGGCCCAGGGCAGAGCCAGGACTATTATGTGGTAGCGGGGTTTGTAAAGGATTTTATCGTTACAAACTTCACAAAACGGCCATTTCTGGCACACATATTGGAATGGATATAAGATACAAGAATTTCTCAAGACGCAAAAATGTTGACCCATAATTCGGCTAAAATTTGCATTTTTGGGGAAAAAAGTCATTTTTAGAGATTTTACTCTATATGATCTACAAAGTAACTCCCTGAATGCACAAACAATTTTGAAAGTCGTGGACAGTTTAGTAATTAAGAAATTATCAAGTTTTCATGGTCAAAAACAGTACACATATAGCGGAATCACATCTTAAACCAGTCGTATCTCGGTTTCATATTGCAAATGCTAACGAGTAAATTAATGCATATATTTCAAGACTATTCACATTTATTTATACAATCATGCCGTAATTTACTGTTATAGACATTGCTCATGTGCGTAGGACTCGCATATGACGTCAGAACAATCTTTAACGACATAATAAGAATTCCTTGAGCTTCAATTTAGGATCTGATAGATGCAGCGGCAGAGTTCCGAGCAAGGTAGCTTTGCCTTTGGACATTTGCAAAGGATGCAACCGCGTTCGCTCCTGCATCCGCACTACTTGGTGAGCTCTAATCAAGCCTTGGCATCTTTGGGTCGGATCATCTACACTGGTGTCCAGCGCATGTTCTTGCAAGTCCATCCCACACATTTTAAGGACCAACTGCTTAAAAGCAGTTGGTCTAGGGTAATTTACATCCTGACATGCGATACTGCCTTAGTATATAAATCGTCTTACGTTCTGTCATTGGAGTACATTTATATATGACTGCTTTCCCGTGTGTGATGTTAATCTCTTTGTTATCCGGAAACGATTCCTCACGAACTATCTCTCTGAAAGGAGTAAAACTAGTTCCTGCTTGTTGTTTGAATTTCGAAGGAAACCTTTCCACTCTGCTGGTGCCTTGGTTCTTCGGCCCACCTTTACTCTAACACCGCTCCCTATCTTTTCTCTGGCTAACTCCTTGATACTAGCTGCGATATCCAATACGATATCAATCCGTTTGGTTTGATGAAGCTCACGCTTAATGTAAGCTATAAATGCCTGACCATAAAGAATAAACATTTCTACTTGTAGTTTGTGGTTCAAAATCAAAAAATATATTATATAACTGCCTGGTGTTAAACAAATTCTTCGAAAGTAGAATCAAATTTGTCATTGTTTTCCCCCAAAACCTGGATAGCAATAACTTGATTTTGTTAAACCATTTATGTAATGACACTACACGTGTCAATGAACCTTTTCATAATAATTCCGATAACTAATCCGTCATATTATTAACAATACACAAATGATGACCATAACAATTTGTTTTAAAATGGTCGATTTTCCCCCTTAAAATGAAGATATTTACATCTAAATATATGATACTTGAGACATTTTGAATCGCATTTTTTGGTGTAATTTGTTGTAATCGGACGTTTGCCTTGTGAACTAAAGCAGTATGCAGATTGCTCAATGTCATTTTACGATGAGAACAATAACAATGTAAAAAATGATATATTTTGGCTTAAAAATACGTTTTTATATAAAAATGTTATATAACAATGGACGTTATTTTTGCGTTTGAGATTTTATTGCACTTCACATATACACAAATACTTGTACAACACTTGGGTGATTGAAACTTATTATTTCATGTATTTTTGAGAATAATATTTTTTTTCTTTATAACTGATTATTTATCAATTATACATTTTCAATTTATTGTTCCAAAAGTTAAGAAACATAACCAATAAATGATTAGCTGATATATTCTGTAACCTCTATTACACGTTAATGTCTGTAAGAAAACTCGTGTTTAAAAATGGGTTTATTATGTCAAAACACCATAAAAAATGAAATATTTAAATTTAAAAAAAATAAAAATAATCAAATATTTACGGTTTTTTACCTTTTTTGAGCTGTTTTGGCATTAATAACACCCAATTAATTTATTTGAAGCCTTATCTGTAAAATAAAGCCACTTCAGAAGTTACGTTATGTCTGAAACTACTTCAAAACATGAAATAAGAAAAAGTGAGTTTTTCACCTAAAAACACACCTTTTTGGCTTAAAACATTGTCTGAGTATCTAACAATTCCATTTTCTTTGGTTTCCAATTAAACCTACAACATGTTACAACATTTTCACCGTTTTAAGAAGCGATAAACAAGTTATATCGTATTCAAATAATGAAAATTTTGATTTTGTTATTTTACACCAAAAAAAGGCGTTTTTTGGCCAAAAAAGGACCAAGATAAACAACAAAAAATTGCGTCTTGAGAAAATCTTATTCCATATATTCATGTTAACCTATGTAGCGAATATGGCCGTTTTGTGAAATCTGTAACGATAATGGCATTACAGGTCCTTTACAAACCGTACTAGAATGGCAATAGCGGTATCTATCCGGGATTTCTAGATTGGGACGAGCCTGGCCCGACATCGTTAAGCGCAGGGGCGTCAATCCATGTTTTGAGGTGGGGTGGACATAATATTAATCCCCCCCCCCCCCCCCCCATGTTTTGAGTTTGCATGTGATCGAAATAGAACATTTTAGAAACACCTAATAGTCCGTTATTTTGACAAGAGGAATCATGAAATTATGATGGTCAAAAGTACACAGACGGGAAAATGTTCGCTCGCTACGCGCGCATGTGTCCCAAAGATGTAATATGTTTGGGATAGAAGCTTGTTTGAGGCAAAAATGTACATCGATCATAGCACAAATAAATGTGAACTCAAAAATGTAAGCACGCGACAATATTGTCGGTTGACTTTCAATTTTTGCACCCCCCCCCCCCCCCCCCCCCCCCCCCCCCCCCCCCCCCACCCCTTCCACACATATCAAAAACCTAGTCACGGCACTGCAAACCACACGGAATATTCAAAATATTATGTAGGTGACGTTAAAAACGTCATACTGGACCATTTAAGTGTTAGAAATACAATTTGTGCGCCGCGCTTTGCGCGCATTTCATCTATTGGTTTCTCCATTATCCATTATAATGGATCTCGAACCACATCAAATATTCGTTTGTTTCAACATTCAACAACGAACATTTCAATAAAATATCGGTCAAAGTGCTCACCAAATCACACCTAATGGGTTGGAAATTTGAAAAAAGAAATCGAACGCTGATGGGGCCCCTCAGACTCCCCCTGTCCGCGGAACGTGCTGGTTCGCACATTGGCTTCGCACATTCATTGACACTAATTATGTTACAATTTATTTTAAATTTTGGACGGACAACTTATTATGTTCCCCCCCCCCCCCCCCCCCCCCCCCACCCCCCACCACCACACATTTAAATGTGGATTGACGCCCCTGGCTTTGATGTTTGCTAATCCAAAATTAATCATTTGTACGAAAAATCTTTTTAATGAGCAAATGTCTTCTCCGTAGTTTGGTACCTCATTCATTAAAAATATTTTGGATAGTTTTGAAGTTATGATTGTTTTAATGACCATAACTACCAACAAAATTGTTGCACTCAAATTGGATTTCTATGGGATATCATTGCTTAGTGTGTGATTATGCAGTGAAAATGTGTATACAAAATAATATTACTTTGGTTATTTGACTTGATGACTCAGTTCAGAGACAGATAGGTACTTAAAATACATTAGTACAGACACGCTTATATTATGTCCCAATGGGGCATTACCCATTTCTGCCTATTCTTTTAGATCCATCGGCGGCAAACCGCCTCGAACGGACACTGAATTTGGGGTAGTCTGAGGTTCTATTATTAGATCTGGGCTTACCCTCCCCAGTTGCGTAGCAAGAGGGTTATTTCCCCAATACCGTATATAACCAGCATTTAGCACGTTTTTATCTCTGACTCATTCCAAAACATAACAGCGCCATCTCGCGATCAAAACGTCTTTTAAAAGTTTATCCTTAAAGGCACTTCCGAATCTCAAATGTTTGGCCCGGCAAAAGTCATATGACTCGCTTCATACCCGAGATCCGCGTACACGTATCATAAAACCCATGATGCAATACTGAAGAGTGGCTACAAACATCAAATGTGAACGAAATCCGTGTCTAGAAATGTTTCTAACAGTCATTCTATTTATTTTAATGAAACCAGAGTTATTTGATGCTGAAGCAGCATCAAATCAATTTTTAAGCGAGAACCCTATGTTAAAAACATACAAAACTATAAATGTTAAAAGAATTATTAACTTCCAATTTATGGGATAGTAATCGTGTTCACATACGATATTTGAATCTATTTATGTTGTAAAAACAGTACAGTGCGCCGTTGGCTCAGTCGGTAGAGCATTGGGTTAATGATCGAAAGGCCGGTGGTTCGAATCCCACCCAGAATGGTTTTTTGTTTTCGTTAGTATCATATTAAATTTAATAATTTTATGTTGGGTTTGTTTATCGTTCCCCATAATATTTGTGAATCCACGGACAAGATACTTTTAATTTGAATGATTGTCTAAATTCAATAATTTGAATGCAGTTCAACTTTTACTTGTTCATTGTCAGCGTTGCGTAAATTGAATTATTGAGACCCTATAGCCCCATTGTTACACAACTAATCTGGGAAAGGCCAATTGTGCCATTACGAAAAGAGTCAATCGTTTCGTCATTGAATCGATATTCTGATTTCCCATGTTTAAGCCTACATGATTGTACAGTCATGTGCATGTACCAACATATTATTTGTCATGTTTGTAGCTTCGTTGAAATAATTCCAGTCAGAAGTCAAGGCATGAAAATACCGTCTATTTTGTTCGACCCGACCCGCCAGTAAACCGAGATTTCAAGAAAACAAATGCAAATCGGGTAATTTACAACTCGCGATTGTGACGGATTGCCTCCATCAATCATGATCATCTTAGACTCATTTTGAAGGGGAAGGCCTATTTATTTAGGATATTATTTCCGATTTAATAAAAGAAACACCAACTTGTTGTTACTTTTTTTGAGTCGATAAAGATGCATTTCAACGCGATCGTAAACATCGTAAATTTGATGATATTTAGACGTCGTAGCAAAAAAATTGTGCACAAGAAATGTTTCTAACGTATT
>CM069456.1:53571050-53735661 GCA_035610835.1 Ophiura sarsii | reverse complement strand
AAAAAAGTCTGGAATTCCATTGAAAAACTGGTGGGAGAAAAAAAAAGTCTGGAATTCCGATGTCCTCTATAGGGGAGCGGTCTAAATTGTGAAAAAAGTCTGGAATTCCAAGCACATGTGCCAAAAAAGTCTGGAATTCCATTGAAAAATTGGTGGGAAAAAAAGTCTGGAATTCCGATGTCCTCTATAGGGGAGCGGTCTAAATTGTGAAAAAAGTCTGGAATTCCAAGCACATGTGCCAAAAAAGTCTGGAATTCCATTGAAAATTGGAGGGAGAAAAGGTCTGGAATTCCGATGTCCTCTATAGGGAGCGAAGCACATGTGCCAAAAAAGTCTGGAATTCCAATGAAAAAATTGGAGGGAAAAAAAGTCTGGAATTCCAATGTCCTCTATAGGGGGTGGTTCATTATTATCTGGAATAGCCCAATGCACATTAGGCCAAATAAAAAAAATACCAGTTTCTCGTCCCCGCCCGCTTCCTATTTGCCGGCCGCCTCCTTTTTTTTTCTTCTTTTTTTTCTTCAACAAAGTTGTAGCCAATACAAGTCTGAAAACGGTGTTAGAAAAGGTGGCTGTCATTTAAGAAACAACAGCAACTGGAAAAAAAGGTCGAAAGCGGAAGTATTTTTTGTGTGGAAAATCAGTCCGCCATTTTGGATCCGCCATTTTGAAAAGAAAAAAAAAGGGCCTCCTCCTTTTTTTATTTGGCCTTATATACATGAAAGTCTTTGTTGTCCAAAAAAAATGTGTTGACCGCAATCATACAACTGACAACGCGTTAAACATTGACTTCGTTGTCATTTTCCTGTTTACGGTCATTTCCCTCTGATGTCTTCTCTCTTTCGATGTCTTTCATTGATATGCGATCATAATCTACGCCATCCTTCGTCTTAGACATGACTTTCGGGTCAATTGACAACTTTTCTGTGGATCAAAAATTAAGATAATCGTTTGAAAATTCAAAGAAATGTACGATTCTACGATATACAACTTCGTGACATATTTTACAGCGATTCTCTAGCTCTGTGGTAATTGTAAGCCGTTTTATTGTAAGCCGTTTTATTGTAAGCCGCTTATTGTAAGCCGTTCCATTGTAAGCCGTTTTATTGTAAGCCGTTTTATTGTAAGCCGTTTTATTGTAAGCCGTTTTTATTTTAAGCCGTTTTATATGTAGTTTGGTCTTTTAATGCTACATTTTAACAACATAAACACGATAAATGAACTTGATTGAAATTCGTCGTAAACGCAGAGCCACAATGTTTAGCATCCAGCGTGTACGTGTATACTTCCGGGTCATGAGAACTTAGCGGTAAGATTTATCGGGTTGGTGTTTCTACCACAAGTTAGAGTTAATTACCGTTAAGAAACACCTGGTTTGTGCAGGTTTTTGCCGTTAGAAAACTTCACGGTTATTAGCTTTATTTGACTGTTTCTACTGGCCAGCTTAACGTTAATTACCGTTAAGTTGCCCAGACACGCATGATGTCACAAAAACAAAAATGCCTCACTATATAATTCATACTGTATACTTACTCCCAAATGCTTCACTTTCCTCAATCGTCTCTAGTAGCGGTTGACCCAAAGTCTCCGGGAACAGTAAGGCAAACAGTCCAGCAAGAACCGACATTGTACCGAATATAAGCAGAGGCAATGGCTCCCAAAGTATCAGTCCAAGAGACAGGATCATCGGGGTGATGATACCACTAAGGTGTGATGCCATGGCACACGCACCGAGACCGATAGACCTGATGTTAAATAGAATTGAAAGAGTTGGTATCAGTATACTGATCAGTGTCTAAAAAAACACTAATGCTTCACTTTTTATTAATACTCATGATCGTCGTATTGCTATGGTATACAATGGTAAATGCTTCGAGAACGACATGTGATCAAATACAATTTAACACCCTGAAAATTATTTTATATATAAAGTCCCACAAATATAAGGCGCCTCTAACCGCCACCACGTCACCGAACGGTTCTTGGAAGACCTTAATGCGTTTGGCTCGGCGTGTTCATATTTATTCAGCGCAATGCAAGCGCCCGCCCGCCTGATCGCTACAAGGGGTTTCGTTGAATTTGCACAGTTGTCCGCGCTCTCCTGCGACACGCCTTATTCATATTTTCATAATTTTTCAGCGAAATGCAAGCGCTGGCCTGATGAACGTAGGTGTGAAATAGTGGCATTATTCAACGCGATTTATACCATTTACCATTATTCACCAGCGAAGTTTTCAGTGTAATCCGAATATCACAATGTCAACTGGATCACGCTTTTGAGTGGGTACTGAACCCCGATCGAAATGATCGTCACATAAAGTCTATGGCTTGAACCATCACACCAAAAGGTGCGTGATCCAGTTACCAGGGGGGCTATATAATCACTTCGATAGTGAATAATTTTAATTCATACACTATTTACCTGACAGGTGTAGGGAATAGTTCAGCTGCAAAGATGTATACCACCCCAAATGATGCAGACACCATAAACTTGCCAATCATTGCGATGGTTGTCCTCCATGCGCCCAGTGCTAATTGAAAAATGTTTAAATATTCACAATCCATCAGTTATACAACACGTGGCAAAAAGAAATCCAATTGTATTCGAGGTTCACGCCAAAGTGATCAACTAATTCAAATTCAAATTTGCCTTCTCTGTTTCTCGCCATATTACTATTATAAAGACATCAAAAAAAGTAACTCGGCTGTTGTAAAAGCACCTTTAATTTTAAAATTGTTACTCATATTCTAAAAATGAGAACACCAGGAGACGGACAATTTAATTGCGGTGATTTTGACACCTTGTTTGTTAAAATCGATAAAGTATTGTTGTCGCGGTATGTGCTTACAGATAAAAAGTGCCATTTCCATTGTTGCATTAACTCCTATTGAACTTCCTGATTCAGCGTGAAGATAATAGCGGGAATTTTGATTAGCTGTTCTTGTTGTGCTGTAAACTTGATTAGCATAATCCGGGACAAATTTAATGGGGATGACAGGAGTACTTCTTTACAATTAAAAAGGATGAATTTAAAACTCCAAATGCTCAGAAGGTCCGAAAAGACAGACAGGACAGGTCATCGCCATGGACAAACTATCAAAATTCCCCCTATTATCTTCACGCTGAATCAGAGAGATCAATAGGAGTTAATGCAACAATGGAAATGGCACTTTTCATCTGTAAGCACATACCGCGACAACAATACTTTATCGATTTTTACAAACAAGGTGTCAAAATCACCGTAATTAAATTGTCCGTCTCCTGGTATTTTCATTTTTAGAATATGAGTAACAATTTTAAAATTATAGGTGCTTTTACAACAGCCGAGTTACTTTTTTTGATGTCTTTATGTATTATTTGATTAGACTGAGTCGTGAATAAAACCCACGGTGACTGACACTTTAAAGGTATATTATGTGATCTTTCCAGGGAACGCCCTCAACATCGAAAAAAAATTGAAAGAAGATTTTCTTGCAGATTTACATTTCTGATCATAAATCGTACATACAGTCCAAGTTACAGGGCGATACTATTCTTAATTACTTCAAAATCATGATTTTAGAGTGAAAATAAACTGTCGGAAAATCCGACAGTTTATATATATTTTCACTCTTAAATTCACACTAAAACCATGATTTTGAAGTAATTAGGAATCGTATCGCTCTGTAACTTGGAATGTGGTCGAATCCAACGAAAAGTGTCCACGGCTAGATTTTTAGGGTCCAGTTTCAAAATGCTTCAATCTCTTATTCCTTTTCCCAACTCAAAGTCAACATATCAAGCTTGTATGGAAAAAAGTGCCATCACTAATCTCTCCAATTGACCACGTGGCGGAATGATGAAGTTGAAGGTACACTTCTCAATGTTACCTACAAATACAAGTACCATATTTTAATCAAGTGATGATTATTCCACATAGTTACATATTTGATTCAAATTTGTGATTGTATTGTATTCAGAAGATGCTAATGCTGATAGAAAGTGATCATATTTGTCCAGGTGCTCATTTTTTGTTTACATTTTAGATTCACACAGTTAGGTAGTATTTGCAGACTCTCAATACCATGAAACATGAGGTTGAGTCACTTTGTGTACTTTCACCAAGATGATTTGAATGAACATTTGTTTTCATGTACCTCAAAGAGGGGGAATGACCCTTTCTGTAAAATTTAGAATTTTGAGCATGCGCCCAAAACCTAAGTACATAGAGGAATGTGGAAATTTGGTATTCGAAGGTAACAGGTAATGTATACGTAGGTAAGAGAAGTAAAACTGTAATAAATTAATGTTCTGCTTAATTTATGTTACATTTTGGGGTGAAATAATTATGCAGGGCTGTTAACAATATTTGTTTTTTTAAATAAACATGTTGAAACATGTTTAAATCCTAATATTATGAACATAATCCCAGTAGTATACTTTAAACAGATACTAGAATATTAATTTAATGTTAAAAAAAATATACAATATCTAACTGTCAGTTGTAATTTTGAAAAGGTTTATTAAGAACAATATATCAGGCAACATTTTTAAGCATTCCTATAAGAGAAAAACATGTTAAGACTTAAAACACGGTAGCTTACATTGCAATAATCAAAGTATTCGTAGGTAACACATTTGTTCTCAACTTCAACTTCGTTGACTAAGAACAGTTGAATCTGTTGATTTGACATAGGTTTAAGGGCAAAATTGTACTCGACGTAGTTTTTTATGCCCTGAATCGCGTGTGAGGGGGAATTATCGTATCAACTTTGTAAGTAGATTTAAAAATGTGCACTCAGCGCTGCTTTTACAAAACAATCAGAATTGCGTAATATTCAACATTTGAATAAAACAGCAAGATTAACCAATTAAACATTAAAATAATATAAAACCATGTTCCTATTTCTAAGATATAAAAGAAAACACCCTAAGCATCAATAACCTCACTAGTGATAGACATATAGGCTACTGAATAGAATTAACCTTTTACACATGATAATTATGGCAGAAAATGTTTTATTATGCTAACGTATCTGATCATCAAATTTTGTTAGTGTCTTTCTTGCTTGACTTTCAATTATTAAGAATGAGCGTTTAACTTCTACAAAACAGTCAGAAGTGTGTAATATTTAACATCTGATTTAGTGCAAGATGATGACAACATACATATCGTTCTGGGTTAAAATTTCGTAAAGGTATAGTTAAACAATCAATTAACTCGCTAGTAATACTAATATAATTACTGATCTAATTTGGTAAAAAGCATGTTCATCATTAAAACTAAACATGATAAAAACTTTATTAAGAAACATCTAATCATTCAGCCTCGTGATCATTCAGCCTTATCTCTAATCTCTACTTAACAAGTTTAGTGATTCTTGATGTATTCTGTGTGTAATTAGTTCTTTAGGTCTCTCATGTCGCGAGGATAAATATCTAATAGAACTTAATTACTCTTTGTTTATTATATAGGACATTCTAGAATGTTAAGAATGAACGTTTCAGTTTCCGTGTGAATCCAAAGTATTGGATCGAATCAACTATTGAATAGTTCACCGAGCCATCTTTAATTAGAAAGCGAGCGGTTTCCTTTAAGCAAACAGTTTGATTTGCCTGTAATTCATAGTCTTGAATGTCAGGTTATTTGTTTTAAGCAATAAAACAACCGGTTGCCTTCCTCAATTTGTTCTAAATAAAGAAGGCAAGTGAGGTCTTCTGGAAGTTATCATTTTGAATAGCTGTTTTAAACACGAAAGCCAGATCGCTTTTTGATTCATTTAATATATACTTTGAAATAATTTCATATCAGACCATATATTTATAAGTTTAATATGAGCCTAACATGTTCAAAGTCAAAGAACATTCAAATATTTTGCCTTTCAGTCCACAACGGAATAAAGCACGTACAACTTTCAGCACTGAGACATTCAGTTGTCAGATTAGAATTAAGATATAATTTCCTAGTTTGGAATTTGTATCATTCTGAATGTCGTACATAGTCAGACTTTATCGAGTTTCAACCGGAGGAAGACCCCGTTTGACATAGAATCACCATTATGATATATTTTGTCAGATGTAGACAAAATAGTAATTTTATGTTTAGAAATATATACAATGTTGTTTGATTTAACAACACTAATCTAATAAGTTTTGCCACGACAGAGATATTGTCGGGCATGTGCCTTTCATTATGATTTGTTTTAAAAATCAACCACTGCTTAGTTCAATTACACTAAGAAATAAATGTCGGAAGCATTATTCATGAGCAATTTTTATTTATTTAAGACTGAAATCAGTATAGGCCTACCCACGATTCCCTCACAACTTTAAAAAAAATGAAAATGTTTTACTAAATTTCTTGTTCACTTAAAATACGTTTCGGTGACATTACACAACCTGCCAGAGCAAAAATGAAGCAAGTTATTTTAAATTGTTACACATGAATTCCATTTTCAAATACAACTACAATAATGGCCAATATTAAGTACCTCAGTAGTCACTGCTCTGCAATTCCTGGGGAAATTGGTTAACTACGCATACATCATATCGACAAGCTGGTTTAAAACAATATTACGCACCAAACAATATTATTCCCGTCTTATACATTCCTACATAATATTTACATAATATTAGGTGCGAATGAAAGCGACAAACAATGCAGGAATTGTACCATGCCCATTAACTAATATATAAGTTACCTACGAATACAAAATGAAATATGAAAATATTGATTATGAAACGGAAATTTCATGGATGTTATGTCTAAATGTATCCATTTTAAGACGACCAACGTGTAATCTATGGATATAAATATCATTCATTCACTCTAACACCAACAAAACATATGTTCTCGGCAAAAACAGTGTGATTACACCATGCATTTTATTTAAATCAACCCCTCCCATTTTCGTTTAATAAGGAATATTATTTTTATCCCTCCAAATATAAATATAATAATATATCCAGTCAGATTGCATGATTGCGCACTGCTTTTATGTAAAATAAAATAGTTTAGGGCCAATATGCACTGTGTATATTATTGAATGTTGCCTACATATACATGTTACCTCCGAATACAGCATGAAGTCATGCACGAGATGCTGTCACTGAATATTTATATAAACATTAATCACCCCCATTGCGATTTAAATCAACTGTCAGATGATGTCTTTGCGTGAATAGCATACAAAACTACACTAATAGGAGTAATAAGATTGAGACAGAGGGAGGCTATATAATCAACTTTTAAGACAACAACATAATTATAGATGCACTTGTACACAAATACAGAATTTTGTGAAAGGTTACTAATACAAAAGCTGAAAGTTTGATGCAAATCTCCTCCGTTGCTTGCCGAACGCAGCGCACATTTCTACTTTATTCCAGTCGCTACAAATATGTAACAACAGAGGGAAGTACCACGGTATCGTTATTTGTATTTGAAGGTAAAAGTTCATATTTCAAATTTGCCTACGAATACAGCCTTTTATTGCTGATATTTCAAAGAATGTTGCCTTCAAAATGATAAAACTTGTCGCACATGTACATTGTATCATACTTCGCTTATTCTATAGATATCATTCACTAATCTTTGTTTATATTAAAATGGCAGTGTTTTAAATAGGTATTCGGAGGTAATGCATTTTTTTTTACCAAACCGATGGTTTCAGCTTTTCAAATTTCTAACAGCTTTATCAAAAATTCGACTTGAATGGGGACAATGCATTTAAGTATTTAACATATTTAGGCTTCCTTACAGCACAAATTACTCTACCTTAGGCGAATTCTTCCCCGAAAGTGAGATTTAACAAAACATGTATTTGTAGGTAACGTCAAAACTTACCACAGCAAAAAAAATCACAACAATTCAGGGATTGATCGAAAGTAACCACAAATTAAAAGAGGCATTCTTGAGATATCCAGCAATCAACCAGGCAAAATTATTTCCGCTTAAGCTCGTTTTCATCAAAACGGTTATATGTCTACCAAAAAACCTTAACAACTATTTTGTAAAAAGGGTAAAAAATAGCAGGTTTATTACTCGTATACGCCCAATTGTGCATTTAAGTTGGTCATATTATATATGGCGCGAACCGTCTCATCGAGGCGGATACGTATAACACAAAAATAAAATTGTCAAGATATAGATTATTTTATTAGAGGCCTGAACATCACGTGTACACTTTTCGTTGGATTCGACCATGTATGATTTATGATCAGAAATATAAATCTGCAAGAAAATATACTTTCTAAAAAAAATAATGAATAGAGGGCGCTCTCTGGAAAAGATCACATAATATGCCTTTAACACTTTCTACGCGGCAGTCGTTTTCATGGACTTGGCATCTAGCGCCACCTGTAAAGAAAGTAAACATACTTATGAGACCATTTTTGCACCATAATGTTTTTAAGGACCAGTGATTACACTGACAAAATTGAATATATATATCACATCACTTTATTAGCATCATAAAAGTTACACATACAGAATTGATACACAATAAAGGAAAACATGTAAATCCCAGATCAGTTCTCCATTTAGGTGGACGAACGCAGGATAATGGGGACAAACTAAACACAACATGATAAACAAAACAGACGTGTTAAAACATTAAAAATAGATATTCATATAAAAGGGACCTGCCCTGCAGTAAACCATTATGATTGCACGTTGAGAGTTGGATAATTGTCCCATGTGGGTTCCTTGTGAGCATGGAAAATCGAGAAAGATGACAGAATAGATAGTTTGGTGATGTTGTCCCGGAACATTTAAAAAGAAGTGGGGTTATTGCACAGTTTGAGTATATATTTGAGTCTACCAAGATTGTGAGGGGATATGTAACCACGGCTACCAATTTCAAGGGCGACCAACTCACACTCAAAATCATTGTTCTGAATATCAGCAACCAGAGCGGCGTATTTGTCAGATTTTTCAAGATTGAGTTTAAAGGGCACGGTGAGTTCGATGATGACCAGTTTCCGTGAATTCTCCCAGAACATGCAGAGATCGGGGATCAGGTTTGTGACGGTGCAAACCGAAGGAATGGTGGAGCTCCTTTTTTTAATTCTGGGAGGTCGCACAAAATTTGAGGGTCTTTTGGAGATTGAAAACCAGTCATCATATAGCTCCTTCACTTCTGGGTGATTTCAAGAACTTTTTGATACCTCCTCGTATACAAGTACCTGCCCTATTTTAGGATTATAAATACTTACGTAGCCATATGGTAGAGATAACACATACCCCCGCACCGACCATATAGGTGCAAAGAGGTACCCGCCTGCCCCATCTGTCTATGATGAATAACGATGATGTGTAGGCAGGTATTTCTACGGCAGCAGAAAGAAACGCCGCCACAAATTCGTCTGTACCTAATGAGGAAGTGCTTAGTGATAGGCCGTAGTACATCATGTTATTCACAAACCTTTACGGATGTGGAGAAAATAAATTATAATAGATACGATTTTTAAATTATAATAGTTACAACTTTGTATAGGTGATATTAATCTGAACTGAACGTATAATTGACCTCATGCTACGTTATACGGTTATTGAATCTCGGCGAAATCTCAGTTCTGACAAATTCTCGTTCGTTGATCAGTTTATACTGATGTGATTTAGTGATTTCATCTGTTACGTCATCAATGTCGATACGTAGGCCTAGTGGTCATCATCGATGACCATGTTGATGGTTGGTACTACTTTCACCTCTTCATGGAGACGTACGTTGAATAACACACGGGGTTTGCACTGGGAAATATTGATTTGCGCAAAGACTCGCGCGCCTTCGGCGTTCGGCCGCCGCGGTTAGTGAAGAGGCGAGGCTGTCTGTAACCATGTTTAACAAAGATGCGTCAGTTGCCGGAAATGTGCTCAGAGAAGTTGGTCGGAATCTTTCCCCGACCTTCATAACATTAAATCGACAAACAGTTCGGCCGGGTTCGGGTCCCATTACGCTACAAGGCCCGCTTAGCAGCGCTATAAATTGTTGCCCTAGAAACCGGCACAACATTTAAATATTCGCCTTCTATCAACGCTGGTTGCTGTATGACATAATTCTCGTGTGCAACCAACCAGTTGAATTGCAACGCCCATTGAGTAGTTTAAACGCATGAGCGTGGATGTAATTTGCAACATAATGGAAACTCACCCATGCAGTTAGCTAGAAGTACCGCTCGAATTTAAATATACAACCAGGAAATCCTCTCGTAGTAATTGATAACAATAGGTTCACCAGACCGAATTAATAGCGCTCCTAAGCGGGCAATTTATGTCATGACCAACGTTCAATGATTTATCGTAGAGTTGTTAAGTATAGTGTTAGGCATCTAAACAATGTACCATTACCCCCAGCCAACGCTAAACCATCAATCTAATTTGGTAAATGCTTCTCTGAATGTTGATTATTAGCTTCTCTCTCGAGAACGCATCTGCAATGGCGTGAAGAGACCCGGGTATATGTCTACAGCGATGGAAATAAGACCCGCCCGCCCGCCCATAGCGGGTAACTTTCGTGTCGGGCGGGTGAAGATGCAAAGGTACCCGTCCGACTGGCGGGTAACATTTTTGAAGCTCAAAGTGCATGTATATACGAGGGTCATTCAGTAAGTTATGAAAGTGAACATGGTATGGGATGCGTGAGTGATTCTATTGAGGGATAGTGTGATTAATACAAAGTATGAACCTTGTCTTTCAAATAATACAGTTTTGGATTTCTAAGTGTGAACTATGACGTCATAGTATTGCCTCAAAGTAAGTACACTTGGGACACTGCTAAATCAGTTATTTGGCGATAAATGTGAATTGTTTGTATGAAACATGTGGTAAGAAGATTGCATAACATGACACCAGAAGCAGGTAAATCTCTATTTTTTTCGCGTAAGTATGATAAAAAAGACAATAACTTTAATCCCTGTGTAATTTTATATATATAGTATAAGAGGAAAAAGAAAGGAGAGGCAATTGATTAAAAAGTATACAAATATCAGTATTTCAAATAGCCAATTTCATTGTAAAATGCCCCAGTCCGTGACTCACTAATATTGCGGAAAATCAAACAATTTAGGAAAAATCTAAGCAAATAACCAGTTTGGGAGATTCCATATAATAGCTAACTTATTATCGGAACATATTCGCATGAAACCTGCAGAAAATATGCGCATGCGTAGACGGCAGATCATTTTGAACTGGGCCAAAAATGGCTAAAATCATGAAATCTTACTGTGCCTTCAAATTCTAATCAGAAATAATGAAAAATGATTAAATCAATGTGTATAAATATTGTGATAATCAAAATGAAGATATACATGAATGTATCAATCAAAGATGGCTGCCACAACCTCTCTTATTACTTATCTTTAGGGCTACTAGATATGTATTGTTAAAGTAATCGTCACACAATTTCAATGGTTTGAGGACATTTTATGAACAGCTCCTCATGACATCCCCACTATTATTGCTTTACATCCCACAACAATTTACTAAATTATGATCCCTCCATTGTTATTTATCCTTTGTTGTTTTTTAAGCTATATTATTGCGGATTTTGCTAAATAAAAGCGTATTCGATATGCTTCCTTCTTATTTGTATTAAGGAATTCAGATCTAAAAAAGAGTGTCAAACAGAGATATAAGTGTTTGTTCTAACTATGTGCCAAGTGTTATCTGTTTTTATGCTTGCATTGCCGAGATATACGCAAATGTATCAATCAACCCATTTTCAACATATTTCATATCTAGCCAAATAATTGACAGATTTCAGTCAGTGTCTGAAACCTATATTGTGTTATGTTAATGACGTTACATAACCAAAGGTATCTAACAATCTAAAAGTGTATTGTTTGAAAGACAAAGGTTCATACTTTGTATTGATCACATTATCCCTCAATAGAATCACTCATGCATCCAATACCATGATCACTTTCATTATTTATTGAACGACCCTCGTATAAGTAACAGTAAGTTCAGGGTCATTTCATCGACAGACCGTGTGTCATGATGATAGAGGAGATCAGGTTGATAGGAGCTTAAAGAATATTGGATTGAAGAACATGATGAATATGAGGAGCTGTAACGGGCTAGGGTTACAGTGGAACATACAATAAAGACAAAAACATGTAATTGTAGTTTAAAAGTACTCTTGCTCTTAATCATGTTAATTGTTTGTTGCAAAATATTATGAAAAAACCTTGGGCTGGTGGAATTATTGTCGGGCAGGTAAATTCTGTGAGTTACCTGCCCGTCTGGCTAGTTGGAAAAAATCTGAAGTTCCACCGCTGTATGTCTACTTACCAATTAAACATCATATTGAAAGTCCGCCACCTGATGTTAGGGTAACGAAGAATGTCCACAAACGACGCGGACTTTGTCTGCTCTTCAGCCTCCCCGGTCTCATCCCCGGTCTCCTACAGCAAGAAAAAGTGTACATTTTATGTCAGAGAAATAGAGACAAATTCATCAAAAATAGGGACTTGATTAGTCCATATTGTATGCTAAGATCGTGATATACCATTCGGATCTTCTTTAGGTATTAAATTCGAAGACATTGTGATGTACGGTACAATGGGTCTTAGAGTGTTTAAATCCCCAGTGACAACGAATATTAAAAGGTGCAACGATAACAATTAGAGCGGCTTTAGAGTACATCCGTAAATGATTCAGGCTATAAAAGCCTTGAAATATATCAGTCAATATGTCTCTTATTAAATGGAACGATTTATGACTTCATTGATACCGACCGGGACTTTCGACCGCCGTGATTTTAAAAATTGCATGTTGACAGAAGGCAATTTTTATTCGGTTTTGTGATAAGTATGATGTTTTGTTCTATATAATTACGTAATTTGGGCTCGATTAAATTTTTTCTTACATATTATAATGCACAATATTGTGCTTGCTGGACACCTCCTTTAAATATTTAAAGGCAAATTTATGTCAATGAATCGTCGGTGGTATTATATAGTGACGTATTCTAGTGTGTACGTCACTCAGGCCAACAACAAAAATGTTGTGTTGCCCTCAAGTGGCAACAATTTAAATTCGGGTCGGTCGGTCGGAAATCCTTTTTTTTTCTTCAATTTTTTCTTTCTTTTTTTTTTGGCTGAAAAATATATGGTTTATGTCAAGACAAAATTGGTATATGCCCATGTCAATTTAACTAATGTTTCTAGTGTGACAATAGTCTAAAAAACATTTATTTAGGCTTATTTATTCATTTCCAGCAAGAAATAGTAACATTTAGACACTTTTAATCAAATTTAAATCTAAAATAAAAAATAAAAATAAATCTATAAAAAAAATTGAAAAAAATTTTTGGAAAAAAAAAAAAAAATGCGACCCTAGTTTTTACGATTTTAGGGTCGGTCGCTGAGGGCAACACAACTCTTTTTTTTTGGACTAAGTTACAACAATTCTTATTATTAGCTTGTTTTTACACTAAATCCATTTTTGATAACCAATTAACTTATCCATCATCGTTGGCTTATAGGGACTTTGTATAAATAATTAAGAAAACGATATTTCGAAACAATAGGTTGTATATACATCACAAAATCGACCAAGGTTTATGCCATACGTCACTATATAATTTCACCGACCACACGCCATTGTGTAATACTGGCTGATGACGTAATAAGCTTTAATCAAAGGAAATTTGCTGATACCTTTTCTGTGATGTTCTCATTCTCGTCAAATATTGTTTCCGGTAGTATAACTCTACCGCAAGACGCCGCCTTTAACAGTATGGGTTTAGCACGATGGACATCGCCTCTACTCAGCAGCCAACGAGCAGATTCAGGGAAAATTCTGAAACAAAAATACAAACTGTTGGAATACTAAGAACTCGGTATTTTTTGAATACCGTAGTCTATTTTCTTAGTATAAATACTATTTTCTTAGTATAAATAGTATTTAAAAATACTATTTATACTAAGAAAATAGACTACGGTATTCAAACTGACTTTTTGGTTGAAGAGGCATAAGGTTTTCGAAACTTTCACATATGATCAAAGATATCCATCGGGGGATAAAGAGATTAATGAGAAGTCTACTCCACAAAGATGGAGTACAGTGTTGCACAATGAATATTGATGAATAGTCTCTTACACAGACATGTGTAGAATCACATACTGTATATATAGTATTGGGAAGCAACAGTGTTATGAATGTTATGAATGTTGTAGAGTTTCTTTGAAAATGCTCATGCTGTTAAAATTAGTTCTCTTACGCAGACACGTAAATACAGCGTATATTGTCCCTTCAGAATCAAAATCACACAGTGTCATGATTGATAGATAGCTATAATGTATCTATCAGATGAAGAACTTTAGGCCTTTTGTGTAATCCTCATATATATTGATAGGAAGTCTCTTAAACAGACATGAGAGTACATACAGCCGTGTTATGATTGATAAAGAGTCGGATGCCAATCATGTAACTTCATAACTTACGGAATAAATGCAAGGAGGAGAAACATTGGTACGGATATGATAAGCTCGAGTGTTCTCCAATCTCTGATGAAATATGCGAGCCCTGCCAGTAGCATGTATCCCAAAGCGAAAGCATCAGCCATCAACACACCGACGAGAGTACGCTTAGATGGCCCAACATATTCGGTAACTGAATGAAGAAAAGAATTGATCGTGAGCTAGATAGCCTAAATGTTTGGGCATATCATTGCTGGTGTGTGGCCTAGGCAGGGGAGGGCGCTCCCTTCTTTACGGCGGTCAATCGACAAATCAATGGGGAGAGGGGGTTTGACTTAATAGCAATGTCATAAAAAGTTGAGAAATTGTTGGCTCTGAAAAGAACCGTACAGATATAATGAATACCTGTGGTAAAAGCTTCACAATTTGAATATTTGATTCACACAAGACTATTTTTAAACTGGGAATGCTCCTGATATAAATATTTAAATATTCATATCAGGAGCATTCCCAGTTTGTAAGAACATATGTGACGTGATCAAGCGAAATGAGTCACATGCCGGCAGTTTTAAATTTTGATATTTGTCCATCTTTTAAAGGCAGGTGAAAATGCTACAGTATGGTCCAAACCGAAATTCTAGTTTTTAAGTTACAAACGGTTTACCAAATGAGTAAACAAGGTAAAACATAAAAGGGTTCAACAAAAGAAAGTATACCACTTTGTTTATGTCATTTTTAGTAACATTCAATTTTTTGTTGACCAAACAGGCTATATAGAGATTTAGATGAATCTTTTAGGCATAATTTGATACCAAATTTGCCCCCTAACAACAAAGATAAACCATAATAAGCACCATTTAAAGAAAATGTGTCACTTTTCAAAAGTCACATTTTCAACGCACGCAAGCCGCGAGAAAATGCTGTGCGTGGCACTTTGAATGGCTGGGAATGAAATGGATATTGATCACACAGTGCAACTGGTTGGGTTGTGCCTGAGCGAGCGGGCTATTTGATTATGAACAGGTAACATGTGGTCTTTTCTTCCCGCGTAGTGTATTGAAAATGTGACTTTTGAAAAGGGACTAATTTTCTTTAAATGGTGCTAATCATGGTTTATCTTTGTTGTTAGGGGGCAAATTTGGTATCAAATTATGCCTAAAAGATTCATTTAAATGCCTATCTAGCCTGTTTGGTCAACAAAAAATTGAATGTTACTCAAAATGACTTTATGACATAAACAAAGTGGTATACTTTCTTTTGTTGAACCCTTTATTAACTTAACGTCACTTCTTTTTACCTATAACTTAAAATCAATATTCCCGACTCATT
This sequence comes from Ophiura sarsii, assembly GCA_035610835.1. Taxonomy (NCBI): domain Eukaryota; kingdom Metazoa; phylum Echinodermata; class Ophiuroidea; order Amphilepidida; family Ophiuridae; genus Ophiura; species Ophiura sarsii. Next base: position 53,719,928 of record CM069456.1, on the reverse strand, counting down.
CCGCTTGACCGCGTCACATATGGGATAGGTTGCGAAATTTCCAGCTGTTGGTAATAAGTGAAGTTCCATAACAGCCATACGGTTTTATTGACGCATTGGGTTCTGAGAAAGACGACTTTTACGCATCTGAAGCCAAAGCACCGATGACGCTTCGATACCACAAAGACCACGACCCAGCGTATGCGTGACTGGTTTTTCATGACGTAATCGACCGAGCCTATATAGTGAGCGCAATTATACTGCGCGAACGTGAAGCTGATAGGGGCTAATAGCCGTGACTTGCCTATGTGGGCCGGCGTTTAAAGGCATATTATGTGATCTTTTCCAGAGAGCGCCCTCTATTCATGATTTTTTTTAGAAAGTAGATTTTCTTGCAGATTTACATTTCTGATCATAAATCGTACATACATTCCAAGTTACAGAGCGATACGATTCCTAATTACCTCAAAATCATGGTTTTAGAGTGAATTTAGAGTGAAAATATAAACTGTCGTGTTAACACGACAGTTTATTTTCACTCTAAAACCATGATTTTGAAGTAAATAAGAAACGTATCGCCCTGTAACTTGGAATGTATGTATGATTTATAATCAGAAATGTAAATCTGCAAGAAAATCTGCTTTCAATTTTTTTTTTTCGATGTTGAGGGCATTCCCTGGAAAGATCACATAATATACCTTTAATGTGTGGGGAGTACCTGGATTGAATCCCGGTGGGGGAGCGGCAATTTATTCGTTAAAACTTCTCCGAAATCGTCGTTGTTGGGGTTTTTTAAAGGCTGGTATAAGGTTAGGGTAATGCAGTGATAGCAATACTTACTGCAGACAAACGCCACAAAATACAAGCCCATTGTTGAGGCGGCAATGACAAATCGTATGGCAATATACACCGCTAAGTTGGTTGCAAATACCAGTAAGGTACCCGATATGGCATTGGTAGCTACGGCGATAAATAACGCTGGTTTTCGACCAAGCCTGCATTCAGTTAAGGAAACATAAGCATGATAAGGAGACATACTTTATTGTCTATCTGCCCAACATAAAAGACGCAATTATCTACTAATTAGTGTTGTTGTTGTTATTGTTACACACTCTCGGGTGAACTGCCTCATTACATGTATTTTCCAAATGAATAGGATTATTTGGTAACAGTTTTCATCAGATTTTAACCATCGTGGCCCGTATTCTAGAACGTAGTTTTTAGCTAAACACGCGTTTAACTTTGACTTTAAACACATCGCATAACCCTAACTCTACTACACCACACGGCAACTTGGCGGAAAAAATGTTTTTATAACCCGGCGTGCAGGTTTTTGGGCTACAAAACGGACCCAGGCAATATAACGAGGCGAATATACTTCGCCGAGTGTAACTGACAGCCGTGGTGTAGTGGTTAGGATCTGAGCCCGGGTGCTGGAGGTCCGTGGTTCAAATCCCGGGGGTCGGGGTGACCTTTCTGGTGAATTTTTTGGGTCGGAAAACAAATCTGTTGCCGTGTGGTGTACAAGAGTTAGGGTTAAGTAACGCAATTCTCCTCAACAATTTGTTTTACTTAAACACGCGTCTAACTCACTGAAATATGTGGGTATGGGGTAGTTAAACGCGCGCTTAACAAACTCGTGCTGTTGTGCACTAATAATACGCCTCGAATGATTACTTAACCGTACCCGGTGAAAGCTGACGTGCAGATCCTGTAGTCTTAAAAATACACGTGCATTTGAGGAATTCGGTCGATATCTAGTGTAACCCATTTGGGCCACAAAAAAATTGAATACCTGTGTATACAGTGAATGCACGACCACTCTTGGGGTGACGGGCAAGTGAAGCAGAACAGTATCATATGAACGTCATATTTCAAAAAATAATTCCGTGGTTAATATATGGGTTATTTTTTTGAAATTGAACATAGGTCATGACATTACAATGAACATGATTTATATATTTTGTAAACGGGTTATACAGGGTGTTCCGAAAGTTGCGAAACCTTTTCAAAACTTTATATCCCCGGTTAAATAATTCGCTGTATAAAAATAAAAATATATTTGGAAAGAGAAGACATGTAGAAATATTCAGGTACCAAACTTACAATAACAGCTATCTGTTTTACCAAAATACAGACGAACGTTTTCCGAACTGTAGAACTTCACTTTCATAAAAACCGTATATGAAGAGTTTATTTCCAAAAGGCGCTTACTCCATAAAAATGAAATAGGAGAAAATCAACGTTTTTTAATATGAGGATGTTGCACTTCTTTGATTAAGTTCATTTTCTACCCAATGAAACATACCACACGTGGAAGCATAAAAACGTGTTTGAATTCATTTTATTATTTCCACTGTATTTCCTATGTCTTTCTTTATTTTCGGAAAAGAGTGGAGTTAGCGCCCTTTGGAACAAAAATGTCTCGACCAATTTTCAGAAACCACTTTTCCATAAAATCTTTACTTAGAAATAAAGTGCACCTAAACGACATTGTCAAATAACATTGAAAACAGAAAACCGCATTCAAATACCTCTTAAACTTTTTGAATTATGATATTTTGTTATTTCGTGAAAAAAATGTAATTTTTGACAATTTTTCACATATTTTGAAATAACAACAATTTTGTTCGTGTGCAATTTTCAAAACAAAAATCCCAATAATCTTACGTTTTTTTCATTGAATTTTATTAAGGAGATTCATATCAATGTTCTACCACCATTAAAAAACACACCATATTTCTACAATTTTGGCCTTAAAATAGTGAATTATATTCAAATTTCCGGGAATTTCCGGAAATGTTCGCAAATTTCCGGAAATTGCCGAGGGTCATAACTTTGGACCCGAACATGTTACAGATGTAGAGCAAAGGTTAAAAGTTGTATTTTGTAACTCTCTTTCATATTCTGCACCTAACTCATTTTTTTTTTAAAGTGGATTAAGCGCCTTTTGGAAATAAGCTCTTCATATAATGAGCTGAATAAAGTCAAGAATGCGACAAACGAAAAGAGGTAGGGAAGAGAAAAAAGGTTCTCTACAATGATTCTTTTTAGCTTCATATTGATATAATCCTCATTATGGACATTAATAATGTTGTGGACAACATTTGATAAGTGAAAACAGAGACAGAGAATCCGAGAATCCATTCTCGCAAAGATTCTCCCTGGTAAAGTTGCGAGAAAATGTGTTGATTCTCGTAGATAATCTGTCTAACACCCTATTTGAGGAGAATCCATAGATTCTCGCCAAAATCCTTTACAAAGAATCTAAATGGATTCTCGCAACCTTTGACAAACTTCTGACCCTGGCAACATATTTTGAACAAAATCCACATAAATGGAATGTGAGCAAATCGAACAATTTCATGGTATTGCAAGTTATGTGGCCAAATGTTTTGGCGTGTGTTTTTTATATTGAGGGGCCTCAGAAAGGAATCATGATTGGTCACGTTTTCTCTTTCTAAATATACTTTCAATTTGGTACTGCTGCGACTTATTTTATGAGAGATACAATTCTTTAAAATGGTTTCGAAACTGTTGGGACACCCTGCATTATGACGCTTGTGTTGTGACGTACCAATCTGCGAGAAATCCAAACACGAATGATCCTGTGAGAAAGCCCGCTGCAAAAATGGACTGTGCCATATCTGGCAACGCCTTCTTGTCACACACCAGGTCATACTGTAATACAAAAAATAACAACAACAACATCTGAGTAAAGTGGAGTTGCTAAATTGTTAAAACTACGTGATTGTTATTGATTTGCAATACGTGTAATACAATGAATACACCTGTGGATTCAAATTTGTATGTAACAGTGAATATTTTCAGTGGACCGAACAGAGTCCAGATTTGTTTCCCTATCTGATTTTTGATTACTTCTCATTGTAAAACAGTCAGAAAATACGAAAAATGGTAGCAATCGATTGTAATTGGTACAGAGCGACTGCGAAAATATATCGGGTTGGGTGGTGGTTGGGTAGGGTTGGGGTGGTGGGGTGGTGGGGTGGGGTGTGTGGGGTGGGGTGGGTGGGGTGGGGTGGTGTGTGGTGGGGGTGGGTGGTGTTGGGGTTGGATAGGTATATTCAGTTGCAAGCAGAATTTAATAGCGAGAAGGCCTTGTCACACACCAGGTCATACTGTAATAAAAATAACAACGAACATCTGTAGAGTTGTTGAATTGTAGTTAACACTTTCCATGCGGCAGGCAGCTGCAGACGACATTCCAAAAAGTTCACAAAATGTTTCCAAAATGTCAGAATTATTGAATTTCATTGCTATATTTGGAATCACCATGAGAAATGCATTGAAATAAGTACAAACATGCCTGGTATTGGTTCAGTAATCCTTGAGATAGACTTTTAGCTGGGGAGCGCGCATGGTTTTTCGGTCCCGGTCTGCTGACACAGGGAGTCATATACCAAAATGTTCCTTGATGTCTGTAGTATACAACCTAGGTGGACATCCTTGCCAACTTGGATGTTAAGTTGACCTTTGACCTCGATTTAGGGTCAAAGGTCAAATTTTTCCTTGAATGAGAAAGTTCCTTTGAAATTGGCTCGTCGTACAACAAAATTTGGTAAAAATACCTAATTTATCATACAAATTGAAAAGAAGGTATGGCATAAACATTTAAAATCAATCTTAGACATCAAAAGTAAACAATTTTAAAAATATTATTAAAAAAACAAAAACTTTTGTGCTTTTTTGGTGCATTTTTTTAATTTTTAATATTTCATTAATTTTTAAACAACCTTAATGGTGTGTTTTAGTTAATCTGTAACCTTATATTACTTTTTGCATCTCTGCTTTTTTTCTAAAAAAATAATTTTAAAGATTGAATGGGAGGATCACTGGTAAAGGCATCGTTAAAAAGTTATTGATATAATGGCTTTCCATAAAAAGTTCTGATTTCGGGTGACGAGCTGTTTAAAGCCGAGAGTGCAGAAAAATAGTGACCAATACAAATAGCTGGGGAGCGCGCATGGTTTTCGGTCCCTGTTTGCTGGCACAGGGAGTCATATACCAAAATGTTCCTTGATGTCTGTAGTATATAACCTAGGTGGATATCCTTGCCAACTCGGATGTTAAGTTGACCTTTGACCTCGATTTAGGGTCAAAGTTCACATGTGTTTCAATGGGACGTTAAAATTAAAACTTTATTTAACATGGGAAAAAAATTTAAAAAACAAATTATTGACCACAAAAAGTATATCATATTGTTAGGCTGACTGTTTAGAGCAAAAAAGTTAATCACAACTTTGACCATCGATCAATATTTTTTGACTTATGACCTTTTGAAAATGACAAGTCATAAAAAAGGCAATTTTTGGCAATTTTTCACAAATTCTGCCAAAATTCCACTCTTTTCTCCTTTAAAAAAATATTGTAACTCATTGAGAAGTGATAAACCATGTTTTAAGGTTGGTATATCAATGTACTTGATATTAAGATAAATTTTGAACATCAATGGTTTGCTGTTGTCATGGCAACAGACTTAAATGGCTTCCAAAAACGTCAAAAATTGGTCAAAATGGAGGAAATTTAGACATAAATGGTGGTTGCTATGGAAACTGCATTGCCGGTAGATTTTATAATTGTCTTAAAATCAAAGTAGGTCTATTAACCACCAATATTAGATGTATTCCGATCATCCAAGGGCCAATAATATTTTGAAAATAATGATTACATATCATTTTTGGCCAATTTCATAAAAAACGGTAAAAAATGGCCGATTTTGCTGACATGTCATTTTCAAAGGGACATAGGTCAAAAAGTATTGATCGACAATTAAACTTGTGATTGACTTTTTTGTTCTAAACAGTCAGCCGAACAAAATTATCTACTTTGCATGGTCAATATATTGTTTTTTAAATTTTTTCCCATGTTAAATTAAAGTTTTGACGTCCCATTGAAACACATGTGAACTTTGACCCTAAATCGAGGTCAAAGGTCAACTTAACATCCGAGTTGGCAAGGATGTCCACCTAGGTTGTATGCTACATACTTCAAGGAACATTTTGGCATATGTTTCCCTGTGCCAGCACACCGGGACCAAAAAACCCTAAAAATGGGCCTCCGCTCCCCAGCTATTTGAAATTTAGGAAAGGTTTCTGAAAAATCTGTTTTGTATGTGGTAAAACTAATAGCCGCGTGGAAAGTGTTAACATCGTGATTGTTATTGATTTGCAATATGTGTATTACAATGAATACACCCAGGTGTATGTCTCTCTTATCTTCCCATTGTTGAGATTTGGTTCAGTCGGGCCGGTGCCACTGGTTCAGTATATAGCGCACTCTTTCAATCCTTCACCCGGAAGTTACAGCGTAAACTGTCAATCATTCGTTGTGAATGATGACTATTCATGATCTCACACGATGTGATCGTCGCGTTCCGGCGTCATTCCCAACTGATCTGATTACAATATTCATAAAATGCAAATAACGCCGGCCCCTCCTCTGTCACTGCTAGACGATGCCATCCACAATTTAAAATTCGTATTTTGTTCTACGTAAATTAATTTCAAATAACAAATTCTGAATGTTTCGTGTCATATATGAACTAAATTCTGCCATATCATCAAAGCAAATCAGTTCTACTCTAAATCACAATCAGCCTTTTTTTACCATCGATGTACTATTTTTGTGCCACAAATCATGTTTTGAGCCGATAAAATCAACCACGTCTTAGGTCGTCTGGTTTGCTACGACCATGATTGTGCGCCCCCTACAAAACCTTCACCCCTGAATTTAGTAGGCGAAATTTTGTCGGAGGAGTGTCCTCTCCCATTATATAAGCTCCCTGATACACCTGTGGATTCAAATTTGTATGTAACAGTAAATATTTTCATAGTGGACCGAACAGAGTCCAGATGTGTTTCCCTAGCTCATATTTGATTACTTTTCATTGTAAAATAGTTCAGAAATGACGAAAATGGTAACAATCGATTGTAATTGGTAGAGCGACTGCGAAGACATGTCGGGTTGGGTGGAGGTTGGGTAGGGTTGGGGTGGGTGAGGTGGGGTGGTGTGTGTGGTGGGGTGGGATAGGTATATTCAGTTGCAAGCATAATTTAATAGCGAGAAGGCCTTGTCACACACCAGGTCATACTGTAATAAAAATAACAACGACAACATCTGGAGTAAAGTGGAGTTGTTAAATTGTTAGCTAAACATCGTGATTGTTATTGATTTGCAATACGTGTATTATAATGAATACACCTGTGGATTCCGATTTGTATGTGTGGAATGCCGTCCTCTGGGTTCACTTTTTGTTTCCAAGCTCTATCGGGGGGGGGGGGGGGGGGCGTTTGAATTCCAAATTAAGATTCGATAAATAGTTAAACGTCAAAAATATTTTATTTTTAAATGTCTGAAAAACACCACCCTTCCCAAAAATCACAATTAATACATCTGAAATTGAGGTCACATCGCGGGTCATTTTCGATAAATCTTTCGCAATCTACCGTATTAAGGTCTTTGTTAATTTAATTGATGCCAGTTTGTCCGTGTCTAAATAGTAATTCATTACCTCATGAATATGTATGTCAGATGTGGCCCAATGAAATGTCTCACAATCGCAAATACTGTACGCGGACGCAGGTATTTGAAACACAACAGATGACCGCGGCGCGAACCTTATTTGTCACAAGCGTACATCAATCAAAGCGCAGCAAACATCGCGCACATCGCTGGCCCTGAACCTGTTTATTTTGTAACTACAATTTTTACTTTTAGTTTTACTGAGCAGATTTTGAATGGCTATAAAATTATGAAATCTTACAGTGACAGAAACAGCATAGACCTGCCTACATTTGCTGTACCTTGTATTGTATTTATCATATTTATATGGTGGTGTTAGAGTGCCAAATCATGAAATGGCTAAATGTTTACTAAAGATTTCCCATGTTCCGATTTTGTCCGAAAACATAATTTAAAAAGCTTATTCAAAAGAGCATTCCCCGGAGAATTCCTAGGCTAAATTCAAGTTCTCATGGTATCGTACGCTTCTTGGTGCTGATACTACGCTGATATTTTGCCCCTGCGTTTATTAAAACTTGCAGATATAAAATAAACTTAGGCCTATTCACATATTCTGACGAAAGGCGGTCAGTTTAAGCTGTCAATTCAGAATTGTATTAGTAAAAGCTTATGTTATGTATATAATCAATTCAATCAGTCCATGAGATGACTAGGCCTACCATCGTCCATAACTTTAGATTAATCTGGAGTGCAGACGATTTGCCCGGCTGAGTCCTTACTATGACTAGACTAGGCCTACGGTTCAATAAATAGCGACGTAACTAGCAGAAAAAAGTAGAAGAAAAAGTCCGAAAATATTAAATGTTAACAAGATTTAATACAAGAAGCAAGTCAATGACACGCCATGATTTGCCGCACGGATCAGGGATAAGTTTTGATGCATGCACTGCACTGACAGTGACAAGAATTAACGGACTACGTTTTATGCAATCCCTATCATTACCAAATCAGGTCGAGACCAGTTTACGATCAGAGTTTACGATTCGGAAAGTTAGATTTAATTTAAGCCTAAACCTATCATCACGTTTTAGAAATCGAATGCCTTTTATTTACTGCTTTAGTTTAGAAATAATATGTTTCGCTAGGCCTTAGCCTAGCCTGGTCAAGCATTTTAACTTACCTGGTGAAGAAAAGGCTTTGTCAACCAAAACTGACCGTCGGAGAATATAATATTCCAATTTATATTCTCTTATATTTTCATCCCTGGTTTTTGTTACCGACAGGTTACAGAAAGTAGTTTGACATCTGGCTTCTCTCAACTTCCGAGTTCATGAATGCATGTGTGCCATTTTGAATGAGCTATTATTATTATTAAAGTTTTATATTAGGCCTACAACCATACTTTGATACTTACTAGCTAAGCATTTAGCTTGAAAACGCCTAGGCCGTGGTCGAAGTAGTTACACCTACAGCATCTTTTTTATATAGGTTTTGATGAAGAATAAATACGATTACAGAAGCTTTAATTTTAAACATGTTAAAAATTCATCCACAACAACAACAGTGTGGTCATTTTTCACCTTGCTGAATAACCGTAGAGGCTGAGGCAGGCAACGCTTACTTGGGCCCCTGAATCTGTTTACGACGGCTTCTCCCTTGACAACAGTCGTTGATTGGCTTATTTCGTAAGTGACACATCTCATTCATATTCATATAACCTTATTTGGGGGTTGGGATGGGGATTCCCCGGGAATCGAATGGTTTGAATCATTATCGCCACAGGGAAGAGCATCTATTGTTTACTAATGTTAAATATAATCCCTCTCAGAATCTCCTTAAAATGAGTTCTAAAAGGAGAATTTGTATCCAATTATATAAAAATATTTGATAATGAATGAGGTTAAATACTTTGTACCGGCTGATTTTCGGTTATTGTTAAAAATCAAAACAAATGGTTTTAGGCCCAAGGAATTTTCCCGAGGGGCGAATGACCTCAACACAGCCAGTACGCAGTATTTAACCTCTAAATAGATAGATGAATAAATAATATATTAATAAGTCGGTAGAGTCAGCTGGGCAATAAAACGTCGTTCGGATTATTTTAAAATGGCAATTAATAATAGATATTACATGAGTCACCCGCAGCTGACGAATTGTAATTTCTTATTTATTTCACGATAAGTGACATAGGACCTCACTTGGGCGTTAGGGATGAATATCATATCACATATCACACTATCTGGAGCTGTCAGTTTTCTTGATGGTTTAACACCCATGAACTTAGATATTTATCTATAAACATATTATATACTTCTGGACAACTTATATCTGGAACTTGTCGTTGCAAACATATAGAAATATTGACAACCTCTCACATAATATACCAGTCTAGATGTAAACAATGCCAGAGAGTGAACAATATAGTGATTATAGAGAGCGAGCGACTTGCGCTGTAATAAAACAGCTAACATATCACACCAACTGAAATAAATACAGGTAACAATTGTCCTTGTTACCAGGCTTGATACGCCTTCCAATATAGATTTCACAATATTTGTGAACAAAGTGTGCCTGCCTCCCATATAATATGTATTGCATAAAAATATGAATTCATTTGGTCATGGTCAAAGCTACATAAGGTCATGTTTTTTATACTGGGTACCCAAAAAAGGTGGATCTGTTACATTTGCACTACATATTATTACTTTGCATGCATATATTTTGGCTATTCTTTATCACACATACTCAAATTTGGTCTTATTTTGATGAGAAAGTATTTGGCCTTTATTCTAAAAAGAAAAATATAAACTACCATGGTTCTGTTAATTACAATAGTTCGTTAAACCTAATTAGTCAGGGGTGGAGGAGTATGCGGAGGAGGAGTATGCCGAGGAGGAGGAGTGCATAGTTGAACAAGTATGGTGCAATATACATTGGGCAAACATACAATGCACTGGTTTCACTCTTGGTACAATTCTATATTGAAAACATAACATTATTGAAGCATAATTATTTGAATTAAAAATATAATTAGTTAATTAAGGAATCATTAATTAGCATTAAGAAGCTCAAAAAATTGTTAAGAAACGTAAGTTGGTCGCAGTTTGCGAATGTATGCAAACATTTGCCTGCACCAAACTGTCCATTTTAAAAGTATAGAAAGGTTGAGGTATCCTTTTGAATGAATAAAATAAATTTAACTATTTAATTAAAAATTAAAAAAAGATATGTAATTAACCTCATGTAGGAAGGACCTGATCTTTACTCTATACTCGCAAACTGCCATCATACCCTATGCAAGTCTGATATACTGTGCTGTAGACCTACGTCCAGGGAACAATAACCAGTATCTTCTCGCCAATGAAGATCATGCTGATATATTGTGCAACATTTCTTTGTAAATAAGTCTTCAAGTAGTGTGCAAACTTGAGTTTGAAAAGTAAGTTGATACGATACTAGTGACTACTAGTTTGCCAATCAACATTGGATCACCCTATATGATGAATACAACTTAAACCGATAACATTTTATAATTCAATCTTAAATCAGACTCTTGAAATTTGAATACTGGGTTCAAACATTATGGAAACTAACCTAATTTGTTCATTTGAATGTGCTTTGCACATCATGAAGGTGCAAGAAGGATGAACGCAATTAATTGTATGCCACTAAACATGTGCCATTGTCACCCTGTAGTTAAAGGGCCCCTTTTTATTTAACATTATTTGAAACTCATACCACTTTTAAGCATTTGCCACTTCAAATTGGAATGGAAAATCATGTTTCAGATGCAAATTTAAATTCATTCAATTGAATGATTTGTGGATAATCACGTATACCTAAATTAATGTTTTAAACACCCTATGTGTTTAAAATTAACACTTTTACATAAGAAAAGGGTGACTTTTAAAATCAATCAATGTTCATGTACATGTAATTGATGCATTTTTATTTGAAATCTACTTGAATTTTGTTAAAATACTAGTCTTTGTATGTATGTAGTGATAGAAGCATTTTCCCGAAACTAAATAAACAAATTTTTAGACACCCTGTATGTAGAATTTCAGATTCATATGAAATTTAATTTGCATAGGTCTGGATGGGTATTTTATTAAACTACTTTAAATCTGTACTGAACTTTTCTCTCATCACTTCATATACATAGTGGAAGTAATCATTGAAACCCTTCATTTTTAGAAGATTTTGCTTGTTACACCCTGTACAATTTCGGGCCACCCTGTATAATCAACTTGATTATATGCTATTTGCATCCGTTACAGTATATGCTTTCAGAATATGTATACTTTTACCAAATTAAAATGTAAACTTTTTCGGATATAATGCATTAACTGAAAAAGGAACCTAATTTATGGAAAAAGGGACATGTAACACAAATTGTACCCAGTATAAAAAACATGACCATAACCTATCTGCAATACTCTAATATTATTTATTGTTTGAAACTGGTTCTGAAATATCACCTCATATCATACACAAGAACATGAATCACTCTGATTCACTCTTATGTTGGCTGTTTGTTCAGTTTTTTTGTGGACCTTTCACAATTTTGTTAACTTTGACTATAATGTTTTATTATTTCCCCGGGTGCAGGTTTCTATTATGAATTTTTCTCGCTTCAGTTAACTTGAATTGTGAAGCCTAGGATTACATTTTGAGGGCTTACTGCCACGAAGCCCTGTCTTTAATAATAGCTGCCACTTGTTACACATGTATGTTGGATTGTTTATAATATGCTGAACAATTGGTATATAAACTAAATATAACTCGGAGCCGCTATTGCAGATATGTTATTTTTGTTCAGTTACTTATAGTGCTGTGAAAAGTCACTATAGCTGCCGCATGTTGTATACCTTTGGTGATATAAGTGCACCCTTGTAAAAATGCAATCTTACACATGGCAGCCGATGTAGATAGGGCTTTGTGGCTCTTAACCCTCGATTTATATCAGACAATAGGTCAGAGTAGTGACCCGCTTTCTTGGTTCGCAGGTATTCAATCTGGGATATAGCCTAAATCCGTGGTTAACCCTCAACGGTGATCTTTGTGTGCCCTCACGAGTGATCGTTTGTGTAATATTGTATAAGAAGACTGAAGACTGCTACCAAGCTGTATGTATGTCAGCATGTAAACCCTGCGGGAAATAGCCCCTTTTGAAATCGGGATAATGTTCACGTGTTGACAAGTTTAAAACATAGCTCATTGATGTAGGTCAGAGGTTCCAGAAATGATCATGGGCTGTTTCACTTTTAGCACTTTCCACGCAGCAGGCGTCTGCAGACGACATTCCAACATTTCACAAAATGCTTCAAAAATGTCAAAATTGTTGAATTTCATTACCATATTTAGAATCACTATGTGAAATGCATTGAAATAAGTACAAACATGCCTAGTATTTATTCAGTAATCCTTTGGATAGAACTTGAAAGTTGGGAAAGGTTTCTGGAAAATCTTTTTTGTATAATATGGTAAAACCAAAAGCCGCGTGGAAAGTGTTAATAAATGAGTATATTTATGATACATGCTCATCCGTCACGTCATGAAGGTAGAGGAATTATTGATGTTGCCCAATATCTGCTCAAAACTAATTTCTATTGTCACTCATTTAATGATTGATGGAGTGGGAGAAATGTTCATCATTAGACAACCCGCCCATCACAAACCAAGTTATTACAAATACAAACTCACAGAATTTACAAATCAGATACCGAAATAACCCTTCAAAAACAAAAACTAACTAACATACAAACTAACTAAACAAACAAACACCCACAAACAAACTTACACCCAACCTCTCAACACCCAGACACACCCCCACCCAAATACACCGCACAAAATCACAACGCTTTGCAACTGTTACTTTGGATATGAATGTCGAATGCACATATTTAAAAGTTTAGTATGGTTCTTACTTACGTCTTGGACAATGGTAGATGTGTACCTTGACCGATCGTGCGTCCAACCATCCACACACGTAGTGGTGTCATTGGTGTAATCCGTTGGCATAAGATCAGGAGATAAATCCACGATGTCATATTCCAAGTCATATCGACTACACTGGGCACCAGGAGGAATCGATGCATCTTTCTTAGCCGACTCGCATTCCTTACTGCTATTAAGACCCCACTGGCTGCAGTTGTCCGACTTCCACTGCGAGGGAGTCGCACACCAGTGGTCTGTTCGTGCGCCTAAGAAAACTTGACCAAATATATGTGCGCCGGTAGGTATGACAAGGATACACGCATACAGCAGAACACGTTTCTGGTAGCTACCAAACTCTCCCAAGAAGGGGATGAAATCGTCGAACGTCAGCATAATGATTTCAGGCTGCAGCTGTAGCTATAGAGATACCCAAACTGCTTAAGATGAATACCACCACCAGAATGTGTTGGTTATTTACTACACAATATCACGCGACCAGCATGGTTTTAAAGTGTAACCCGCGTAGACATGAACATCACCTTATGCCCTGTACTATTTGTTCAGCGCTATGTACACTCACTGACATTTGGAAATGAAAGGCTACGCTTTGGTGTGGGTTTCAAAGACTCCTTTTCACTTTTCATAATTCATGTCCCTGGGCTAACTTATCAACTTGTGCATAAGTGAAAAAAGTTGGCAGTTACCCTCTGTACACACCTTTTAGGTACCCGTTGGTATGGTTGATGTACTACCCTTGATAATTCCATAAAATATGATTATTCTGATCTGGCGAAAGGAAAAAGGTAAAAGATACAATGTAGTGTCAGCAACTTCGTACTTCGGACTATTAGGCGACAAAAAACCACCCCCTGTTTAACGGGCCCGACCGACCCACTTTTTGCATTTCAAGATTTTTTTTTTTTTTCCTGTAAAATCAGCCGTTTTTTGGCCGAAAATCTGTTGAATTTTTCTTTCTTTGCCAATTTATAAGAAATTGGCCGAAAATCTGTCGAAAAATTGTTTTCACAAATTTTTAACAAAATTCCCGATTTTTACCAATTTTGGTGACATTTAGGTTTTAAAAGAATTAAAATTAAAAAATTAAAAACAAACCTGACCGACCGACCCTACTTGACTGATCCTTCCCTTTAAAACAGGGTGTGTTTTTTCGTCGCCTTATAAGATAAGACGAGTTTAGAGTACAATGTATTACTAAACATGCTAAACTCTTGCTTATGGTGCACATATACACCTAGCACATAAAGTCCCTGCCCAGGTGCTTTGAGGTTGGCTAATTCAAAATATATGATCGGTACCAAAAATCTGAGATATACATTAAATGAGCAAATTTCTTCTCCGCAGTTTGATACCTCATTCAACAAAATCGAATGGATACTTTTAAAGTTATGCCGATTTCAATGACCGCACATGCAACAGAAATATTGCACTAGGTATAGGAATCATTGATTTGTGTGTGATTACTGTGTGCTATCTGAACGAGACAGATGAATGGGTCTTTAGTGATAACCGCAATGTGCGGGACAAAGGGTGTATCTGGCTGTGAAGAATACAAGTCTTAGCTGATAAGCTGTGAGTTTTTCAGTGCGTAAATCCATGCATAGACGGGTAAAACATCGATGGTAAATCACACACAAATCAATGATTTCCTATACCTAGTGCAACATTTCTGTTGCATGCGCGGTCATTGAAATCGACATAACTTTAAAAGTATCCATTCGATTTTGTTGAATGAGGTATCAAACTGCGAAGAAGAAATTTGCTCATTTAATGTATATCTCAAATTTTTGGTACCGATCATATATTTTGAATTAGCCAACCTCAAAGCACCTGGGCAGGGACTTTATGTGCTAGGTGTATATAGATACTAGTATACAGAATTGCCCTCGTTAAATAATACGGTTCAGTAGCAAAAAACCGGGCTTCTTTAACACTTTCCACGCGGCAGGCGTCTGCAGACGACATTCCAAAATTTCACAAAATGTTTCAAACATTTTAAAATTATTGAATTTCATTACCATATTTGGAATCACCATGAGAAATGCATTGAAGTGAGTGCAAACATGCCTCGTATTGGTTCAGTAATCCTTGAGATATACTTTGAAATTGAGAAAGGTTTCTATTCTGTTTTGTATAATAAGTGGTAAAAATAATAGCCGCGTGTAATAAACATAAAGCATTTATTTCATTTTGATTTACCAATCCAAAGATATGATTCATCTTCACGAGCAAGAATAGGCCTAAAAGGCAGCATTGTGGGTGAATGGCCTGTATAAAAATAATAGTGCGGGTAAATATCAACAGGGTTGATGATGCCATATAACTGTCTACATTATAGCACATTGTTTATGTTCAAAACTATATCAAGAAAAACAATAATAATAAAACTACAAACTGTTAAATGTATTCACGTACCCGATCATTGGGTTAGATGCATGGTCCAAGCCAATAAGATCCAAACGGTTATGACAAACAAAAAGCAGTAAATGGCAAGTCAGAAATTATGCGATTTATTTTCTTTACAAACATATGTATTACGTTATTTTTAATACAAAACCTTGAAATTAAACGGGATACACAGTAAAAACTTCCTCTTCATTTTTGAATAGAATCTATTCAGATTTGAAAAGGAAACCTCTTCCGATGGGCACTTATACAAGGTTCTCTTCAAAATGAAGAGGAAAATATTATACAAATATCTACTGCTCTTGAGGGATCTGGTGGAATCTATTGGGCCCTGAGGTGAACTTGAGACCGTTGGGTACTATTTTCCAGAGACCGAAGGTCGAGGGCAAATAGTGTTGATCATGTGACACACTTTTAACCAATTAATGAACAGGAATATATTGATGAAGGATATAAATTCAAATAAATGAATATGTACCCTATTCAAAGTTAAATAGTTTTTCCTATTCAGAAATGAATAGAATCCTATTCAAAATTGATTGAAATGTGTTGATTTCTTCCTAAATATGTACTTTGTGAAGCTTTTGTCGCACATTGGCATCTCTTGGCAACCAGGAAATTGTGGTGGTGTGGATTGGGGGGGGGGGGGGGGGGGGGGGGCTGCAGGGGCATTCACTCTTTGATGTTTATGTTCTTGCACAATATAGTACATGTATGCATTTATTGAATGAACAATAACTTTCTTTATCAACTTGTGCATGAATGAAAACTTTCTTAAAACAATTGAGAAGATATGCATACATATCAATACACATTCCATGGTGTTAAATTAATGCATCGACTTAATTAAAATAAAATAATATATTTAAATGAATAAAAGGTGCAAATTAGCTCATTAGCATACTAATGGTACAAACGAGATGGTACAAACGAGAAATGGTACAAACGAGAAATGGTACAAACAAGCACCGGTGCTAATTATTGTGGTACAAACGAGCACCGGTGCTAATTATTGTGGTACAAACGAGCACCGGTGCTAATTATTGTGGTACAAACGAGCACCGGTGCTAATTATTGTGGTACAAACGAGCACCGGTGCTAATTTGTGTAACATTGCAATTATGCTAATGAGCTATTTGGACAATTTACTCGGCTCATATATAAGGCCAAGTAAAGTATGCAAATTAGCGATTACAGCGTCCCTCGGCATTTTGTCATTCAAAATGAAACGATATTTTTCATTTTGAATAGTTTTCGACTCAAAAAAATTTGAAAAGTAAATCTATTCACATTTTGAATAGATAAATTTTAGTGCATGAAACGATTCTTTTCATTTTGAATAGTTTTCTATTCAAAAATATTTGAAAAGGAAATAAATTCACATTTTGAATATAATTTTTTTAGTGTGTATAGTCAATCAATCAAACTCATCCATGCGTATCGGAGTTAAAAGGTACCTAGCTATGCCTCGAAGAAAAGGTCGAGATCATCAATGCATGAATGATCAATGATAACAACGTGATCAATGAAAATCCACATGTCACCACCAGAGGTTGCTTCAATGTAATCCCAGCATGCGGTAGAAACGCACTGTGCAGGAACTAATTCAATCCGTGTTTTACTTTTACATTGAAATGTACAGAAATGAAATGGTTCTAAAGCAGGCATTCTCAAATGGTGGCGCGTGCGCCAAGTGGCGCATCAAGGCATCCTAAGTGGCGCGAGAGTGGTTAAAATTTGTTTTAAAAAAATAAATCATATTATGATATGGCCAAATTCCATAGGCATATGACAGTCAGATGTATAAATACAGCAATTTTTCTCGCGCTACGCGCGTATGTGCCCTCAAAACAGTAATATTAGTTAATATGCTGCCGACATATGTTAAAATATTTTGAAATTAATGTTATAAAGGTAATTTTGCCATTATAAATTCTAAACAAATTGACCAAGTGGAGCTTCAACAAGTTGATTACTAAAATGTGGCGCATCAGTAAATCTAGTTGAGAAAGCCTGTTCTAAAGGAACTAATCAGCGAGACTTTTCACATTTTTGGTATCATTGTATTGAGCCTAATCTACATGTAAATTTATATATTGGACATTGCACAGTGCGCTTCTACTGCATGCTGGAATTACATTTAAGCAATCTATGTGTCGTCATTGAGTTTGTTTCTACTGGGCAACTTAACGGTAATTATCGCTAACTTGTCCAGTAGAAACAGCAACCCGATAAATCTTACGTTCTTGTGATCCGGAGAGGAATACACGGACACGTACACGCTGGCTCTGCATTTACAACGAATTTCATGTAGATTCATCGTAGGCCTATTTGTTAAATTGTAGTTTTAAAAGATAAGGAATTACAGCGGCAGTCTTTTTCAAGTCGGGCACCATTTTTAGTATTTAACGATAGGTCAAATGACGTGGTCTATCGATTAGGATGCTTTATAAGTTTTAAACTTAGCGGCAGCTTTTCGCGAGTAGAAATGGGGGGATTAAAGTTAAGTTGCAGTAGAAACAGAACAGCCAAATAACGCTAATTACCGTTAACTTTTCTAATCGGCAAAAACCTGCACATACCAGGTTTGTTAACGGTCATTAACGCTAACTTGCCCAGTAGAAACTGCCACCCGTTAAATCTTACCGTTAAGTTCTTGTGAACCGGTAATATACATGTACACGCTGGATGCTACGCATTGTGGCTTTGTGTTTACGACGAATTTCGTGTTCATTTATCGTGTGTGTGTTGTTAACATGCAATTAATATTAAAAGGCAAGGAACTACGTCCCAGCCAACAATACATCGCGGGCCCCAGCTGGGGCCCAGCTGGGCGATGCTGGGCAGATTTGTAACGCCCGGGATTTGCCCGGCTTCAGCCCACGAAATCCCAGCTGGGGCCACCGCGGTTTTGGCCGCGGGTGCCAGCTGGGGCCCAGCTGGGCTTGCCCAGCATCGCCCAGCATCGCCCAGCTGGGACCCACCTGGGACCCAGCTGGGCGATGCTGGGGGAAATGTTCGCGGGCGCTAGCCGTAGCTGGGTAAATCACGGGTTAATGCTGGGCAAGCCCAGCACCGCCCAGCATCGCCCAGCATCGCCCAGCATCGCCCAGCTGGGGCCCAGCTGGGAGATGCTGGGTAAATCACGGGTAAATCACGGGTAAATGCTGGGCAAGCCCAGCTGGGGCCCAGCTGGGCGATGCTGGGTAAATCACGGGTAAATCGCGGGTAAATGCTGGGCAAGCCCAGCACCGCCCAGCATTGCCCAGCATCGCCCAGCTGGGGCCCAGCTGGGAGATGCTGGGTAAATCACGGGTACACGGCAAACTCCGGCAAGTACCAGCCCAGTACATGCGACATGGACTGTGCTGGTGCTTCTGCCCACGAACGTTCCCAGGCGATGTATACATGGACAAGCCCAGCAAATGCGACACTGGCGTGTCCAGCCAATGTGTGCATGAAATGACACAATACATGTGTACGCATTGGCGTGTCCAGCTCATGCCGTGGATATTGTGGGTGATTTTGTTATAGGAGGGATATTTTAATTGTTGAAGATGGTTTTTTATGAAAGTTGTCAAATTAAAGGGATACTACCCGATTTTTTTTTTTTTTAATGAAATTCACCTATAAATCATTTTCTTGTGATTTTTTTTAATATTTCACATTCCTTTCTCATTACTTGTCCCAAATATGATGCTCTGTGATGTTGAGAACTGATATAAAGCAATTTGGCTCACATTAAAGGGGTATTACCCGATTTTATGGTCCACAATCCTGAAATTTGATCAAAAATCTAGGAATATGCCTTTAATAATTACTCTATTCTTGGATGGAATGATACCACAAAATCAAAAACATTTTTCTGAACTGAAATTTTGTGCTGATTCCAAATCTGATAAGTTTGTAAACCATATGTGAGGGGAAAATGGTCAAATTAAAGGGATACTACCCGAATTGAGTATTTTTAATGAAATTCACCTACAAAGGATTTCTTGTGATTCTTTTAATATTTCACATTTCTTTCTCATTAATTGTCCCAAATATGATGCTCTGTAATGTTGAGAACTGATATAAAGCAATTTTGGCTCACATTAAAGGGGTATTACCCGATTTAATGGTCCACAATCCTGAAATTTGGTCAAAAATCTAGGAATATGCCTTTAATAATTACTCTATTCTTTGATGGAATGATACCACAAAATCAAAAATATTTTTCTGAACTGAAATTTTGTGCTGATTCCAGATCTGATAAGTTTGTACACCATATGCGAGGGGAAAATTGTCAAATTAAAGGGATACTACCCGAATTGAGTATTTTTAATGAAATTCACCTATAAAGGATTTCTTGTGATTCTTTTAATATTTCACATTTCTTTCTCATTAATTGTCCCAAATATGATGCTCTGTAATGTTGAGAACTGATATAAAGCAATTTCGGCTCACATTAAAGGGGTATTACCCGATTTAATGGTCCACAATCCTGAAATTTGGTCAAAAATCTCGGAATATGCCGTTTTTAATTACTCTATTCTCTACTTAAGGGTATTATTTGGACATGAAACGTAACTCAATATTTCCTAAGTAACTGGTCAGGTGTCTGGCTCACTAAATTTCTGATTGATTGAGAAATGCTAAATGGCAGCTGTCCGGCTTGGCTCCACATCTGCAAAGTAGTGCACACTCTCCCGTTGTAACACAAGGGCATCATCGTTTGGCAGTAAAAGTGGATGTTGCAAAGTCAGGTGGTGTTACGGGTTTAGTCATCATGATTGGCCTCAGTTCATTGTTCTCTTTGCACCATCAAAATTCTTTTGAGGATTTGGAATATTTGGATTGTTCTTATAATCAGCCATAACCCCGATACTTGTTTACAAAATTGCGCGAAGAATGCTGGTAGAATGCATCTTCAGTTGGTGGCAGAGCTCGAAGATCCACAGAGGTGACGTACAAGTTTGCCCTTAACTCATTTGAGAGATTTAAACTGGTCAGGAGATCTGCCATAAGCAATCACTAGCAGCTGCTTGGCAACATTCCCGGGCAACATTATCATGATTATGGGCACTTTCAACTAGGTTGTCTGAAACGGATGCTCCGTGTTGTAACTCTTGGTAGCATTGTCATTAGCTTTAGATTTGGAATACAATGTTTTCTTTCCTGTGACCGAAGAAGAAATTGGTATCACAGCCACTTCGCATGGAAAAATTGTAGCATTTTAACTTCATCACATTCCAATGCACTTGTGATATCATGGATTGGGATGAAACGATCAGGAAACTGTATAAACAATTCTGTGACATCACTATCTAATAGTAATAATTGTGACTGGAAACATAATCACTATGTCTGTATCGTCGGCTTGGATGACAACCTGTTGGCTTTTATATTTTGCAGCATAATGTGCGTGCAAAATAACGTGCGTGTCACCTTCCTCGTGTGTACTACTCAGTTCCTCACAGTCTTCTTTGTTATTAGTGTTTGTCAAGATAGGCTTTCATCGCACTTCAAATCCACCAGCTAGATACAGTGTTACATCTGATTATTACAGTTTTAGGTTTTTTGTATATAAAGCGCAAATGTGAACAATAGCCCAACAGACACAAGGTTAATGACCAGAGTGATTAAAAATCAAACTGGTAACTCTCGAAAGAGAGCTTTGAAAGGCCAATCAATTGGTTCACTGCAACTTAGAAAATATGCATAAAACAAGGAACACAAATGGGCAGAGGTTAAAAAAATGCCAACGAAAGTGACATAAAAAATAAGATAAAAGCCAAAACATAGAGAACAACATCAAAATATTAAAGAAAATAATAATATCTGGAGGTCTGATGGGCATCAGGAGAACCTACACAACAAACTTGGGAACTAAATCTACCAGAAGCTGCCTGTTGTCACCTGTTGGGGCGTGGCCGTATCCCCCAGCCCAGCTGGCTACATGCTTTACAGGACCATCCACCATCTCCCCAACCAAGCAATAACCTACACATAACCCATGACCACCATGCTATTATATCAGTCGGATGTTGAAAGGACTTGAATGAAGGGTGTCATGAACGAAAGAGTATGAAGGCTATGACAAGTTAAGAGTTTGAGAGAAGATGTCCGTGCACACGGCACTTGAAAGCCTGGATTCCAGCAGCTGAAATGTTGCTAACAGTTTTCCCAGGTATTGAACAGAACATGTATCAGTTGTTGCTTGCTTTTGGCACAATATAAAACCTGATTCCAGTTATCTTTAATTTTACATAGGGGCAACTGGTCCGGTTAAGCATATTTCATGATATAAAAGCTTAATAAGCTCGAGTAAATATTTATGGAATTGCTATGAGAATATCACCCATGTAACTGTTTGCATATAACAACTAGAGCGGTTCTCGGCTTTCGCGGTTCTCGTTTTTTGCGGTTCTCGGGGTTTGTGGTTTGAGATTTTGAACAAAACCTGACTGGGTCCTGTTAGTGAATAGAGTTGTATATAGATGAATAGCAGTAATACTAATTAAATGGTGTACAAAGCAAGCGAAATTTTCGACTGCACGTTTATTAGATAAAACGGTATGAACCTAGTTAAATGGTTACATGGTTGTGATATTCAGATGCCCCATACATTTGTCTATACCCTTTCTTTAATGATTTTATTTACTTCATATAATCATCATTTAGTACTTACAATAAACCATCTTGATATTTAGCCAGCTTTTCATGTTACAGAGCAAGTTAGTCAATATGGCAATGATGACCCAACGGTTACTATACACAAAAAGCAGTGAATAAAATACATAAATCATGATATTTCGTCATGGAAAACATATTTACATACACCATTTAAAATATAATGCAGATGTAATTCATAATACCGAGGTTTTAAACCATTCTAAAGCAAGTTCGTATCATAAATGTAATCATTCAATAGCAAATAGTAGTATTAGACCCCCCCCCCCCCACCCAAAAAAAATGTCTAAGAACTATAAAGAATGCATCATATTAGGGACAAGTAATGACAAAGAAATGTGAAATATTAAAAGAATCACAAGAAATCCTTTATACAGGTTGTCCCAAAATGATTAGTACCCATCGATGCCCAAAGTTCAATAATTGTTGTCATCATCCAAATCGATGGGATTAGGTCCGTTGTTTTTACATCATTTTTATCGTACTGTACTATTTCATTAGAATTTTAGATCATGAATATCGGATTTATCAAACTCAAGATACACTTCATTTAACATGGTGATTTCACCTTTTTGGCAAAGTGCTAAAAAATGTGTGTGCTATTACACTCTTGTTTGATAGAAACTTGTGTATTCTCATAATCTCTTGTCTACTCAATATAATCTTGTGTGTTTTCTGTTGTAACTGTTATTAGTTATGGGTGTTCAAATCATTAATAATTCTTCTCCTTAATTCAATTTACCGGGTAAAAGAAGTTTGTCACACTTGAGTGACCCCATGCATTGTTTTATTTGACAAGTGTTTAGGGACTTCTAAATGAAGTGGTATTTGGTGAATCACCAGTGGCTTATATTTCATTTTCACATTGGAGAATGACTTTCGTGAGGTTAAACACTAAGGGACTATATAATTTTAACCAAATGTGTAGGAAATTGCATCCCCAATATGAAAAAGAAGTCTAAGCCACTGCTGATTATCCATGACCACGTCTTTACCTGTTTAAATGTCCCTCATGTTTAGCCTCAAAACTAGCTCATTATAGAAACAAAGTGTGGGGTCGCTCATGCATGACGATCCATTTTTACTCTTCAAATTGAATCAAAATGAAGAAGTATTAATGGTTTGAACAAAAATATAATACAGCAGCAGTTTAAAATGAAAGGAACCAAAGGTATTAGCAGGCAAGAGATAAAAGAGAATTGATTAGTTTCTTTCAAACTATAGCTGTTTAAAAACCTTTTTTTTTGCACTTTGCCAAAAAGGTGAAATCACCATGTCTTACACAATGGAGTGTAACTTCATTAAAATAAGACCGATATTCATGATCTAAAATTCTAATGAAATGGTACAGCATAGCAAATATGATAGAAAAACAACGGATCTAATCTCATTGACTTTGATGATGAAAAAATGTATTGAACTTTGGGCACCGATGGGTACTAATCATTTTGGGACAGCCTGTAGGTGAATTTCATTAAAAATACTCAATTCGGGTAGTATCCCTTTAGTTTGACAATTCCCCCCCCCCCCCCCCCCGCATATGGCTTACAAACTTAACAGATCTGGAATCAGCACAAAATTTTAGTTCAGATTTGTTTTTGTTTTTTTGTGGTATCATTCCACCAAAGAATAGAGTAATTATTAAAGGCATATTCCTAGATTTTTGACCAAATTTCAGGATTGTGGACCATTAAATCGGGTAATACCCCTTTAATGTGAGCCGAAATTGCTTTATATCAGTTCTCAACATTACAGAGCATCATATTTGGGACAATTAATGAGAAAGAAATGTGAAATATTAAAAGAATCACAAGAAATCCTTTATAGGTGAATTTCATTAAAAATACTCAATTCGGGTAGTATCCCTTTAATTTGACAATTTTCCCCTCGCATATGGTGTACAAACTTATCAGATCTGGAATCAGCACAAAATTTCAGTTCAGTAAAATGTTTTTGATTTTGTGGTATCATTCCATCAAAGAATAGAGTAATTATTAAAGGCATATTCCTAGATTTTTGACCAAATTTCAGGATTGTGGACCATTAAATCGGGTAATACCCCTTTAATGTGAGCCGAAATTGCTTTATATCAGTTCTCAACATTACAGAGCATCATATTTGGGACAATTAATGAGAAAGAAATGTGAAATATTAAAAGAATCACAAGAAATCCTTTATAGGTGAATTTCATTAAAAATACTCAATTCGGGTAGTATCCCTTTAATTTGACAATTTCCCCCTCGCATATGGTGTACAAACTTATCAGATCTGGAATCAGCACAAAATTTCAGTTCAGAAAAATGTTTTTGATTTTGTGGTATCATTCCATCAAAGAATAGAGTAATTATTAAAGGCATATTCCTAGATTTTTGACCAAATTTCAGGATTGTGGACCATTAAATCGGGTAATACCCCTTTAATGTGAGCCAAAATTGCTTTATATCAGTTCTCAACATTACAGAGCATCATATTTGGGACAATTAATGAGAAAGAAATGTGAAATATTAAAAGAATCACAAGAAATCCTTTATAGGTGAATTTCATTAAAAATACTCAATTCGGGTAGTATCCCTTTAATTTGACAATTTTCCCCTCTCGTATGGTGTACAAACTTATCAGACCTGGAATAAGCACAAAATTTCAGTTCAGAAAAATGTTTTTGATTTTGTGGTATCATTCCATCAAAGAAAAGAGTAATTATTAAAGGCATATTCCTAGATTTTTGACCAAATTTCAGGATTGTGGACCATTAAATCGGGTAATACCCCTTTAATGTGAGCCGAAATTGCTTTATATCAGTTCTCAACATTACAGAGCATCATATTTGGGACAATTAATGAGAAAGAAATGTGAAATGTTAAAAGAATCACAAGAAATCCTTTATAATAGGTGAATTTCATTAAAAATACTCAATTCGGGTAGTATCCCTTTAATTTGACAATTTTCCCCTCTCGTATGGTGTACAAACTTATCAGACCTGGAATAAGCACAAAATTTCAGTTCAGAAAAATGTTTTTGATTTTGTGGTATCATTCCATCAAAGAAAAGAGTAATTATTAAAGGCATATTCCTAGATTTTTGACCAAATTTCAGGATTGTGGACCATTAAATCGGGTAATACCCCTTTAATGTGAGCCGAAATTGCTTTATATCAGTTCTCAACATTACAGAGCATCATATTTGGGACAATTAATGAGAAAGAAATGTGAAATGTTAAAAGAATCACAAGAAATCCTTTATCATAGGTGAATTTCATTAAAAATACTCAATTCGGGTAGTATCCCTTTAATTTGACAATTTTCCCCTCGCATATGGTGTACAAACTTATAAGATCTGGAATCAGCACAAAATTTCAGTTCAGAAAAATGTTTTTGATTTTGTGGTATCATTCCATCAAAGAAAAGAGTAATTATTAAAGGCATATTCCTAGATTTTGACCAAATTTCAGGATTGTGGACCATTAAATCGGGTAATACCCCTTTAATGTGAGCCGAAATTGCATTATATCAGTTCTCAACATTACAGAGCATCGTATTTGGGACAAGTAATGAGGAGAAAATGTGAAATATTAAAAGAATCACAAGAAAATGCTTTATAGGTGAATTTCATTAAAAACACAATTCAGGTAGTATCCCTTTAACTTGACAACTTTCCTCACAGGTTCGGATTTTACACTCACCCGATTCGAAATCAGCACAAAATTTTAGTCTAGAAACACTGTTCAACTTTTGTGGTGTATTTCATGCAAGGTTCAACTATTTCTAGAGCCTTTTCAAGCGAGTGGATCCCAGACTACTAAGAAACTCAAATTTACGAAACTCAAAAATATAGGACCAAAAAGTTTAATAATGAAATATTCTCACTCGGCGAGACAAAATGATTCAAACAATTCTGGGCCAGGATATGTACGCCACTTCCAGTCCAGTCCATGTACACATGTCACGTCCCATACCATGTCCTCACATCGGCTTGCCCAATACTGGTGGGTACACTCACATGCCCAGTACATGTCGCTGCATGTGCTGGTCCAGTACTGGGCTTGTGCTGGGCTGGCAAATGCTCCGGCACGCACCAGCCCAGTACTTGCCAACTCTTGCTGTGTAAATGCTGGGCAAGCCCAGCTGGGGCCCAGCTGGGCGATGATGGGTAAATCACGGGTAAATCACGGGGCCCAGCTGGGCAAGCCCATGAAAACTGGGATTTACTTCAGTGAAATTCAAGGGGGGGGGGGCGTGATTAGTTGATAGACTGTTGAATCCACCATAAATACACTGTTAACACGCTGCGTTTAACATTTTAAACAACCCAAGTTAACTAGTGAATCAACTTTGTTTAACATTTTAAACAACAAAACACAATTGCTCAAATTTTAAACAAGTTAATTAAATGTTGAGCAACATTGTTTAAACATGGAAACGATGTTGAGCGAGGCATTGGTTAACTTTTGTTGTTTAAAATTGTTAAACTGCGTTTTGACAGTGTATAGGCGCTAAGCTGGGTACAAAGCTATACAAATCTTGATCAAGTTTACACTTGATTCCATGTTGTGTGTACATAGTGTTTAAAATCTAACATCGTTTCCCTGACGCATTCAATCAATACTGAAACGGTGTTCCTCTCTTCGATTTTCATATTTATTTGATTAGAAACGCAGTGCATAATATCATATAATATTTTCATACAATGTACATTTTAACATACTTTGTTTTGGTCTTATTTTATTACTTTTTGACAGGCCTAGTGAAAGTTCATCCAATCATAATTTGTTATAAATGAGTCATTTTTCGACCTTAGGTTCTTCCTAAAGTAAAGACAAAACTTAAATTAAACTTAAATCTCTATACGTTTGTGGAAAATCAATGAGTGCATCATAACCCTATAAACTATCTGAATATTCAAAAATGTGCCGACCTTTTTACGAACCCTAAAATTTGAGGAGGGAGTGCCGAGTGGGATGATAAACACAATTACTTTAAGCAGCCTATATAACAAAATGCGAGATACGATTCTTCATGTACTTGCACGTGTTAGTAACACGTTTACATTAATATTCATCAATTCATTGTTATTTACTAGCTCTTATACATTATTACTTACCTTAATTTCTCATAAAGAACTTGGTGAAAAAACATTCATCTTTAAACCATAAATATGAGTTTTATGTATCGACTGTTACAAGTAAATGTAGAATTCAAATCTTAATTATAACCTTAAGTAATTAAGGTAACGTAAGGTTATAATTAAGATAATAATAATGTATAAGAGCTAGTAAATAACAATAAATTGATGAATATTAATGTAAAACCAGTTCAGACTAGCCTTAGCATTCAAACATAACAAGGTGGTCAAAAAGGCGAGGGTTAGCACTTGAATGTCCCCCCTCATTATAATATACAAAACAAGATCACTAACATGACTAAAAATTGGGCCCAAACTCGTCATATGGGTATTCAAAAACATCCTATAAATGTGCCAAAATTAAGTGTCCGGCATTCATTTCCTTTTGACAAAATTCTTTGGTCCGGGTGACAGCGTATACAATAACGAACTGTGTCAAGCGTCACTGTCTCGTTCGTCGGGAGGGGCTGGGGGAAGGACCCATGTAAGTTACTACGTCAGGAGAATGGGCTGGCCGACAGGGGCACTATAATTAGGGCTTGGAGGTGGAGGGAAAAAAGTGGTTTTCTGTCCTCCTCCCTCGGGTCTGAGAAGATTTCAATTACGAATGATTGAAGAAGTACAAAGCTGCGATCGTATACGCGCTATTATAGGCCCACAGTGGTTTCAAATTCAGTCGACGACTTCCGCATGTTCGGTGTGATCGTTCTCATTGAAAATCGCGAACAAGGGGTAGTTTTCATATCATCCTAAAACTAGCAGTAAGGTGCACGATTGGTCATTTTGGAAATATCTTTATGTACCTAAGCGATAGAAACGATATGAAAAATATAAAAGATTTAAATCTCGAGTTCACGATAGCATATATTTAAATGATATAAATGTAAGAAACTAAATAGCCTATATGAATTGATAATAAAAGATTTAAAAGCTGAGTAAATGCTATAAACCATTTTGGAAATGATATGATAAAAGATAAACACCATTTGAATGATATAGAAGATGACACGATATAAAAGATAGCCTAACGATTTAAATAATTTAAACCACTTTCGAAATGATAAAATTTTCGAATTGATGAAAGTTAAAAGATAGAAACGATTTATACGATATAACAGATAGAAACGATGATATATGAAAGATACGATTTAAAAATATGATACAAAAGATAGTTGACGATAGGCAAGTTTTGTTGACGATAGAAACAATTTAAATGATATAAAAGATGACATGATTTAAATGATAGAAAAGATAGAAACGATTTAAATGCTAGAAACCATTTTGGAAATGATATGATATAAAAGATAGAAAACGATTTAAATGATATAAAATATTACATGATTTAAATGATATAAAGATAAAAACGATAAAAACGATTTAAATGATATAAAAGATAGAAACGATAAATGATATAAAAGATAGTAACGATTTAAATGATATATGGAAGATAGTGTTACTTGCGAGACGATATATCTGCGATATTTCCCAGATGTTTTCTCTTCGAAACCAGGACCGGGTTGAAATTCCCCCTCCCCCATTTGACGCCGTTTGGATTTTTTGCTAATTTGACCCCCTTTTTCGTGTCTTGAAAAAAACACCCTCCTTCCCTTGTTTTACCATTTCAGCGATAACGCTTACACCCCCCCCCCCCCCCATTTAAAAATATATATAATAATGGTAAATTATCTGCACAAAACCAATATTGATAGTAGAACCGAGTGGCTTGTAGCTACAGGGTGAGCCAGAAAGAATGGGTACTTTTTTCTCAAAAGACAGTCAATATTTAATAGTCACCCAAGCCCTATATGAAAGCTATGAAGATTGTTAAACGGGGTCAGTCGTCACAAACATGCACAAACACAATAGTCAAACGACCTTCTGTCAACACTCCCTACATAGAGGACTGCAGTGCAAATCTGTACGATTTTCGTCATGTCGTAATGTCTATGGCGGATTTCATGAAGCTATGAAGTTTCCGTGGTCTTCCCTATCTCCAAGCAGATAGAGCAATACGTACATGGACTTTTTTTGCAGACGAGGGTTCATTTCATGATTTGGTAACTTAAGGTTTAATTAGTTAGGATTCCAGTAATTTCGAAGACCACAGATTTTCAAAACGTGAATTTTCCAACATTTTACGACATAAATTTGGTCTCAAAACGTGTCTAATACTATACATTTTACCGTTCTGCAGATGTTATTGACCCTCCTCTAAAATTCTAAATGATT
This sequence comes from Ophiura sarsii, assembly GCA_035610835.1. Lineage (NCBI taxonomy): Eukaryota > Metazoa > Echinodermata > Ophiuroidea > Amphilepidida > Ophiuridae > Ophiura > Ophiura sarsii. The sequence continues at coordinate 53,690,084 of CM069456.1, read as the reverse complement.
TTTAACACGTTTCTAAGTTTTTGAGATGACCAAATAGACCATTTTCCGAAGCTATTTCTAGCAACTATTGCAGTCACTGAGACTCCATTGTTTTCTTGCGTACAACAAAATCTGACATGCAGCGTGACCTCCCTGCTGGCTGAAGAGAATCAAAATTCGATTATTGCGTTGTAATGATATATCAATGTTGATTAAGATGACACATTAAACAGCGCAGCTGGCTGATTAAGAGAAGCCACTACAATGCTACATGTAGTATCAATGAAACTGGCGGAAAATCTCGAAAGTCGCTATCTATCATTTGTGGGTACAGAATCTTGAAGTTGGTCGACTTTTCAATCACAGCAACACAATCTGCATCCTTTCACCATATCTGTGTTTCTGTGAAAACCATAATTCTGTGGTGAAAACAAACAAAAACATGTTATAGACTAGAGAGGTGAGGCATAATAGGGGAGAGCGGGGCTAGTCCGCCCTCTAATTTTCAGGCTTGCCTAGCGGACTCATTTTATAAGTTAGAAAGCTATCCTACTTTCAAATGAAAGCTACGTTTTTTAGCTACATACCACCATAGTTTCAGAACTCTAAAACTATTAGCAAGTGCAGGAGTAAGGAAAATAACCAACAGGGCGGACTTACCCCCACACTACTCACGCCGGGGCAGGTTCGCCCTCATGATGGGCAAGCTCGTCCGGCTTCATAGGCAAGTTAAATATTGCAGAAACTATCAGTTATTCCATTTAAAGATTGTTTAAAAGTCAACTAGACACAACTATGACAAATTAGGCCATGTGGCCCCAACATATGAAATGGACACATCATGTGTCCATTAATTATGTTGGGGCGAGTCCGCCCCTTCTTACTTAGCGTGTAATTGGGCATGGGCGGACTCGCCTCGGTATGTGAGATGTATCCGGGTCTGAAGTTTTAATAGTTACTTTGCTATGACTGGTGCAACCAAATAACACCAGTCTGATACTTTTTCATCAGTCACGTGATGAGAAACATGTGGTGGGCGGACTAGCCCCGCTCTCCCCTACATAACTGTCTGATGGTATACTTTAATTTTACTATTGCACAAAGGTTCTTCCCAGGTGTTGAACCCGCCTTTAGAAGATTTTAAGAATTTATCTGTTGACCATCATGAAATATAGGCCCTAGATCTAACTTAAGAGCTCAACTTTGGAAGGAATTACTGTTAACGTCAATGCAACAGTGATTTGACTGTTGAAAACAGTAATACAACTTTATGGTGTTACTGCCTACCTGTTGTGTACTACGAAAGGCATTCACTTTCACTTTGAAACCATAATAACTTCAATAAATGCCACGATTTGGTAATATCAATTAATTTCACTTATTATTACCTCTTAATTCTCAATATCTTGCCTACAATAATGGTAGGATGTTTAATAGCAGGCAGAAAAAGACAAGTGTACAGTAGTAGGATACATACTTTGAGGGTAGTCTCCAAAATGAATTATGATGCTTTATTGTACTGCACCCATGTTATGTAAAAACAATGGGTTGATCTGGCCCATACAACATGGTTTATTTTTTCGTCACCTTATGGCCACAAAAGACTAAAGCTGCTATGAAATGAAATGTGCACTTACCTGTATTTTTGAATTCTCATTTCACACTGGTGGATCATTGTGTTGGTGGATGAGTGCAAACAGGTGCTGCTCCTGGGCAAAGGAAAAGAAAATATAAATGAGAATAATAAGAAAAAACACAAGCAGATCTTTGGTCTTATCAAATTGATATCACTTACCTCTTAATGGTTATTCTTTAAATAACAGGCATGAGAATGAAAAAAGAAAAAGAAAATGTGCGTGAAATCGAGCTAAAAAAGGCAAACAACAGGCTGAAATTTAAAAATAATTGCAGATATTTGGACCACCAAAAACACACCAGAATTCACTTTTATAACACTGAAAATGCTCATGTCTGTTAATATGCATTCTTGCAATAACGGTAGGATGTTATACATACAGTGGCTCAGAGGCTATGCCCCCCCCCCCCCCCCACCCCACACAATGAAATATGACAAAATACAATGTTACCCATGACAGAGCATGTACATGCCCTAATTTACCGAGTGGCTTGACTTCTAAAGTTAAAAATAACTAAAAATAACTTTAAAATGGTCTGAAAGACTTTTAGACCAAATTAAGCTCATTTTAGGTAATTTTGATATTAAAAGGCAAGACTTTTCGCGCGCGCCAAATGTATCTTGCCCCCCCCCCCCCCCACCCCGTTTGCCCACCATTTTTTTAATTTTTTTAATGCTGGCGCCGCCACTGGATATGCCCCCCAGTCAGAAGTCATCCCCCCCACCATCCCACCCCATACCTAGCTAGTTACGCCACTGTATATACATGTATATCAAGCAAAAATGAAATAATTTACAACAATAGTACTTCTTTGAGGGCTTTATCCAACATTATTTATACTACTCTGCATGTACTACAGTCTGCATCCCAATAATGTAAATGAAATATGGCCAAGGACTATGTAGTTTGAACTAACCTCTTGACTTTCTTGTCTTGTTTTATACCGGTGATTCACTGTGCTGGTGGGTGGCTGAGTGCGAGCATGTGTAATTGTGTATACCGTTCCTAATCCTACAATTCAGGAAAATTGGTGTTGGACCACATAGTCCATTTCTTTGCTAATATCCCACTTTAAGGGACTATTTTCAAGCGCTGATTTTGCAACAAACTTGTGTGGAGAGCTTGAGCTATCTACTAAGTGATATCCCTCCCCCGCCCCCACCAATCAATGTTGAGGGTCCCAACGACCGTGGAGATGAAACGGTTCCGAACAACATTGAATGGGGGGACTGGGGGGTTGATTTCAACGAAGTCCTCAAAGTGGTTCAACAGTTATTTCCGGAATTGTCTGAGGCAATTGGTAAATGCTCAATATGACAACTGTCTATAGGAAATAACTCGTGTTCTACACATTGCATAATCTTCTAATTTGGAGAGTGGCAAGATATGTATATAATTGTTATATACGGTAAAGATAAAGTAAATACGACATTTACATTGTTAGGGACTGGTCATTTTATGCGTGATTATGGCCCGTTTGTATGGTAAATCACTCAATATGACAACCGTCTATAGGGAATAACTCGTCTTTTATACATTGCATAATCTTCTAATTTGGAGAGTGGCAAGATATGTATATACTTATCATATATGGTAAAGATAAAGTAAATACGACATTTACATTGTTAGGGACTGGTCATTTGATGCGTGATTATGGCCCGTTTATATGGTAAATCACTCAATATGACAACCGTCTATAGGGAATAACTCGTCTTTTATACATTGCATAATCTTCTAATTTGGAGAGTGGCAAGATATGTATATACTTATCATATATGGTAAAGATAAAGTAAATACGGCGTGTACATTGTTAGGGACTGGTCATTTCATGCGTGATTATGGCCCATTTATATGGAATGCGCGAGTATTACATGTAGTCTTACATAGGGTGCAACGGGTGAAATTCATTATTTAAACTAATTATATGACAGTAGTTTATTATGCAACAATCAATTAAAATCCTTTTTGTTATCGCAATGCGTTTCTTTTTTGATAAGGGACCGGTCACAACCGCATTATAGACGCTATAAAGTAATAACTATTGTGTCAATTATTGTAGCGTTGTATTTGCCATGGAATGATTGTATTTTCTTTGCATTTACTTAACTTGACGGTTATAATTTATCTTCCGTGTTTAATAAATGCATTAAAAGTACGAAATGCATTGTGACGGACTGGTCATTTTACATGTGGTAGACAGAGAGAAAGAAAGACAAACAACAACCACCGAAAAAAGTTCAAAAATAAAGAAGAACAAAAACCAAAAGAGAGAAAAAACAAAAACAATATGTGACAAACAGATGAATAAAATAAACCAGTAAATGAGCCACGCGAATAACGAAAATGTTATATTAAATACATTATTAAAAACACCAATGGCTCCCGACATGAGGATTTGAACCCGTGTCTCTGCCCTTAAGAATGAATATAGGCCAACGCGCTAACCAATTGAGCTAATCGCCCATCTATGCAATATCAAGTCAAATCAAGTGTCATATTATCTTCGGCTTTAGAAATTAGCACTGATTCACAATACACCTTTCATAGTAACGCCTTATAGCGTATTTATATTCAGAACCATGCCCTCGTACTATCAGAGTATGGACAACCGTTGCGTTTGTCCATCCATTGAAAAGCATGCACATCGGTCGATTGTCCCCGATAAATAATAGAACTAACTCCTATTATCTATTTAATTTAGACGGACAATCGTGTACACGCGTGCAATTCAATACGGTCAACCGTGTAACGGTTGTCCATCACCGCGTCATTAGAATTCCAAAGACCGGGTTCGGCGAATTACCTACAATGTAATGTTTATACCACTGTGGACGATGCTATTTAATATAATTCTCTTTATTTAGCTTTGGCCTTGTTATTATAATGTTATAAATGTAATAATTCTGTAATAAATGATTGCCGCGGTATGCTACGCGAGCAATGTCGTGCGCTGTGTCCGAGCCGCTGGGAGCGATATGCGCGAGGCGTGTCAATCGATGTGCACGAGGAGTGTCTATCGCTGTGCGCGTGGCGTGTCGAGCGCTGCGCGCGAGACGTATAGATTGTTAATCATGATAGTTAGTTACCATCTCATTGTTCATGTTATTTCTTGGTAACAAAGTCGAGTGCTATGCTCGAAGTTTATGCAAACGCGTAGCGCAAGCTGTAACCAAAGGATGCGCGTGGGATTGGGTCGAGCGCCACGCACGAACCGTCAAAGTTGTATTTAAATCATATTTTATGTTCTCATGTTTATCGGGGTATCAGATGCTTTTTTCAAAATAAATAAGTCAGGCTTCCTTGAATAATAGGAGCAAATATGCAGGTTTAGGTATTTAATATGACCAGTCCCTAATTCACTACTGTAGACACCTCTTGATGATGGTATATCAGGAGATTCATAGCATCTCTATTTACTGAAAATTTGATCAAAAAAGACTTACAAATAAAAAAGTTGTGGCTAAAAATGTAAAATCAGATGATTTTTTTTGGACTTCATTCAGACAATTCAGGAAAATTGGTGTTGGACCACATAGTCCATTTCTTTGCTAATATCCCACTTTAAGGGACTATTTTCAAGCGCTGATTTTGCAACAAACTTGTGTGGAGAGCTTGAGCTATCTACTAAGTGATATCCCTCCCCCGCCCCCACCAATCAATGTTGAGGGTCCCAACGACCGTGGAGATGAAACGGTTCCGAACAACATTGAATGGGGGGACTGGGGGGTTGATTTCAACGAAGTCCTCAAAGTGGTTCAACAGTTATTTCCGGAATTGTCTGAGGCAATTGGTAAATGCTCAATATGACAACTGTCTATAGGAAATAACTCGTGTTCTACACATTGCATAATCTTCTAATTTGGAGAGTGGCAAGATATGTATATAATTGTTATATACGGTAAAGATAAAGTAAATACGACATTTACATTGTTAGGGACTGGTCATTTTATGCGTGATTATGGCCCGTTTGTATGGTAAATCACTCAATATGACAACCGTCTATAGGGAATAACTCGTCTTTTATACATTGCATAATCTTCTAATTTGGAGAGTGGCAAGATATGTATATACTTATCATATATGGTAAAGATAAAGTAAATACGACATTTACATTGTTAGGGACTGGTCATTTGATGCGTGATTATGGCCCGTTTATATGGTAAATCACTCAATATGACAACCGTCTATAGGGAATAACTCGTCTTTTATACATTGCATAATCTTCTAATTTGGAGAGTGGCAAGATATGTATATACTTATCATATATGGTAAAGATAAAGTAAATACGGCGTGTACATTGTTAGGGACTGGTCATTTCATGCGTGATTATGGCCCATTTATATGGAATGCGCGAGTATTACATGTAGTCTTACATAGGGTGCAACGGGTGAAATTCATTATTTAAACTAATTATATGACAGTAGTTTATTATGCAACAATCAATTAAAATCCTTTTTGTTATCGCAATGCGTTTCTTTTTTGATAAGGGACCGGTCACAACCGCATTATAGACGCTATAAAGTAATAACTATTGTGTCAATTATTGTAGCGTTGTATTTGCCATGGAATGATTGTATTTTCTTTGCATTTACTTAACTTGACGGTTATAATTTATCTTCCGTGTTTAATAAATGCATTAAAAGTACGAAATGCATTGTGACGGACTGGTCATTTTACATGTGGTAGACAGAGAGAAAGAAAGACAAACAACAACCACCGAAAAAAGTTCAAAAATAAAGAAGAACAAAAACCAAAAGAGAGAAAAAACAAAAACAATATGTGACAAACAGATGAATAAAATAAACCAGTAAATGAGCCACGCGAATAACGAAAATGTTATATTAAATACATTATTAAAAACACCAATGGCTCCCGACATGAGGATTTGAACCCGTGTCTCTGCCCTTAAGAATGAATATAGGCCAACGCGCTAACCAATTGAGCTAATCGCCCATCTATGCAATATCAAGTCAAATCAAGTGTCATATTATCTTCGGCTTTAGAAATTAGCACTGATTCACAATACACCTTTCATAGTAACGCCTTATAGCGTATTTATATTCAGAACCATGCCCTCGTACTATCAGAGTATGGACAACCGTTGCGTTTGTCCATCCATTGAAAAGCATGCACATCGGTCGATTGTCCCCGATAAATAATAGAACTAACTCCTATTATCTATTTAATTTAGACGGACAATCGTGTACACGCGTGCAATTCAATACGGTCAACCGTGTAACGGTTGTCCATCACCGCGTCATTAGAATTCCAAAGACCGGGTTCGGCGAATTACCTACAATGTAATGTTTATACCACTGTGGACGATGCTATTTAATATAATTCTCTTTATTTAGCTTTGGCCTTGTTATTATAATGTTATAAATGTAATAATTCTGTAATAAATGATTGCCGCGGTATGCTACGCGAGCAATGTCGTGCGCTGTGTCCGAGCCGCTGGGAGCGATATGCGCGAGGCGTGTCAATCGATGTGCACGAGGAGTGTCTATCGCTGTGCGCGTGGCGTGTCGAGCGCTGCGCGCGAGACGTATAGATTGTTAATCATGATAGTTAGTTACCATCTCATTGTTCATGTTATTTCTTGGTAACAAAGTCGAGTGCTATGCTCGAAGTTTATGCAAACGCGTAGCGCAAGCTGTAACCAAAGGATGCGCGTGGGATTGGGTCGAGCGCCACGCACGAACCGTCAAAGTTGTATTTAAATCATATTTTATGTTCTCATGTTTATCGGGGTATCAGATGCTTTTTTCAAAATAAATAAGTCAGGCTTCCTTGAATAATAGGAGCAAATATGCAGGTTTAGGTATTTAATATGACCAGTCCCTAATTCACTACTGTAGACACCTCTTGATGATGGTATATCAGGAGATTCATAGCATCTCTATTTACTGAAAATTTGATCAAAAAAGACTTACAAATAAAAAAGTTGTGGCTAAAAATGTAAAATCAGATGATTTTTTTTGGACTTCATTCAGACAATTCAGGAAAATTGGTGTTGGACCACATAGTCCATTTCTTTGCTAATATCCCACTTTAAGGGACTATTTTCAAGCGCTGATTTTGCAACAAACTTGTGTGGAGAGCTTGAGCTATCTACTAAGTGATATCCCTCCCCCGCCCCCACCAATCAATGTTGAGGGTCCCAACGACCGTGGAGATGAAACGGTTCCGAACAACATTGAATGGGGGGACTGGGGGGTTGATTTCAACGAAGTCCTCAAAGTGGTTCAACAGTTATTTCCGGAATTGTCTGAGGCAATTGGTAAATGCTCAATATGACAACTGTCTATAGGAAATAACTCGTGTTCTACACATTGCATAATCTTCTAATTTGGAGAGTGGCAAGATATGTATATAATTGTTATATACGGTAAAGATAAAGTAAATACGACATTTACATTGTTAGGGACTGGTCATTTTATGCGTGATTATGGCCCGTTTGTATGGTAAATCACTCAATATGACAACCGTCTATAGGGAATAACTCGTCTTTTATACATTGCATAATCTTCTAATTTGGAGAGTGGCAAGATATGTATATACTTATCATATATGGTAAAGATAAAGTAAATACGACATTTACATTGTTAGGGACTGGTCATTTGATGCGTGATTATGGCCCGTTTATATGGTAAATCACTCAATATGACAACCGTCTATAGGGAATAACTCGTCTTTTATACATTGCATAATCTTCTAATTTGGAGAGTGGCAAGATATGTATATACTTATCATATATGGTAAAGATAAAGTAAATACGGCGTGTACATTGTTAGGGACTGGTCATTTCATGCGTGATTATGGCCCATTTATATGGAATGCGCGAGTATTACATGTAGTCTTACATAGGGTGCAACGGGTGAAATTCATTATTTAAACTAATTATATGACAGTAGTTTATTATGCAACAATCAATTAAAATCCTTTTTGTTATCGCAATGCGTTTCTTTTTTGATAAGGGACCGGTCACAACCGCATTATAGACGCTATAAAGTAATAACTATTGTGTCAATTATTGTAGCGTTGTATTTGCCATGGAATGATTGTATTTTCTTTGCATTTACTTAACTTGACGGTTATAATTTATCTTCCGTGTTTAATAAATGCATTAAAAGTACGAAATGCATTGTGACGGACTGGTCATTTTACATGTGGTAGACAGAGAGAAAGAAAGACAAACAACAACCACCGAAAAAAGTTCAAAAATAAAGAAGAACAAAAACCAAAAGAGAGAAAAAACAAAAACAATATGTGACAAACAGATGAATAAAATAAACCAGTAAATGAGCCACGCGAATAACGAAAATGTTATATTAAATACATTATTAAAAACACCAATGGCTCCCGACATGAGGATTTGAACCCGTGTCTCTGCCCTTAAGAATGAATATAGGCCAACGCGCTAACCAATTGAGCTAATCGCCCATCTATGCAATATCAAGTCAAATCAAGTGTCATATTATCTTCGGCTTTAGAAATTAGCACTGATTCACAATACACCTTTCATAGTAACGCCTTATAGCGTATTTATATTCAGAACCATGCCCTCGTACTATCAGAGTATGGACAACCGTTGCGTTTGTCCATCCATTGAAAAGCATGCACATCGGTCGATTGTCCCCGATAAATAATAGAACTAACTCCTATTATCTATTTAATTTAGACGGACAATCGTGTACACGCGTGCAATTCAATACGGTCAACCGTGTAACGGTTGTCCATCACCGCGTCATTAGAATTCCAAAGACCGGGTTCGGCGAATTACCTACAATGTAATGTTTATACCACTGTGGACGATGCTATTTAATATAATTCTCTTTATTTAGCTTTGGCCTTGTTATTATAATGTTATAAATGTAATAATTCTGTAATAAATGATTGCCGCGGTATGCTACGCGAGCAATGTCGTGCGCTGTGTCCGAGCCGCTGGGAGCGATATGCGCGAGGCGTGTCAATCGATGTGCACGAGGAGTGTCTATCGCTGTGCGCGTGGCGTGTCGAGCGCTGCGCGCGAGACGTATAGATTGTTAATCATGATAGTTAGTTACCATCTCATTGTTCATGTTATTTCTTGGTAACAAAGTCGAGTGCTATGCTCGAAGTTTATGCAAACGCGTAGCGCAAGCTGTAACCAAAGGATGCGCGTGGGATTGGGTCGAGCGCCACGCACGAACCGTCAAAGTTGTATTTAAATCATATTTTATGTTCTCATGTTTATCGGGGTATCAGATGCTTTTTTCAAAATAAATAAGTCAGGCTTCCTTGAATAATAGGAGCAAATATGCAGGTTTAGGTATTTAATATGACCAGTCCCTAATTCACTACTGTAGACACCTCTTGATGATGGTATATCAGGAGATTCATAGCATCTCTATTTACTGAAAATTTGATCAAAAAAGACTTACAAATAAAAAAGTTGTGGCTAAAAATGTAAAATCAGATGATTTTTTTTGGACTTCATTCAGACAATTCAGGAAAATTGGTGTTGGACCACATAGTCCATTTCTTTGCTAATATCCCACTTTAAGGGACTATTTTCAAGCGCTGATTTTGCAACAAACTTGTGTGGAGAGCTTGAGCTATCTACTAAGTGATATCCCTCCCCCGCCCCCACCAATCAATGTTGAGGGTCCCAACGACCGTGGAGATGAAACGGTTCCGAACAACATTGAATGGGGGGACTGGGGGGTTGATTTCAACGAAGTCCTCAAAGTGGTTCAACAGTTATTTCCGGAATTGTCTGAGGCAATTGGTAAATGCTCAATATGACAACTGTCTATAGGAAATAACTCGTGTTCTACACATTGCATAATCTTCTAATTTGGAGAGTGGCAAGATATGTATATAATTGTTATATACGGTAAAGATAAAGTAAATACGACATTTACATTGTTAGGGACTGGTCATTTTATGCGTGATTATGGCCCGTTTGTATGGTAAATCACTCAATATGACAACCGTCTATAGGGAATAACTCGTCTTTTATACATTGCATAATCTTCTAATTTGGAGAGTGGCAAGATATGTATATACTTATCATATATGGTAAAGATAAAGTAAATACGACATTTACATTGTTAGGGACTGGTCATTTGATGCGTGATTATGGCCCGTTTATATGGTAAATCACTCAATATGACAACCGTCTATAGGGAATAACTCGTCTTTTATACATTGCATAATCTTCTAATTTGGAGAGTGGCAAGATATGTATATACTTATCATATATGGTAAAGATAAAGTAAATACGGCGTGTACATTGTTAGGGACTGGTCATTTCATGCGTGATTATGGCCCATTTATATGGAATGCGCGAGTATTACATGTAGTCTTACATAGGGTGCAACGGGTGAAATTCATTATTTAAACTAATTATATGACAGTAGTTTATTATGCAACAATCAATTAAAATCCTTTTTGTTATCGCAATGCGTTTCTTTTTTGATAAGGGACCGGTCACAACCGCATTATAGACGCTATAAAGTAATAACTATTGTGTCAATTATTGTAGCGTTGTATTTGCCATGGAATGATTGTATTTTCTTTGCATTTACTTAACTTGACGGTTATAATTTATCTTCCGTGTTTAATAAATGCATTAAAAGTACGAAATGCATTGTGACGGACTGGTCATTTTACATGTGGTAGACAGAGAGAAAGAAAGACAAACAACAACCACCGAAAAAAGTTCAAAAATAAAGAAGAACAAAAACCAAAAGAGAGAAAAAACAAAAACAATATGTGACAAACAGATGAATAAAATAAACCAGTAAATGAGCCACGCGAATAACGAAAATGTTATATTAAATACATTATTAAAAACACCAATGGCTCCCGACATGAGGATTTGAACCCGTGTCTCTGCCCTTAAGAATGAATATAGGCCAACGCGCTAACCAATTGAGCTAATCGCCCATCTATGCAATATCAAGTCAAATCAAGTGTCATATTATCTTCGGCTTTAGAAATTAGCACTGATTCACAATACACCTTTCATAGTAACGCCTTATAGCGTATTTATATTCAGAACCATGCCCTCGTACTTTCAGAGTATGGACAACCGTTGCGTTTGTCCATCCATTGAAAAGCATGCACATCGGTCGATTGTCCCCGATAAATAATAGAACTAACTCCTATTATCTATTTAATTTAGACGGACAATCGTGTACACGCGTGCAATTCAATACGGTCAACCGTGTAACGGTTGTCCATCACCGCGTCATTAGAATTCCAAAGACCGGGTTCGGCGAATTACCTACAATGTAATGTTTATACCACTGTGGACGATGCTATTTAATATAATTCTCTTTATTTAGCTTTGGCCTTGTTATTATAATGTTATAAATGTAATAATTCTGTAATAAATGATTGCCGCGGTATGCTACGCGAGCAATGTCGTGCGCTGTGTCCGAGCCGCTGGGAGCGATATGCGCGAGGCGTGTCAATCGATGTGCACGAGGAGTGTCTATCGCTGTGCGCGTGGCGTGTCGAGCGCTGCGCGCGAGACGTATAGATTGTTAATCATGATAGTTAGTTACCATCTCATTGTTCATGTTATTTCTTGGTAACAAAGTCGAGTGCTATGCTCGAAGTTTATGCAAACGCGTAGCGCAAGCTGTAACCAAAGGATGCGCGTGGGATTGGGTCGAGCGCCACGCACGAACCGTCAAAGTTGTATTTAAATCATATTTTATGTTCTCATGTTTATCGGGGTATCAGATGCTTTTTTCAAAATAAATAAGTCAGGCTTCCTTGAATAATAGGAGCAAATATGCAGGTTTAGGTATTTAATATGACCAGTCCCTAATTCACTACTGTAGACACCTCTTGATGATGGTATATCAGGAGATTCATAGCATCTCTATTTACTGAAAATTTGATCAAAAAAGACTTACAAATAAAAAAGTTGTGGCTAAAAATGTAAAATCAGATGATTTTTTTTGGACTTCATTCAGACATGTCTGAGGCAATTGGTAAATGCTCAATATGACAACTGTCTATAGGAAATAACTCGTGTTCTACACATTGCATAATCTTCTAATTTGGAGAGTGGCAAGATATGTATATAATTGTTATATACGGTAAAGATAAAGTAAATACGACATTTACATTGTTAGGGACTGGTCATTTTATGCGTGATTATGGCCCGTTTGTATGGTAAATCACTCAATATGACAACCGTCTATAGGGAATAACTCGTCTTTTATACATTGCATAATCTTCTAATTTGGAGAGTGGCAAGATATGTATATACTTATCATATATGGTAAAGATAAAGTAAATACGACATTTACATTGTTAGGGACTGGTCATTTGATGCGTGATTATGGCCCGTTTATATGGTAAATCACTCAATATGACAACCGTCTATAGGGAATAACTCGTCTTTTATACATTGCATAATCTTCTAATTTGGAGAGTGGCAAGATATGTATATACTTATCATATATGGTAAAGATAAAGTAAATACGGCGTGTACATTGTTAGGGACTGGTCATTTCATGCGTGATTATGGCCCATTTATATGGAATGCGCGAGTATTACATGTAGTCTTACATAGGGTGCAACGGGTGAAATTCATTATTTAAACTAATTATATGACAGTAGTTTATTATGCAACAATCAATTAAAATCCTTTTTGTTATCGCAATGCGTTTCTTTTTTGATAAGGGACCGGTCACAACCGCATTATAGACGCTATAAAGTAATAACTATTGTGTCAATTATTGTAGCGTTGTATTTGCCATGGAATGATTGTATTTTCTTTGCATTTACTTAACTTGACGGTTATAATTTATCTTCCGTGTTTAATAAATGCATTAAAAGTACGAAATGCATTGTGACGGACTGGTCATTTTACATGTGGTAGACAGAGAGAAAGAAAGACAAACAACAACCACCGAAAAAAGTTCAAAAATAAAGAAGAACAAAAACCAAAAGAGAGAAAAAACAAAAACAATATGTGACAAACAGATGAATAAAATAAACCAGTAAATGAGCCACGCGAATAACGAAAATGTTATATTAAATACATTATTAAAAACACCAATGGCTCCCGACATGAGGATTTGAACCCGTGTCTCTGCCCTTAAGAATGAATATAGGCCAACGCGCTAACCAATTGAGCTAATCGCCCATCTATGCAATATCAAGTCAAATCAAGTGTCATATTATCTTCGGCTTTAGAAATTAGCACTGATTCACAATACACCTTTCATAGTAACGCCTTATAGCGTATTTATATTCAGAACCATGCCCTCGTACTATCAGAGTATGGACAACCGTTGCGTTTGTCCATCCATTGAAAAGCATGCACATCGGTCGATTGTCCCCGATAAATAATAGAACTAACTCCTATTATCTATTTAATTTAGACGGACAATCGTGTACACGCGTGCAATTCAATACGGTCAACCGTGTAACGGTTGTCCATCACCGCGTCATTAGAATTCCAAAGACCGGGTTCGGCGAATTACCTACAATGTAATGTTTATACCACTGTGGACGATGCTATTTAATATAATTCTCTTTATTTAGCTTTGGCCTTGTTATTATAATGTTATAAATGTAATAATTCTGTAATAAATGATTGCCGCGGTATGCTACGCGAGCAATGTCGTGCGCTGTGTCCGAGCCGCTGGGAGCGATATGCGCGAGGCGTGTCAATCGATGTGCACGAGGAGTGTCTATCGCTGTGCGCGTGGCGTGTCGAGCGCTGCGCGCGAGACGTATAGATTGTTAATCATGATAGTTAGTTACCATCTCATTGTTCATGTTATTTCTTGGTAACAAAGTCGAGTGCTATGCTCGAAGTTTATGCAAACGCGTAGCGCAAGCTGTAACCAAAGGATGCGCGTGGGATTGGGTCGAGCGCCACGCACGAACCGTCAAAGTTGTATTTAAATCATATTTTATGTTCTCATGTTTATCGGGGTATCAGATGCTTTTTTCAAAATAAATAAGTCAGGCTTCCTTGAATAATAGGAGCAAATATGCAGGTTTAGGTATTTAATATGACCAGTCCCTAATTCACTACTGTAGACACCTCTTGATGATGGTATATCAGGAGATTCATAGCATCTCTATTTACTGAAAATTTGATCAAAAAAGACTTACAAATAAAAAAGTTGTGGCTAAAAATGTAAAATCAGATGATTTTTTTTGGACTTCATTCAGACAATTCAGGAAAATTGGTGTTGGACCACATAGTCCATTTCTTTGCTAATATCCCACTTTAAGGGACTATTTTCAAGCGCTGATTTTGCAACAAACTTGTGTGGAGAGCTTGAGCTATCTACTAAGTGATATCCCTCCCCCGCCCCCACCAATCAATGTTGAGGGTCCCAACGACCGTGGAGATGAAATGGTTCCGAACAACATTGAATGGGGGGACTGGGGGGTTGATTTCAACGAAGTCCTCAAAGTGGTTCAACAGTTATTTCCGGAATTGTCTGAGGCAATTGGTAAATGCTCAATATGACAACTGTCTATAGGAAATAACTCGTGTTCTACACATTGCATAATCTTCTAATTTGGAGAGTGGCAAGATATGTATATAATTGTTATATACGGTAAAGATAAAGTAAATACGACATTTACATTGTTAGGGACTGGTCATTTTATGCGTGATTATGGCCCGTTTGTATGGTAAATCACTCAATATGACAACCGTCTATAGGGAATAACTCGTCTTTTATACATTGCATAATCTTCTAATTTGGAGAGTGGCAAGATATGTATATACTTATCATATATGGTAAAGATAAAGTAAATACGACATTTACATTGTTAGGGACTGGTCATTTGATGCGTGATTATGGCCCGTTTATATGGTAAATCACTCAATATGACAACCGTCTATAGGGAATAACTCGTCTTTTATACATTGCATAATCTTCTAATTTGGAGAGTGGCAAGATATGTATATACTTATCATATATGGTAAAGATAAAGTAAATACGGCGTGTACATTGTTAGGGACTGGTCATTTCATGCGTGATTATGGCCCATTTATATGGAATGCGCGAGTATTACATGTAGTCTTACATAGGGTGCAACGGGTGAAATTCATTATTTAAACTAATTATATGACAGTAGTTTATTATGCAACAATCAATTAAAATCCTTTTTGTTATCGCAATGCGTTTCTTTTTTGATAAGGGACCGGTCACAACCGCATTATAGACGCTATAAAGTAATAACTATTGTGTCAATTATTGTAGCGTTGTATTTGCCATGGAATGATTGTATTTTCTTTGCATTTACTTAACTTGACGGTTATAATTTATCTTCCGTGTTTAATAAATGCATTAAAAGTACGAAATGCATTGTGACGGACTGGTCATTTTACATGTGGTAGACAGAGAGAAAGAAAGACAAACAACAACCACCGAAAAAAGTTCAAAAATAAAGAAGAACAAAAACCAAAAGAGAGAAAAAACAAAAACAATATGTGACAAACAGATGAATAAAATAAACCAGTAAATGAGCCACGCGAATAACGAAAATGTTATATTAAATACATTATTAAAAACACCAATGGCTCCCGACATGAGGATTTGAACCCGTGTCTCTGCCCTTAAGAATGAATATAGGCCAACGCGCTAACCAATTGAGCTAATCGCCCATCTATGCAATATCAAGTCAAATCAAGTGTCATATTATCTTCGGCTTTAGAAATTAGCACTGATTCACAATACACCTTTCATAGTAACGCCTTATAGCGTATTTATATTCAGAACCATGCCCTCGTACTTTCAGAGTATGGACAACCGTTGCGTTTGTCCATCCATTGAAAAGCATGCACATCGGTCGATTGTCCCCGATAAATAATAGAACTAACTCCTATTATCTATTTAATTTAGACGGACAATCGTGTACACGCGTGCAATTCAATACGGTCAACCGTGTAACGGTTGTCCATCACCGCGTCATTAGAATTCCAAAGACCGGGTTCGGCGAATTACCTACAATGTAATGTTTATACCACTGTGGACGATGCTATTTAATATAATTCTCTTTATTTAGCTTTGGCCTTGTTATTATAATGTTATAAATGTAATAATTCTGTAATAAATGATTGCCGCGGTATGCTACGCGAGCAATGTCGTGCGCTGTGTCCGAGCCGCTGGGAGCGATATGCGCGAGGCGTGTCAATCGATGTGCACGAGGAGTGTCTATCGCTGTGCGCGTGGCGTGTCGAGCGCTGCGCGCGAGACGTATAGATTGTTAATCATGATAGTTAGTTACCATCTCATTGTTCATGTTATTTCTTGGTAACAAAGTCGAGTGCTATGCTCGAAGTTTATGCAAACGCGTAGCGCAAGCTGTAACCAAAGGATGCGCGTGGGATTGGGTCGAGCGCCACGCACGAACCGTCAAAGTTGTATTTAAATCATATTTTATGTTCTCATGTTTATCGGGGTATCAGATGCTTTTTTCAAAATAAATAAGTCAGGCTTCCTTGAATAATAGGAGCAAATATGCAGGTTTAGGTATTTAATATGACCAGTCCCTAATTCACTACTGTAGACACCTCTTGATGATGGTATATCAGGAGATTCATAGCATCTCTATTTACTGAAAATTTGATCAAAAAAGACTTACAAATAAAAAAGTTGTGGCTAAAAATGTAAAATCAGATGATTTTTTTTGGACTTCATTCAGACATGTCTGAGGCAATTGGTAAATGCTCAATATGACAACTGTCTATAGGAAATAACTCGTGTTCTACACATTGCATAATCTTCTAATTTGGAGAGTGGCAAGATATGTATATAATTGTTATATACGGTAAAGATAAAGTAAATACGACATTTACATTGTTAGGGACTGGTCATTTTATGCGTGATTATGGCCCGTTTGTATGGTAAATCACTCAATATGACAACCGTCTATAGGGAATAACTCGTCTTTTATACATTGCATAATCTTCTAATTTGGAGAGTGGCAAGATATGTATATACTTATCATATATGGTAAAGATAAAGTAAATACGACATTTACATTGTTAGGGACTGGTCATTTGATGCGTGATTATGGCCCGTTTATATGGTAAATCACTCAATATGACAACCGTCTATAGGGAATAACTCGTCTTTTATACATTGCATAATCTTCTAATTTGGAGAGTGGCAAGATATGTATATACTTATCATATATGGTAAAGATAAAGTAAATACGGCGTGTACATTGTTAGGGACTGGTCATTTCATGCGTGATTATGGCCCATTTATATGGAATGCGCGAGTATTACATGTAGTCTTACATAGGGTGCAACGGGTGAAATTCATTATTTAAACTAATTATATGACAGTAGTTTATTATGCAACAATCAATTAAAATCCTTTTTGTTATCGCAATGCGTTTCTTTTTTGATAAGGGACCGGTCACAACCGCATTATAGACGCTATAAAGTAATAACTATTGTGTCAATTATTGTAGCGTTGTATTTGCCATGGAATGATTGTATTTTCTTTGCATTTACTTAACTTGACGGTTATAATTTATCTTCCGTGTTTAATAAATGCATTAAAAGTACGAAATGCATTGTGACGGACTGGTCATTTTACATGTGGTAGACAGAGAGAAAGAAAGACAAACAACAACCACCGAAAAAAGTTCAAAAATAAAGAAGAACAAAAACCAAAAGAGAGAAAAAACAAAAACAATATGTGACAAACAGATGAATAAAATAAACCAGTAAATGAGCCACGCGAATAACGAAAATGTTATATTAAATACATTATTAAAAACACCAATGGCTCCCGACATGAGGATTTGAACCCGTGTCTCTGCCCTTAAGAATGAATATAGGCCAACGCGCTAACCAATTGAGCTAATCGCCCATCTATGCAATATCAAGTCAAATCAAGTGTCATATTATCTTCGGCTTTAGAAATTAGCACTGATTCACAATACACCTTTCATAGTAACGCCTTATAGCGTATTTATATTCAGAACCATGCCCTCGTACTATCAGAGTATGGACAACCGTTGCGTTTGTCCATCCATTGAAAAGCATGCACATCGGTCGATTGTCCCCGATAAATAATAGAACTAACTCCTATTATCTATTTAATTTAGACGGACAATCGTGTACACGCGTGCAATTCAATACGGTCAACCGTGTAACGGTTGTCCATCACCGCGTCATTAGAATTCCAAAGACCGGGTTCGGCGAATTACCTACAATGTAATGTTTATACCACTGTGGACGATGCTATTTAATATAATTCTCTTTATTTAGCTTTGGCCTTGTTATTATAATGTTATAAATGTAATAATTCTGTAATAAATGATTGCCGCGGTATGCTACGCGAGCAATGTCGTGCGCTGTGTCCGAGCCGCTGGGAGCGATATGCGCGAGGCGTGTCAATCGATGTGCACGAGGAGTGTCTATCGCTGTGCGCGTGGCGTGTCGAGCGCTGCGCGCGAGACGTATAGATTGTTAATCATGATAGTTAGTTACCATCTCATTGTTCATGTTATTTCTTGGTAACAAAGTCGAGTGCTATGCTCGAAGTTTATGCAAACGCGTAGCGCAAGCTGTAACCAAAGGATGCGCGTGGGATTGGGTCGAGCGCCACGCACGAACCGTCAAAGTTGTATTTAAATCATATTTTATGTTCTCATGTTTATCGGGGTATCAGATGCTTTTTTCAAAATAAATAAGTCAGGCTTCCTTGAATAATAGGAGCAAATATGCAGGTTTAGGTATTTAATATGACCAGTCCCTAATTCACTACTGTAGACACCTCTTGATGATGGTATATCAGGAGATTCATAGCATCTCTATTTACTGAAAATTTGATCAAAAAAGACTTACAAATAAAAAAGTTGTGGCTAAAAATGTAAAATCAGATGATTTTTTTTGGACTTCATTCAGACAATTCAGGAAAATTGGTGTTGGACCACATAGTCCATTTCTTTGCTAATATCCCACTTTAAGGGACTATTTTCAAGCGCTGATTTTGCAACAAACTTGTGTGGAGAGCTTGAGCTATCTACTAAGTGATATCCCTCCCCCGCCCCCACCAATCAATGTTGAGGGTCCCAACGACCGTGGAGATGAAATGGTTCCGAACAACATTGAATGGGGGGACTGGGGGGTTGATTTCAACGAAGTCCTCAAAGTGGTTCAACAGTTATTTCCGGAATTGTCTGAGGCAATTGGTAAATGCTCAATATGACAACTGTCTATAGGAAATAACTCGTGTTCTACACATTGCATAATCTTCTAATTTGGAGAGTGGCAAGATATGTATATAATTGTTATATACGGTAAAGATAAAGTAAATACGACATTTACATTGTTAGGGACTGGTCATTTTATGCGTGATTATGGCCCGTTTGTATGGTAAATCACTCAATATGACAACCGTCTATAGGGAATAACTCGTCTTTTATACATTGCATAATCTTCTAATTTGGAGAGTGGCAAGATATGTATATACTTATCATATATGGTAAAGATAAAGTAAATACGACATTTACATTGTTAGGGACTGGTCATTTTATGCGTGATTATGGCCCGTTTATATGGTAAATCACTCAATATGACAACCGTCTATAGGGAATAACTCGTCTTTTATACATTGCATAATCTTCTAATTTGGAGAGTGGCAAGATATGTATATACTTATCATATATGGTAAAGATAAAGTAAATACGGCGTGTACATTGTTAGGGACTGGTCATTTCATGCGTGATTATGGCCCATTTATATGGAATGCGCGAGTATTACATGTAGTCTTACATAGGGTGCAACGGGTGAAATTCATTATTTAAACTAATTATATGACAGTAGTTTATTATGCAACAATCAATTAAAATCCTTTTTGTTATCGCAATGCGTTTCTTTTTTGATAAGGGACCGGTCACAACCGCATTATAGACGCTATAAAGTAATAACTATTGTGTCAATTATTGTAGCGTTGTATTTGCCATGGAATGATTGTATTTTCTTTGCATTTACTTAACTTGACGGTTATAATTTATCTTCCGTGTTTAATAAATGCATTAAAAGTACGAAATGCATTGTGACGGACTGGTCATTTTACATGTGGTAGACAGAGAGAAAGAAAGACAAACAACAACCACCGAAAAAAGTTCAAAAATAAAGAAGAACAAAAACCAAAAGAGAGAAAAAACAAAAACAATATGTGACAAACAGATGAATAAAATAAACCAGTAAATGAGCCACGCGAATAACGAAAATGTTATATTAAATACATTATTAAAAACACCAATGGCTCCCGACATGAGGATTTGAACCCGTGTCTCTGCCCTTAAGAATGAATATAGGCCAACGCGCTAACCAATTGAGCTAATCGCCCATGTATGCAATATCAAGTCAAATCAAGTGTCATATTATCTTCGGCTTTAGAAATTAGCACTGATTCACAATACACCTTTCATAGTAACGCCTTATAGCGTATTTATATTCAGAACCATGCCCTCGTACTATCAGAGTATGGACAACCGTTGCGTTTGTCCATCCATTGAAAAGCATGCACATCGGTCGATTGTCCCCGATAAATAATAGAACTAACTCCTATTATCTATTTAATTTAGACGGACAATCGTGTACACGCGTGCAATTCAATACGGTCAACCGTGTAACGGTTGTCCATCACCGCGTCATTAGAATTCCAAAGACCGGGTTCGGCGAATTACCTACAATGTAATGTTTATACCACTGTGGACGATGCTATTTAATATAATTCTCTTTATTTAGCTTTGGCCTTGTTATTATAATGTTATAAATGTAATAATTCTGTAATAAATGATTGCCGCGGTATGCTACGCGAGCAATGTCGTGCGCTGTGTCCGAGCCGCTGGGAGCGATATGCGCGAGGCGTGTCAATCGATGTGCACGAGGAGTGTCTATCGCTGTGCGCGTGGCGTGTCGAGCGCTGCGCGCGAGACGTATAGATTGTTAATCATGATAGTTAGTTACCATCTCATTGTTCATGTTATTTCTTGGTAACAAAGTCGAGTGCTATGCTCGAAGTTTATGCAAACGCGTAGCGCAAGCTGTAACCAAAGGATGCGCGTGGGATTGGGTCGAGCGCCACGCACGAACCGTCAAAGTTGTATTTAAATCATATTTTATGTTCTCATGTTTATCGGGGTATCAGATGCTTTTTTCAAAATAAATAAGTCAGGCTTCCTTGAATAATAGGAGCAAATATGCAGGTTTAGGTATTTAATATGACCAGTCCCTAATTCACTACTGTAGACACCTCTTGATGATGGTATATCAGGAGATTCATAGCATCTCTATTTACTGAAAATTTGATCAAAAAAGACTTACAAATAAAAAAGTTGTGGCTAAAAATGTAAAATCAGATGATTTTTTTTGGACTTCATTCAGACATGTCTGAGGCAATTGGTAAATGCTCAATATGACAACTGTCTATAGGAAATAACTCGTGTTCTACACATTGCATAATCTTCTAATTTGGAGAGTGGCAAGATATGTATATAATTGTTATATACGGTAAAGATAAAGTAAATACGACATTTACATTGTTAGGGACTGGTCATTTTATGCGTGATTATGGCCCGTTTGTATGGTAAATCACTCAATATGACAACCGTCTATAGGGAATAACTCGTCTTTTATACATTGCATAATCTTCTAATTTGGAGAGTGGCAAGATATGTATATACTTATCATATATGGTAAAGATAAAGTAAATACGACATTTACATTGTTAGGGACTGGTCATTTTATGCGTGATTATGGCCCGTTTATATGGTAAATCACTCAATATGACAACCGTCTATAGGGAATAACTCGTCTTTTATACATTGCATAATCTTCTAATTTGGAGAGTGGCAAGATATGTATATACTTATCATATATGGTAAAGATAAAGTAAATACGGCGTGTACATTGTTAGGGACTGGTCATTTCATGCGTGATTATGGCCCATTTATATGGAATGCGCGAGTATTACATGTAGTCTTACATAGGGTGCAACGGGTGAAATTCATTATTTAAACTAATTATATGACAGTAGTTTATTATGCAACAATCAATTAAAATCCTTTTTGTTATCGCAATGCGTTTCTTTTTTGATAAGGGACCGGTCACAACCGCATTATAGACGCTATAAAGTAATAACTATTGTGTCAATTATTGTAGCGTTGTATTTGCCATGGAATGATTGTATTTTCTTTGCATTTACTTAACTTGACGGTTATAATTTATCTTCCGTGTTTAATAAATGCATTAAAAGTACGAAATGCATTGTGACGGACTGGTCATTTTACATGTGGTAGACAGAGAGAAAGAAAGACAAACAACAACCACCGAAAAAAGTTCAAAAATAAAGAAGAACAAAAACCAAAAGAGAGAAAAAACAAAAACAATATGTGACAAACAGATGAATAAAATAAACCAGTAAATGAGCCACACGAATAACGAAAATGTTATATTAAATACATTATTAAAAACACCAATGGCTCCCGACATGAGGATTTGAACCCGTGTCTCTGCCCTTAAGAATGAATATAGGCCAACGCGCTAACCAATTGAGCTAATCGCCCATCTATGCAATATCAAGTCAAATCAAGTGTCATATTATCTTCGGCTTTAGAAATTAGCACTGATTCACAATACACCTTTCATAGTAACGCCTTATAGCGTATTTATATTCAGAACCATGCCCTCGTACTATCAGAGTATGGACAACCGTTGCGTTTGTCCATCCATTGAAAAGCATGCACATCGGTCGATTGTCCCCGATAAATAATAGAACTAACTCCTATTATCTATTTAATTTAGACGGACAATCGTGTACACGCGTGCAATTCAATACGGTCAACCGTGTAACGGTTGTCCATCACCGCGTCATTAGAATTCCAAAGACCGGGTTCGGCGAATTACCTACAATGTAATGTTTATACCACTGTGGACGATGCTATTTAATATAATTCTCTTTATTTAGCTTTGGCCTTGTTATTATAATGTTATAAATGTAATAATTCTGTAATAAATGATTGCCGCGGTATGCTACGCGAGCAATGTCGTGCGCTGTGTCCGAGCCGCTGGGAGCGATATGCGCGAGGCGTGTCAATCGATGTGCACGAGGAGTGTCTATCGCTGTGCGCGTGGCGTGTCGAGCGCTGCGCGCGAGACGTATAGATTGTTAATCATGATAGTTAGTTACCATCTCATTGTTCATGTTATTTCTTGGTAACAAAGTCGAGTGCTATGCTCGAAGTTTATGCAAACGCGTAGCGCAAGCTGTAACCAAAGGATGCGCGTGGGATTGGGTCGAGCGCCACGCACGAACCGTCAAAGTTGTATTTAAATCATATTTTATGTTCTCATGTTTATCGGGGTATCAGATGCTTTTTTCAAAATAAATAAGTCAGGCTTCCTTGAATAATAGGAGCAAATATGCAGGTTTAGGTATTTAATATGACCAGTCCCTAATTCACTACTGTAGACACCTCTTGATGATGGTATATCAGGAGATTCATAGCATCTCTATTTACTGAAAATTTGATCAAAAAAGACTTACAAATAAAAAAGTTGTGGCTAAAAATGTAAAATCAGATAATTTTTTTTGGACTTCATTCAGACAATTCAGGAAAATTGGTGTTGGACCACATAGTCCATTTCTTTGCTAATATCCCACTTTAAGGGACTATTTTCAAGCGCTGATTTTGCAACAAACTTGTGTGGAGAGCTTGAGCTATCTACTAAGTGATATCCCTCCCCCGCCCCCACCAATCAATGTTGAGGGTCCCAACGACCGTGGAGATGAAATGGTTCCGAACAACATTGAATGGGGGGACTGGGGGGTTGATTTCAACGAAGTCCTCAAAGTGGTTCAACAGTTATTTCCGGAATTGTCTGAGGCAATTGGTAAATGCTCAATATGACAACTGTCTATAGGAAATAACTCGTGTTCTACACATTGCATAATCTTCTAATTTGGAGAGTGGCAAGATATGTATATAATTGTTATATACGGTAAAGATAAAGTAAATACGACATTTACATTGTTAGGGACTGGTCATTTTATGCGTGATTATGGCCCGTTTGTATGGTAAATCACTCAATATGACAACCGTCTATAGGGAATAACTCGTCTTTTATACATTGCATAATCTTCTAATTTGGAGAGTGGCAAGATATGTATATACTTATCATATATGGTAAAGATAAAGTAAATACGACATTTACATTGTTAGGGACTGGTCATTTTATGCGTGATTATGGCCCGTTTATATGGTAAATCACTCAATATGACAACCGTCTATAGGGAATAACTCGTCTTTTATACATTGCATAATCTTCTAATTTGGAGAGTGGCAAGATATGTATATACTTATCATATATGGTAAAGATAAAGTAAATACGGCGTGTACATTGTTAGGGACTGGTCATTTCATGCGTGATTATGGCCCATTTATATGGAATGCGCGAGTATTACATGTAGTCTTACATAGGGTGCAACGGGTGAAATTCATTATTTAAACTAATTATATGACAGTAGTTTATTATGCAACAATCAATTAAAATCCTTTTTGTTATCGCAATGCGTTTCTTTTTTGATAAGGGACCGGTCACAACCGCATTATAGACGCTATAAAGTAATAACTATTGTGTCAATTATTGTAGCGTTGTATTTGCCATGGAATGATTGTATTTTCTTTGCATTTACTTAACTTGACGGTTATAATTTATCTTCCGTGTTTAATAAATGCATTAAAAGTACGAAATGCATTGTGACGGACTGGTCATTTTACATGTGGTAGACAGAGAGAAAGAAAGACAAACAACAACCACCGAAAAAAGTTCAAAAATAAAGAAGAACAAAAACCAAAAGAGAGAAAA
The DNA here is from genome assembly GCA_035610835.1 of Ophiura sarsii. Taxonomy (NCBI): domain Eukaryota; kingdom Metazoa; phylum Echinodermata; class Ophiuroidea; order Amphilepidida; family Ophiuridae; genus Ophiura; species Ophiura sarsii. The sequence continues at coordinate 53,664,590 of CM069456.1, read as the reverse complement.
AACAAAAACAATATGTGACAAACAGATGAATAAAATAAACCAGTAAATGAGCCACGCGAATAACGAAAATGTTATATTAAATACATTATTAAAAACACCAATGGCTCCCGACATGAGGATTTGAACCCGTGTCTCTGCCCTTAAGAATGAATATAGGCCAACGCGCTAACCAATTGAGCTAATCGCCCATGTATGCAATATCAAGTCAAATCAAGTGTCATATTATCTTCGGCTTTAGAAATTAGCACTGATTCACAATACACCTTTCATAGTAACGCCTTATAGCGTATTTATATTCAGAACCATGCCCTCGTACTATCAGAGTATGGACAACCGTTGCGTTTGTCCATCCATTGAAAAGCATGCACATCGGTCGATTGTCCCCGATAAATAATAGAACTAACTCCTATTATCTATTTAATTTAGACGGACAATCGTGTACACGCGTGCAATTCAATACGGTCAACCGTGTAACGGTTGTCCATCACCGCGTCATTAGAATTCCAAAGACCGGGTTCGGCGAATTACCTACAATGTAATGTTTATACCACTGTGGACGATGCTATTTAATATAATTCTCTTTATTTAGCTTTGGCCTTGTTATTATAATGTTATAAATGTAATAATTCTGTAATAAATGATTGCCGCGGTATGCTACGCGAGCAATGTCGTGCGCTGTGTCCGAGCCGCTGGGAGCGATATGCGCGAGGCGTGTCAATCGATGTGCACGAGGAGTGTCTATCGCTGTGCGCGTGGCGTGTCGAGCGCTGCGCGCGAGACGTATAGATTGTTAATCATGATAGTTAGTTACCATCTCATTGTTCATGTTATTTCTTGGTAACAAAGTCGAGTGCTATGCTCGAAGTTTATGCAAACGCGTAGCGCAAGCTGTAACCAAAGGATGCGCGTGGGATTGGGTCGAGCGCCACGCACGAACCGTCAAAGTTGTATTTAAATCATATTTTATGTTCTCATGTTTATCGGGGTATCAGATGCTTTTTTCAAAATAAATAAGTCAGGCTTCCTTGAATAATAGGAGCAAATATGCAGGTTTAGGTATTTAATATGACCAGTCCCTAATTCACTACTGTAGACACCTCTTGATGATGGTATATCAGGAGATTCATAGCATCTCTATTTACTGAAAATTTGATCAAAAAAGACTTACAAATAAAAAAGTTGTGGCTAAAAATGTAAAATCAGATGATTTTTTTTGGACTTCATTCAGACATGTCTGAGGCAATTGGTAAATGCTCAATATGACAACTGTCTATAGGAAATAACTCGTGTTCTACACATTGCATAATCTTCTAATTTGGAGAGTGGCAAGATATGTATATAATTGTTATATACGGTAAAGATAAAGTAAATACGACATTTACATTGTTAGGGACTGGTCATTTTATGCGTGATTATGGCCCGTTTGTATGGTAAATCACTCAATATGACAACCGTCTATAGGGAATAACTCGTCTTTTATACATTGCATAATCTTCTAATTTGGAGAGTGGCAAGATATGTATATACTTATCATATATGGTAAAGATAAAGTAAATACGACATTTACATTGTTAGGGACTGGTCATTTTATGCGTGATTATGGCCCGTTTATATGGTAAATCACTCAATATGACAACCGTCTATAGGGAATAACTCGTCTTTTATACATTGCATAATCTTCTAATTTGGAGAGTGGCAAGATATGTATATACTTATCATATATGGTAAAGATAAAGTAAATACGGCGTGTACATTGTTAGGGACTGGTCATTTCATGCGTGATTATGGCCCATTTATATGGAATGCGCGAGTATTACATGTAGTCTTACATAGGGTGCAACGGGTGAAATTCATTATTTAAACTAATTATATGACAGTAGTTTATTATGCAACAATCAATTAAAATCCTTTTTGTTATCGCAATGCGTTTCTTTTTTGATAAGGGACCGGTCACAACCGCATTATAGACGCTATAAAGTAATAACTATTGTGTCAATTATTGTAGCGTTGTATTTGCCATGGAATGATTGTATTTTCTTTGCATTTACTTAACTTGACGGTTATAATTTATCTTCCGTGTTTAATAAATGCATTAAAAGTACGAAATGCATTGTGACGGACTGGTCATTTTACATGTGGTAGACAGAGAGAAAGAAAGACAAACAACAACCACCGAAAAAAGTTCAAAAATAAAGAAGAACAAAAACCAAAAGAGAGAAAAAACAAAAACAATATGTGACAAACAGATGAATAAAATAAACCAGTAAATGAGCCACACGAATAACGAAAATGTTATATTAAATACATTATTAAAAACACCAATGGCTCCCGACATGAGGATTTGAACCCGTGTCTCTGCCCTTAAGAATGAATATAGGCCAACGCGCTAACCAATTGAGCTAATCGCCCATCTATGCAATATCAAGTCAAATCAAGTGTCATATTATCTTCGGCTTTAGAAATTAGCACTGATTCACAATACACCTTTCATAGTAACGCCTTATAGCGTATTTATATTCAGAACCATGCCCTCGTACTATCAGAGTATGGACAACCGTTGCGTTTGTCCATCCATTGAAAAGCATGCACATCGGTCGATTGTCCCCGATAAATAATAGAACTAACTCCTATTATCTATTTAATTTAGACGGACAATCGTGTACACGCGTGCAATTCAATACGGTCAACCGTGTAACGGTTGTCCATCACCGCGTCATTAGAATTCCAAAGACCGGGTTCGGCGAATTACCTACAATGTAATGTTTATACCACTGTGGACGATGCTATTTAATATAATTCTCTTTATTTAGCTTTGGCCTTGTTATTATAATGTTATAAATGTAATAATTCTGTAATAAATGATTGCCGCGGTATGCTACGCGAGCAATGTCGTGCGCTGTGTCCGAGCCGCTGGGAGCGATATGCGCGAGGCGTGTCAATCGATGTGCACGAGGAGTGTCTATCGCTGTGCGCGTGGCGTGTCGAGCGCTGCGCGCGAGACGTATAGATTGTTAATCATGATAGTTAGTTACCATCTCATTGTTCATGTTATTTCTTGGTAACAAAGTCGAGTGCTATGCTCGAAGTTTATGCAAACGCGTAGCGCAAGCTGTAACCAAAGGATGCGCGTGGGATTGGGTCGAGCGCCACGCACGAACCGTCAAAGTTGTATTTAAATCATATTTTATGTTCTCATGTTTATCGGGGTATCAGATGCTTTTTTCAAAATAAATAAGTCAGGCTTCCTTGAATAATAGGAGCAAATATGCAGGTTTAGGTATTTAATATGACCAGTCCCTAATTCACTACTGTAGACACCTCTTGATGATGGTATATCAGGAGATTCATAGCATCTCTATTTACTGAAAATTTGATCAAAAAAGACTTACAAATAAAAAAGTTGTGGCTAAAAATGTAAAATCAGATAATTTTTTTTGGACTTCATTCAGACAATTCAGGAAAATTGGTGTTGGACCACATAGTCCATTTCTTTGCTAATATCCCACTTTAAGGGACTATTTTCAAGCGCTGATTTTGCAACAAACTTGTGTGGAGAGCTTGAGCTATCTACTAAGTGATATCCCTCCCCCGCCCCCACCAATCAATGTTGAGGGTCCCAACGACCGTGGAGATGAAACGGTTCCGAACAACATTGAATGGGGGGACTGGGGGGTTGATTTCAACGAAGTCCTCAAAGTGGTTCAACAGTTATTTCCGGAATTGTCTGAGGCAATTGGTAAATGCTCAATATGACAACTGTCTATAGGAAATAACTCGTGTTCTACACATTGCATAATCTTCTAATTTGGAGAGTGGCAAGATATGTATATAATTGTTATATACGGTAAAGATAAAGTAAATACGACATTTACATTGTTAGGGACTGGTCATTTTATGCGTGATTATGGCCCGTTTGTATGGTAAATCACTCAATATGACAACCGTCTATAGGGAATAACTCGTCTTTTATACATTGCATAATCTTCTAATTTGGAGAGTGGCAAGATATGTATATACTTATCATATATGGTAAAGATAAAGTAAATACGACATTTACATTGTTAGGGACTGGTCATTTTATGCGTGATTATGGCCCATTTATATGGAATGCGCGAGTATTACATGTAGTCTTACATAGGGTGCAACGGGTGAAATTCATTATTTAAACTAATTATATGACAGTAGTTTATTATGCAACAATCAATTAAAATCCTTTTTGTTATCGCAATGCGTTTCTTTTTTGATAAGGGACCGGTCACAACCGCATTATAGACGCTATAAAGTAATAACTATTGTGTCAATTATTGTAGCGTTGTATTTGCCATGGAATGATTGTATTTTCTTTGCATTTACTTAACTTGACGGTTATAATTTATCTTCCGTGTTTAATAAATGCATTAAAAGTACGAAATGCATTGTGACGGACTGGTCATTTTACATGTGGTAGACAGAGAGAAAGAAAGACAAACAACAACCACCGAAAAAAGTTCAAAAATAAAGAAGAACAAAAACCAAAAGAGAGAAAAAACAAAAACAATATGTGACAAACAGATGAATAAAATAAACCAGTAAATGAGCCACACGAATAACGAAAATGTTATATTAAATACATTATTAAAAACACCAATGGCTCCCGACATGAGGATTTGAACCCGTGTCTCTGCCCTTAAGAATGAATATAGGCCAACGCGCTAACCAATTGAGCTAATCGCCCATCTATGCAATATCAAGTCAAATCAAGTGTCATATTATCTTCGGCTTTAGAAATTAGCACTGATTCACAATACACCTTTCATAGTAACGCCTTATAGCGTATTTATATTCAGAACCATGCCCTCGTACTATCAGAGTATGGACAACCGTTGCGTTTGTCCATCCATTGAAAAGCATGCACATCGGTCGATTGTCCCCGATAAATAATAGAACTAACTCCTATTATCTATTTAATTTAGACGGACAATCGTGTACACGCGTGCAATTCAATACGGTCAACCGTGTAACGGTTGTCCATCACCGCGTCATTAGAATTCCAAAGACCGGGTTCGGCGAATTACCTACAATGTAATGTTTATACCACTGTGGACGATGCTATTTAATATAATTCTCTTTATTTAGCTTTGGCCTTGTTATTATAATGTTATAAATGTAATAATTCTGTAATAAATGATTGCCGCGGTATGCTACGCGAGCAATGTCGTGCGCTGTGTCCGAGCCGCTGGGAGCGATATGCGCGAGGCGTGTCAATCGATGTGCACGAGGAGTGTCTATCGCTGTGCGCGTGGCGTGTCGAGCGCTGCGCGCGAGACGTATAGATTGTTAATCATGATAGTTAGTTACCATCTCATTGTTCATGTTATTTCTTGGTAACAAAGTCGAGTGCTATGCTCGAAGTTTATGCAAACGCGTAGCGCAAGCTGTAACCAAAGGATGCGCGTGGGATTGGGTCGAGCGCCACGCACGAACCGTCAAAGTTGTATTTAAATCATATTTTATGTTCTCATGTTTATCGGGGTATCAGATGCTTTTTTCAAAATAAATAAGTCAGGCTTCCTTGAATAATAGGAGCAAATATGCAGGTTTAGGTATTTAATATGACCAGTCCCTAATTCACTACTGTAGACACCTCTTGATGATGGTATATCAGGAGATTCATAGCATCTCTATTTACTGAAAATTTGATCAAAAAAGACTTACAAATAAAAAAGTTGTGGCTAAAAATGTAAAATCAGATAATTTTTTTTGGACTTCATTCAGACAATTCAGGAAAATTGGTGTTGGACCACATAGTCCATTTCTTTGCTAATATCCCACTTTAAGGGACTATTTTCAAGCGCTGATTTTGCAACAAACTTGTGTGGAGAGCTTGAGCTATCTACTAAGTGATATCCCTCCCCCGCCCCCACCAATCAATGTTGAGGGTCCCAACGACCGTGGAGATGAAATGGTTCCGAACAACATTGAATGGGGGGACTGGGGGGTTGATTTCAACGAAGTCCTCAAAGTGGTTCAACAGTTATTTCCGGAATTGTCTGAGGCAATTGGTAAATGCTCAATATGACAACTGTCTATAGGAAATAACTCGTGTTCTACACATTGCATAATCTTCTAATTTGGAGAGTGGCAAGATATGTATATAATTGTTATATACGGTAAAGATAAAGTAAATACGACATTTACATTGTTAGGGACTGGTCATTTTATGCGTGATTATGGCCCGTTTGTATGGTAAATCACTCAATATGACAACCGTCTATAGGGAATAACTCGTCTTTTATACATTGCATAATCTTCTAATTTGGAGAGTGGCAAGATATGTATATACTTATCATATATGGTAAAGATAAAGTAAATACGACATTTACATTGTTAGGGACTGGTCATTTTATGCGTGATTATGGCCCGTTTATATGGTAAATCACTCAATATGACAACCGTCTATAGGGAATAACTCGTCTTTTATACATTGCATAATCTTCTAATTTGGAGAGTGGCAAGATATGTATATACTTATCATATATGGTAAAGATAAAGTAAATACGGCGTGTACATTGTTAGGGACTGGTCATTTCATGCGTGATTATGGCCCATTTATATGGAATGCGCGAGTATTACATGTAGTCTTACATAGGGTGCAACGGGTGAAATTCATTATTTAAACTAATTATATGACAGTAGTTTATTATGCAACAATCAATTAAAATCCTTTTTGTTATCGCAATGCGTTTCTTTTTTGATAAGGGACCGGTCACAACCGCATTATAGACGCTATAAAGTAATAACTATTGTGTCAATTATTGTAGCGTTGTATTTGCCATGGAATGATTGTATTTTCTTTGCATTTACTTAACTTGACGGTTATAATTTATCTTCCGTGTTTAATAAATGCATTAAAAGTACGAAATGCATTGTGACGGACTGGTCATTTTACATGTGGTAGACAGAGAGAAAGAAAGACAAACAACAACCACCGAAAAAAGTTCAAAAATAAAGAAGAACAAAAACCAAAAGAGAGAAAAAACAAAAACAATATGTGACAAACAGATGAATAAAATAAACCAGTAAATGAGCCACGCGAATAACGAAAATGTTATATTAAATACATTATTAAAAACACCAATGGCTCCCGACATGAGGATTTGAACCCGTGTCTCTGCCCTTAAGAATGAATATAGGCCAACGCGCTAACCAATTGAGCTAATCGCCCATCTATGCAATATCAAGTCAAATCAAGTGTCATATTATCTTCGGCTTTAGAAATTAGCACTGATTCACAATACACCTTTCATAGTAACGCCTTATAGCGTATTTATATTCAGAACCATGCCCTCGTACTATCAGAGTATGGACAACCGTTGCGTTTGTCCATCCATTGAAAAGCATGCACATCGGTCGATTGTCCCCGATAAATAATAGAACTAACTCCTATTATCTATTTAATTTAGACGGACAATCGTGTACACGCGTGCAATTCAATACGGTCAACCGTGTAACGGTTGTCCATCACCGCGTCATTAGAATTCCAAAGACCGGGTTCGGCGAATTACCTACAATGTAATGTTTATACCACTGTGGACGATGCTATTTAATATAATTCTCTTTATTTAGCTTTGGCCTTGTTATTATAATGTTATAAATGTAATAATTCTGTAATAAATGATTGCCGCGGTATGCTACGCGAGCAATGTCGTGCGCTGTGTCCGAGCCGCTGGGAGCGATATGCGCGAGGCGTGTCAATCGATGTGCACGAGGAGTGTCTATCGCTGTGCGCGTGGCGTGTCGAGCGCTGCGCGCGAGACGTATAGATTGTTAATCATGATAGTTAGTTACCATCTCATTGTTCATGTTATTTCTTGGTAACAAAGTCGAGTGCTATGCTCGAAGTTTATGCAAACGCGTAGCGCAAGCTGTAACCAAAGGATGCGCGTGGGATTGGGTCGAGCGCCACGCACGAACCGTCAAAGTTGTATTTAAATCATATTTTATGTTCTCATGTTTATCGGGGTATCAGATGCTTTTTTCAAAATAAATAAGTCAGGCTTCCTTGAATAATAGGAGCAAATATGCAGGTTTAGGTATTTAATATGACCAGTCCCTAATTCACTACTGTAGACACCTCTTGATGATGGTATATCAGGAGATTCATAGCATCTCTATTTACTGAAAATTTGATCAAAAAAGACTTACAAATAAAAAAGTTGTGGCTAAAAATGTAAAATCAGATGATTTTTTTTGGACTTCATTCAGACAATTCAGGAAAATTGGTGTTGGACCACATAGTCCATTTCTTTGCTAATATCCCACTTTAAGGGACTATTTTCAAGCGCTGATTTTGCAACAAACTTGTGTGGAGAGCTTGAGCTATCTACTAAGTGATATCCCTCCCCCGCCCCCACCAATCAATGTTGAGGGTCCCAACGACCGTGGAGATGAAACGGTTCCGAACAACATTGAATGGGGGGACTGGGGGGTTGATTTCAACGAAGTCCTCAAAGTGGTTCAACAGTTATTTCCGGAATTGTCTGAGGCAATTGGTAAATGCTCAATATGACAACTGTCTATAGGAAATAACTCGTGTTCTACACATTGCATAATCTTCTAATTTGGAGAGTGGCAAGATATGTATATAATTGTTATATACGGTAAAGATAAAGTAAATACGACATTTACATTGTTAGGGACTGGTCATTTTATGCGTGATTATGGCCCGTTTGTATGGTAAATCACTCAATATGACAACCGTCTATAGGGAATAACTCGTCTTTTATACATTGCATAATCTTCTAATTTGGAGAGTGGCAAGATATGTATATACTTATCATATATGGTAAAGATAAAGTAAATACGACATTTACATTGTTAGGGACTGGTCATTTTATGCGTGATTATGGCCCGTTTATATGGTAAATCACTCAATATGACAACCGTCTATAGGGAATAACTCGTCTTTTATACATTGCATAATCTTCTAATTTGGAGAGTGGCAAGATATGTATACTTATCATATATGGTAAAGATAAAGTAAATACGGCGTGTACATTGTTAGGGACTGGTCATTTCATGCGTGATTATGGCCCATTTATATGGAATGCGCGAGTATTACATGTAGTCTTACATAGGGTGCAACGGGTGAAATTCATTATTTAAACTAATTATATGACAGTAGTTTATTATGCAACAATCAATTAAAATCCTTTTTGTTATTGCAATGCGTTTCTTTTTTGATAAGGGACCGGTCACAACCGCATTATAGACGCTATAAAGTAATAACTATTGTGTCAATTATTGTAGCGTTGTATTTGCCATGGAATGATTGTATTTTCTTTGCATTTACTTAACTTGACGGTTATAATTTATCTTCCGTGTTTAATAAATGCATTAAAAGTACGAAATGCATTGTGACGGACTGGTCATTTTACATGTGGTAGACAGAGAGAAAGAAAGACAAACAACAACCACCGAAAAAAGTTCAAAAATAAAGAAGAACAAAAACCAAAAGAGAGAAAAAACAAAAACAATATGTGACAAACAGATGAATAAAATAAACCAGTAAATGAGCCACGCGAATAACGAAAATGTTATATTAAATACATTATTAAAAACACCAATGGCTCCCGACATGAGGATTTGAACCCGTGTCTCTGCCCTTAAGTATGAATATAGGCCAACGCGCTAACCAATTGAGCTAATCGCCCATCTATGCAATATCAAGTCAAATCAAGTGTCATATTATCTTCGGCTTTAGAAATTAGCACTGATTCACAATACACCTTTCATAGTAACGCCTTATAGCGTATTTATATTCAGAACCATGCCCTCGTACTATCAGAGTATGGACAACCGTTGCGTTTGTCCATCCATTGAAAAGCATGCACATCGGTCGATTGTCCCCGATAAATAATAGAACTAACTCCTATTATCTATTTAATTTAGACGGACAATCGTGTACACGCGTGCAATTCAATACGGTCAACCGTGTAACGGTTGTCCATCACCGCGTCATTAGAATTCCAAAGACCGGGTTCGGCGAATTACCTACAATGTAATGTTTATACCACTGTGGACGATGCTATTTAATATAATTCTCTTTATTTAGCTTTGGCCTTGTTATTATAATGTTATAAATGTAATAATTCTGTAATAAATGATTGCCGCGGTATGCTACGCGAGCAATGTCGTGCGCTGTGTCCGAGCCGCTGGGAGCGATATGCGCGAGGCGTGTCAATCGATGTGCACGAGGAGTGTCTATCGCTGTGCGCGTGGCGTGTCGAGCGCTGCGCGCGAGACGTATAGATTGTTAATCATGATAGTTAGTTACCATCTCATTGTTCATGTTATTTCTTGGTAACAAAGTCGAGTGCTATGCTCGAAGTTTATGCAAACGCGTAGCGCAAGCTGTAACCAAAGGATGCGCGTGGGATTGGGTCGAGCGCCACGCACGAACCGTCAAAGTTGTATTTAAATCATATTTTATGTTCTCATGTTTATCGGGGTATCAGATGCTTTTTTCAAAATAAATAAGTCAGGCTTCCTTGAATAATAGGAGCAAATATGCAGGTTTAGGTATTTAATATGACCAGTCCCTAATTCACTACTGTAGACACCTCTTGATGATGGTATATCAGGAGATTCATAGCATCTCTATTTACTGAAAATTTGATCAAAAAAGACTTACAAATAAAAAAGTTGTGGCTAAAAATGTAAAATCAGATGATTTTTTTTGGACTTCATTCAGACAATTCAGGAAAATTGGTGTTGGACCACATAGTCCATTTCTTTGCTAATATCCCACTTTAAGGGACTATTTTCAAGCGCTGATTTTGCAACAAACTTGTGTGGAGAGCTTGAGCTATCTACTAAGTGATATCCCTCCCCCGCCCCCACCAATCAATGTTGAGGGTCCCAACGACCGTGGAGATGAAACGGTTCCGAACAACATTGAATGGGGGGACTGGGGGGTTGATTTCAACGAAGTCCTCAAAGTGGTTCAACAGTTATTTCCGGAATTGTCTGAGGCAATTGGTAAATGCTCAATATGACAACTGTCTATAGGAAATAACTCGTGTTCTACACATTGCATAATCTTCTAATTTGGAGAGTGGCAAGATATGTATATAATTGTTATATACGGTAAAGATAAAGTAAATACGACATTTACATTGTTAGGGACTGGTCATTTTATGCGTGATTATGGCCCGTTTGTATGGTAAATCACTCAATATGACAACCGTCTATAGGGAATAACTCGTCTTTTATACATTGCATAATCTTCTAATTTGGAGAGTGGCAAGATATGTATATACTTATCATATATGGTAAAGATAAAGTAAATACGACATTTACATTGTTAGGGACTGGTCATTTTATGCGTGATTATGGCCCGTTTATATGGTAAATCACTCAATATGACAACCGTCTATAGGGAATAACTCGTCTTTTATACATTGCATAATCTTCTAATTTGGAGAGTGGCAAGATATGTATACTTATCATATATGGTAAAGATAAAGTAAATACGGCGTGTACATTGTTAGGGACTGGTCATTTCATGCGTGATTATGGCCCATTTATATGGAATGCGCGAGTATTACATGTAGTCTTACATAGGGTGCAACGGGTGAAATTCATTATTTAAACTAATTATATGACAGTAGTTTATTATGCAACAATCAATTAAAATCCTTTTTGTTATCGCAATGCGTTTCTTTTTTGATAAGGGACCGGTCACAACCGCATTATAGACGCTATAAAGTAATAACTATTGTGTCAATTATTGTAGCGTTGTATTTGCCATGGAATGATTGTATTTTCTTTGCATTTACTTAACTTGACGGTTATAATTTATCTTCCGTGTTTAATAAATGCATTAAAAGTACGAAATGCATTGTGACGGACTGGTCATTTTACATGTGGTAGACAGAGAGAAAGAAAGACAAACAACAACCACCGAAAAAAGTTCAAAAATAAAGAAGAACAAAAACCAAAAGAGAGAAAAAACAAAAACAATATGTGACAAACAGATGAATAAAATAAACCAGTAAATGAGCCACGCGAATAACGAAAATGTTATATTAAATACATTATTAAAAACACCAATGGCTCCCGACATGAGGATTTGAACCCGTGTCTCTGCCCTTAAGTATGAATATAGGCCAACGCGCTAACCAATTGAGCTAATCGCCCATCTATGCAATATCAAGTCAAATCAAGTGTCATATTATCTTCGGCTTTAGAAATTAGCACTGATTCACAATACACCTTTCATAGTAACGCCTTATAGCGTATTTATATTCAGAACCATGCCCTCGTACTATCAGAGTATGGACAACCGTTGCGTTTGTCCATCCATTGAAAAGCATGCACATCGGTCGATTGTCCCCGATAAATAATAGAACTAACTCCTATTATCTATTTAATTTAGACGGACAATCGTGTACACGCGTGCAATTCAATACGGTCAACCGTGTAACGGTTGTCCATCACCGCGTCATTAGAATTCCAAAGACCGGGTTCGGCGAATTACCTACAATGTAATGTTTATACCACTGTGGACGATGCTATTTAATATAATTCTCTTTATTTAGCTTTGGCCTTGTTATTATAATGTTATAAATGTAATAATTCTGTAATAAATGATTGCCGCGGTATGCTACGCGAGCAATGTCGTGCGCTGTGTCCGAGCCGCTGGGAGCGATATGCGCGAGGCGTGTCAATCGATGTGCACGAGGAGTGTCTATCGCTGTGCGCGTGGCGTGTCGAGCGCTGCGCGCGAGACGTATAGATTGTTAATCATGATAGTTAGTTACCATCTCATTGTTCATGTTATTTCTTGGTAACAAAGTCGAGTGCTATGCTCGAAGTTTATGCAAACGCGTAGCGCAAGCTGTAACCAAAGGATGCGCGTGGGATTGGGTCGAGCGCCACGCACGAACCGTCAAAGTTGTATTTAAATCATATTTTATGTTCTCATGTTTATCGGGGTATCAGATGCTTTTTTCAAAAAAAATAAGTCAGGCTTCCTTGAATAATAGGAGCAAATATGCAGGTTTAGGTATTTAATATGACCAGTCCCTAATTCACTACTGTAGACACCTCTTGATGATGGTATATCAGGAGATTCATAGCATCTCTATTTACTGAAAATTTGATCAAAAAAGACTTACAAATAAAAAAGTTGTGGCTAAAAATGTAAAATCAGATGATTTTTTTTGGACTTCATTCAGACAATTCAGGAAAATTGGTGTTGGACCACATAGTCCATTTCTTTGCTAATATCCCACTTTAAGGGACTATTTTCAAGCGCTGATTTTGCAACAAACTTGTGTGGAGAGCTTGAGCTATCTACTAAGTGATATCCCTCCCCCGCCCCCACCAATCAATGTTGAGGGTCCCAACGACCGTGGAGATGAAACGGTTCCGAACAACATTGAATGGGGGGACTGGGGGGTTGATTTCAACGAAGTCCTCAAAGTGGTTCAACAGTTATTTCCGGAATTGTCTGAGGCAATTGGTAAATGCTCAATATGACAACTGTCTATAGGAAATAACTCGTGTTCTACACATTGCATAATCTTCTAATTTGGAGAGTGGCAAGATATGTATATAATTGTTATATACGGTAAAGATAAAGTAAATACGACATTTACATTGTTAGGGACTGGTCATTTTATGCGTGATTATGGCCCGTTTGTATGGTAAATCACTCAATATGACAACCGTCTATAGGGAATAACTCGTCTTTTATACATTGCATAATCTTCTAATTTGGAGAGTGGCAAGATATGTATATACTTATCATATATGGTAAAGATAAAGTAAATACGACATTTACATTGTTAGGGACTGGTCATTTTATGCGTGATTATGGCCCGTTTATATGGTAAATCACTCAATATGACAACCGTCTATAGGGAATAACTCGTCTTTTATACATTGCATAATCTTCTAATTTGGAGAGTGGCAAGATATGTATACTTATCATATATGGTAAAGATAAAGTAAATACGGCGTGTACATTGTTAGGGACTGGTCATTTCATGCGTGATTATGGCCCATTTATATGGAATGCGCGAGTATTACATGTAGTCTTACATAGGGTGCAACGGGTGAAATTCATTATTTAAACTAATTATATGACAGTAGTTTATTATGCAACAATCAATTAAAATCCTTTTTGTTATCGCAATGCGTTTCTTTTTTGATAAGGGACCGGTCACAACCGCATTATAGACGCTATAAAGTAATAACTATTGTGTCAATTATTGTAGCGTTGTATTTGCCATGGAATGATTGTATTTTCTTTGCATTTACTTAACTTGACGGTTATAATTTATCTTCCGTGTTTAATAAATGCATTAAAAGTACGAAATGCATTGTGACGGACTGGTCATTTTACATGTGGTAGACAGAGAGAAAGAAAGACAAACAACAACCACCGAAAAAAGTTCAAAAATAAAGAAGAACAAAAACCAAAAGAGAGAAAAAACAAAAACAATATGTGACAAACAGATGAATAAAATAAACCAGTAAATGAGCCACGCGAATAACGAAAATGTTATATTAAATACATTATTAAAAACACCAATGGCTCCCGACATGAGGATTTGAACCCGTGTCTCTGCCCTTAAGTATGAATATAGGCCAACGCGCTAACCAATTGAGCTAATCGCCCATCTATGCAATATCAAGTCAAATCAAGTGTCATATTATCTTCGGCTTTAGAAATTAGCACTGATTCACAATACACCTTTCATAGTAACGCCTTATAGCGTATTTATATTCAGAACCATGCCCTCGTACTATCAGAGTATGGACAACCGTTGCGTTTGTCCATCCATTGAAAAGCATGCACATCGGTCGATTGTCCCCGATAAATAATAGAACTAACTCCTATTATCTATTTAATTTAGACGGACAATCGTGTACACGCGTGCAATTCAATACGGTCAACCGTGTAACGGTTGTCCATCACCGCGTCATTAGAATTCCAAAGACCGGGTTCGGCGAATTACCTACAATGTAATGTTTATACCACTGTGGACGATGCTATTTAATATAATTCTCTTTATTTAGCTTTGGCCTTGTTATTATAATGTTATAAATGTAATAATTCTGTAATAAATGATTGCCGCGGTATGCTACGCGAGCAATGTCGTGCGCTGTGTCCGAGCCGCTGGGAGCGATATGCGCGAGGCGTGTCAATCGATGTGCACGAGGAGTGTCTATCGCTGTGCGCGTGGCGTGTCGAGCGCTGCGCGCGAGACGTATAGATTGTTAATCATGATAGTTAGTTACCATCTCATTGTTCATGTTATTTCTTGGTAACAAAGTCGAGTGCTATGCTCGAAGTTTATGCAAACGCGTAGCGCAAGCTGTAACCAAAGGATGCGCGTGGGATTGGGTCGAGCGCCACGCACGAACCGTCAAAGTTGTATTTAAATCATATTTTATGTTCTCATGTTTATCGGGGTATCAGATGCTTTTTTCAAAAAAAATAAGTCAGGCTTCCTTGAATAATAGGAGCAAATATGCAGGTTTAGGTATTTAATATGACCAGTCCCTAATTCACTACTGTAGACACCTCTTGATGATGGTATATCAGGAGATTCATAGCATCTCTATTTACTGAAAATTTGATCAAAAAAGACTTACAAATAAAAAAGTTGTGGCTAAAAATGTAAAATCAGATGATTTTTTTTGGACTTCATTCAGACAATTCAGGAAAATTGGTGTTGGACCACATAGTCCATTTCTTTGCTAATATCCCACTTTAAGGGACTATTTTCAAGCGCTGATTTTGCAACAAACTTGTGTGGAGAGCTTGAGCTATCTACTAAGTGATATCCCTCCCCCGCCCCCACCAATCAATGTTGAGGGTCCCAACGACCGTGGAGATGAAACGGTTCCGAACAACATTGAATGGGGGGACTGGGGGGTTGATTTCAACGAAGTCCTCAAAGTGGTTCAACAGTTATTTCCGGAATTGTCTGAGGCAATTGGTAAATGCTCAATATGACAACTGTCTATAGGAAATAACTCGTGTTCTACACATTGCATAATCTTCTAATTTGGAGAGTGGCAAGATATGTATATAATTGTTATATACGGTAAAGATAAAGTAAATACGACATTTACATTGTTAGGGACTGGTCATTTTATGCGTGATTATGGCCCGTTTGTATGGTAAATCACTCAATATGACAACCGTCTATAGGGAATAACTCGTCTTTTATACATTGCATAATCTTCTAATTTGGAGAGTGGCAAGATATGTATATACTTATCATATATGGTAAAGATAAAGTAAATACGACATTTACATTGTTAGGGACTGGTCATTTTATGCGTGATTATGGCCCGTTTATATGGTAAATCACTCAATATGACAACCGTCTATAGGGAATAACTCGTCTTTTATACATTGCATAATCTTCTAATTTGGAGAGTGGCAAGATATGTATACTTATCATATATGGTAAAGATAAAGTAAATACGGCGTGTACATTGTTAGGGACTGGTCATTTCATGCGTGATTATGGCCCATTTATATGGAATGCGCGAGTATTACATGTAGTCTTACATAGGGTGCAACGGGTGAAATTCATTATTTAAACTAATTATATGACAGTAGTTTATTATGCAACAATCAATTAAAATCCTTTTTGTTATCGCAATGCGTTTCTTTTTTGATAAGGGACCGGTCACAACCGCATTATAGACGCTATAAAGTAATAACTATTGTGTCAATTATTGTAGCGTTGTATTTGCCATGGAATGATTGTATTTTCTTTGCATTTACTTAACTTGACGGTTATAATTTATCTTCCGTGTTTAATAAATGCATTAAAAGTACGAAATGCATTGTGACGGACTGGTCATTTTACATGTGGTAGACAGAGAGAAAGAAAGACAAACAACAACCACCGAAAAAAGTTCAAAAATAAAGAAGAACAAAAACCAAAAGAGAGAAAAAACAAAAACAATATGTGACAAACAGATGAATAAAATAAACCAGTAAATGAGCCACGCGAATAACGAAAATGTTATATTAAATACATTATTAAAAACACCAATGGCTCCCGACATGAGGATTTGAACCCGTGTCTCTGCCCTTAAGTATGAATATAGGCCAACGCGCTAACCAATTGAGCTAATCGCCCATCTATGCAATATCAAGTCAAATCAAGTGTCATATTATCTTCGGCTTTAGAAATTAGCACTGATTCACAATACACCTTTCATAGTAACGCCTTATAGCGTATTTATATTCAGAACCATGCCCTCGTACTATCAGAGTATGGACAACCGTTGCGTTTGTCCATCCATTGAAAAGCATGCACATCGGTCGATTGTCCCCGATAAATAATAGAACTAACTCCTATTATCTATTTAATTTAGACGGACAATCGTGTACACGCGTGCAATTCAATACGGTCAACCGTGTAACGGTTGTCCATCACCGCGTCATTAGAATTCCAAAGACCGGGTTCGGCGAATTACCTACAATGTAATGTTTATACCACTGTGGACGATGCTATTTAATATAATTCTCTTTATTTAGCTTTGGCCTTGTTATTATAATGTTATAAATGTAATAATTCTGTAATAAATGATTGCCGCGGTATGCTACGCGAGCAATGTCGTGCGCTGTGTCCGAGCCGCTGGGAGCGATATGCGCGAGGCGTGTCAATCGATGTGCACGAGGAGTGTCTATCGCTGTGCGCGTGGCGTGTCGAGCGCTGCGCGCGAGACGTATAGATTGTTAATCATGATAGTTAGTTACCATCTCATTGTTCATGTTATTTCTTGGTAACAAAGTCGAGTGCTATGCTCGAAGTTTATGCAAACGCGTAGCGCAAGCTGTAACCAAAGGATGCGCGTGGGATTGGGTCGAGCGCCACGCACGAACCGTCAAAGTTGTATTTAAATCATATTTTATGTTCTCATGTTTATCGGGGTATCAGATGCTTTTTTCAAAAAAAATAAGTCAGGCTTCCTTGAATAATAGGAGCAAATATGCAGGTTTAGGTATTTAATATGACCAGTCCCTAATTCACTACTGTAGACACCTCTTGATGATGGTATATCAGGAGATTCATAGCATCTCTATTTACTGAAAATTTGATCAAAAAAGACTTACAAATAAAAAAGTTGTGGCTAAAAATGTAAAATCAGATGATTTTTTTTGGACTTCATTCAGACAATTCAGGAAAATTGGTGTTGGACCACATAGTCCATTTCTTTGCTAATATCCCACTTTAAGGGACTATTTTCAAGCGCTGATTTTGCAACAAACTTGTGTGGAGAGCTTGAGCTATCTACTAAGTGATATCCCTCCCCCGCCCCCACCAATCAATGTTGAGGGTCCCAACGACCGTGGAGATGAAACGGTTCCGAACAACATTGAATGGGGGGACTGGGGGGTTGATTTCAACGAAGTCCTCAAAGTGGTTCAACAGTTATTTCCGGAATTGTCTGAGGCAATTGGTAAATGCTCAATATGACAACTGTCTATAGGAAATAACTCGTGTTCTACACATTGCATAATCTTCTAATTTGGAGAGTGGCAAGATATGTATATAATTGTTATATACGGTAAAGATAAAGTAAATACGACATTTACATTGTTAGGGACTGGTCATTTTATGCGTGATTATGGCCCGTTTGTATGGTAAATCACTCAATATGACAACCGTCTATAGGGAATAACTCGTCTTTTATACATTGCATAATCTTCTAATTTGGAGAGTGGCAAGATATGTATATACTTATCATATATGGTAAAGATAAAGTAAATACGACATTTACATTGTTAGGGACTGGTCATTTTATGCGTGATTATGGCCCGTTTATATGGTAAATCACTCAATATGACAACCGTCTATAGGGAATAACTCGTCTTTTATACATTGCATAATCTTCTAATTTGGAGAGTGGCAAGATATGTATACTTATCATATATGGTAAAGATAAAGTAAATACGGCGTGTACATTGTTAGGGACTGGTCATTTCATGCGTGATTATGGCCCATTTATATGGAATGCGCGAGTATTACATGTAGTCTTACATAGGGTGCAACGGGTGAAATTCATTATTTAAACTAATTATATGACAGTAGTTTATTATGCAACAATCAATTAAAATCCTTTTTGTTATCGCAATGCGTTTCTTTTTTGATAAGGGACCGGTCACAACCGCATTATAGACGCTATAAAGTAATAACTATTGTGTCAATTATTGTAGCGTTGTATTTGCCATGGAATGATTGTATTTTCTTTGCATTTACTTAACTTGACGGTTATAATTTATCTTCCGTGTTTAATAAATGCATTAAAAGTACGAAATGCATTGTGACGGACTGGTCATTTTACATGTGGTAGACAGAGAGAAAGAAAGACAAACAACAACCACCGAAAAAAGTTCAAAAATAAAGAAGAACAAAAACCAAAAGAGAGAAAAAACAAAAACAATATGTGACAAACAGATGAATAAAATAAACCAGTAAATGAGCCACGCGAATAACGAAAATGTTATATTAAATACATTATTAAAAACACCAATGGCTCCCGACATGAGGATTTGAACCCGTGTCTCTGCCCTTAAGTATGAATATAGGCCAACGCGCTAACCAATTGAGCTAATCGCCCATCTATGCAATATCAAGTCAAATCAAGTGTCATATTATCTTCGGCTTTAGAAATTAGCACTGATTCACAATACACCTTTCATAGTAACGCCTTATAGCGTATTTATATTCAGAACCATGCCCTCGTACTATCAGAGTATGGACAACCGTTGCGTTTGTCCATCCATTGAAAAGCATGCACATCGGTCGATTGTCCCCGATAAATAATAGAACTAACTCCTATTATCTATTTAATTTAGACGGACAATCGTGTACACGCGTGCAATTCAATACGGTCAACCGTGTAACGGTTGTCCATCACCGCGTCATTAGAATTCCAAAGACCGGGTTCGGCGAATTACCTACAATGTAATGTTTATACCACTGTGGACGATGCTATTTAATATAATTCTCTTTATTTAGCTTTGGCCTTGTTATTATAATGTTATAAATGTAATAATTCTGTAATAAATGATTGCCGCGGTATGCTACGCGAGCAATGTCGTGCGCTGTGTCCGAGCCGCTGGGAGCGATATGCGCGAGGCGTGTCAATCGATGTGCACGAGGAGTGTCTATCGCTGTGCGCGTGGCGTGTCGAGCGCTGCGCGCGAGACGTATAGATTGTTAATCATGATAGTTAGTTACCATCTCATTGTTCATGTTATTTCTTGGTAACAAAGTCGAGTGCTATGCTCGAAGTTTATGCAAACGCGTAGCGCAAGCTGTAACCAAAGGATGCGCGTGGGATTGGGTCGAGCGCCACGCACGAACCGTCAAAGTTGTATTTAAATCATATTTTATGTTCTCATGTTTATCGGGGTATCAGATGCTTTTTTCAAAATAAATAAGTCAGGCTTCCTTGAATAATAGGAGCAAATATGCAGGTTTAGGTATTTAATATGACCAGTCCCTAATTCACTACTGTAGACACCTCTTGATGATGGTATATCAGGAGATTCATAGCATCTCTATTTACTGAAAATTTGATCAAAAAAGACTTACAAATAAAAAAGTTGTGGCTAAAAATGTAAAATCAGATGATTTTTTTTGGACTTCATTCAGACAATTCAGGAAAATTGGTGTTGGACCACATAGTCCATTTCTTTGCTAATATCCCACTTTAAGGGACTATTTTCAAGCGCTGATTTTGCAACAAACTTGTGTGGAGAGCTTGAGCTATCTACTAAGTGATATCCCTCCCCCGCCCCCACCAATCAATGTTGAGGGTCCCAACGACCGTGGAGATGAAACGGTTCCGAACAACATTGAATGGGGGGACTGGGGGGTTGATTTCAACGAAGTCCTCAAAGTGGTTCAACAGTTATTTCCGGAATTGTCTGAGGCAATTGGTAAATGCTCAATATGACAACTGTCTATAGGAAATAACTCGTGTTCTACACATTGCATAATCTTCTAATTTGGAGAGTGGCAAGATATGTATATAATTGTTATATACGGTAAAGATAAAGTAAATACGACATTTACATTGTTAGGGACTGGTCATTTTATGCGTGATTATGGCCCGTTTGTATGGTAAATCACTCAATATGACAACCGTCTATAGGGAATAACTCGTCTTTTATACATTGCATAATCTTCTAATTTGGAGAGTGGCAAGATATGTATATACTTATCATATATGGTAAAGATAAAGTAAATACGACATTTACATTGTTAGGGACTGGTCATTTTATGCGTGATTATGGCCCGTTTATATGGTAAATCACTCAATATGACAACCGTCTATAGGGAATAACTCGTCTTTTATACATTGCATAATCTTCTAATTTGGAGAGTGGCAAGATATGTATACTTATCATATATGGTAAAGATAAAGTAAATACGGCGTGTACATTGTTAGGGACTGGTCATTTCATGCGTGATTATGGCCCATTTATATGGAATGCGCGAGTATTACATGTAGTCTTACATAGGGTGCAACGGGTGAAATTCATTATTTAAACTAATTATATGACAGTAGTTTATTATGCAACAATCAATTAAAATCCTTTTTGTTATCGCAATGCGTTTCTTTTTTGATAAGGGACCGGTCACAACCGCATTATAGACGCTATAAAGTAATAACTATTGTGTCAATTATTGTAGCGTTGTATTTGCCATGGAATGATTGTATTTTCTTTGCATTTACTTAACTTGACGGTTATAATTTATCTTCCGTGTTTAATAAATGCATTAAAAGTACGAAATGCATTGTGACGGACTGGTCATTTTACATGTGGTAGACAGAGAGAAAGAAAGACAAACAACAACCACCGAAAAAAGTTCAAAAATAAAGAAGAACAAAAACCAAAAGAGAGAAAAAACAAAAACAATATGTGACAAACAGATGAATAAAATAAACCAGTAAATGAGCCACGCGAATAACGAAAATGTTATATTAAATACATTATTAAAAACACCAATGGCTCCCGACATGAGGATTTGAACCCGTGTCTCTGCCCTTAAGTATGAATATAGGCCAACGCGCTAACCAATTGAGCTAATCGCCCATCTATGCAATATCAAGTCAAATCAAGTGTCATATTATCTTCGGCTTTAGAAATTAGCACTGATTCACAATACACCTTTCATAGTAACGCCTTATAGCGTATTTATATTCAGAACCATGCCCTCGTACTATCAGAGTATGGACAACCGTTGCGTTTGTCCATCCATTGAAAAGCATGCACATCGGTCGATTGTCCCCGATAAATAATAGAACTAACTCCTATTATCTATTTAATTTAGACGGACAATCGTGTACACGCGTGCAATTCAATACGGTCAACCGTGTAACGGTTGTCCATCACCGCGTCATTAGAATTCCAAAGACCGGGTTCGGCGAATTACCTACAATGTAATGTTTATACCACTGTGGACGATGCTATTTAATATAATTCTCTTTATTTAGCTTTGGCCTTGTTATTATAATGTTATAAATGTAATAATTCTGTAATAAATGATTGCCGCGGTATGCTACGCGAGCAATGTCGTGCGCTGTGTCCGAGCCGCTGGGAGCGATATGCGCGAGGCGTGTCAATCGATGTGCACGAGGAGTGTCTATCGCTGTGCGCGTGGCGTGTCGAGCGCTGCGCGCGAGACGTATAGATTGTTAATCATGATAGTTAGTTACCATCTCATTGTTCATGTTATTTCTTGGTAACAAAGTCGAGTGCTATGCTCGAAGTTTATGCAAACGCGTAGCGCAAGCTGTAACCAAAGGATGCGCGTGGGATTGGGTCGAGCGCCACGCACGAACCGTCAAAGTTGTATTTAAATCATATTTTATGTTCTCATGTTTATCGGGGTATCAGATGCTTTTTTCAAAATAAATAAGTCAGGCTTCCTTGAATAATAGGAGCAAATATGCAGGTTTAGGTATTTAATATGACCAGTCCCTAATTCACTACTGTAGACACCTCTTGATGATGGTATATCAGGAGATTCATAGCATCTCTATTTACTGAAAATTTGATCAAAAAAGACTTACAAATAAAAAAGTTGTGGCTAAAAATGTAAAATCAGATGATTTTTTTTGGACTTCATTCAGACAATTCAGGAAAATTGGTGTTGGACCACATAGTCCATTTCTTTGCTAATATCCCACTTTAAGGGACTATTTTCAAGCGCTGATTTTGCAACAAACTTGTGTGGAGAGCTTGAGCTATCTACTAAGTGATATCCCTCCCCCGCCCCCACCAATCAATGTTGAGGGTCCCAACGACCGTGGAGATGAAACGGTTCCGAACAACATTGAATGGGGGGACTGGGGGGTTGATTTCAACGAAGTCCTCAAAGTGGTTCAACAGTTATTTCCGGAATTGTCTGAGGCAATTGGTAAATGCTCAATATGACAACTGTCTATAGGAAATAACTCGTGTTCTACACATTGCATAATCTTCTAATTTGGAGAGTGGCAAGATATGTATATAATTGTTATATACGGTAAAGATAAAGTAAATACGACATTTACATTGTTAGGGACTGGTCATTTTATGCGTGATTATGGCCCGTTTGTATGGTAAATCACTCAATATGACAACCGTCTATAGGGAATAACTCGTCTTTTATACATTGCATAATCTTCTAATTTGGAGAGTGGCAAGATATGTATATACTTATCATATATGGTAAAGATAAAGTAAATACGACATTTACATTGTTAGGGACTGGTCATTTTATGCGTGATTATGGCCCGTTTATATGGTAAATCACTCAATATGACAACCGTCTATAGGGAATAACTCGTCTTTTATACATTGCATAATCTTCTAATTTGGAGAGTGGCAAGATATGTATACTTATCATATATGGTAAAGATAAAGTAAATACGGCGTGTACATTGTTAGGGACTGGTCATTTCATGCGTGATTATGGCCCATTTATATGGAATGCGCGAGTATTACATGTAGTCTTACATAGGGTGCAACGGGTGAAATTCATTATTTAAACTAATTATATGACAGTAGTTTATTATGCAACAATC
The DNA here is from genome assembly GCA_035610835.1 of Ophiura sarsii. Lineage (NCBI taxonomy): Eukaryota > Metazoa > Echinodermata > Ophiuroidea > Amphilepidida > Ophiuridae > Ophiura > Ophiura sarsii. Next base: position 53,640,482 of record CM069456.1, on the reverse strand, counting down.
AATTAAAATCCTTTTTGTTATCGCAATGCGTTTCTTTTTTGATAAGGGACCGGTCACAACCGCATTATAGACGCTATAAAGTAATAACTATTGTGTCAATTATTGTAGCGTTGTATTTGCCATGGAATGATTGTATTTTCTTTGCATTTACTTAACTTGACGGTTATAATTTATCTTCCGTGTTTAATAAATGCATTAAAAGTACGAAATGCATTGTGACGGACTGGTCATTTTACATGTGGTAGACAGAGAGAAAGAAAGACAAACAACAACCACCGAAAAAAGTTCAAAAATAAAGAAGAACAAAAACCAAAAGAGAGAAAAAACAAAAACAATATGTGACAAACAGATGAATAAAATAAACCAGTAAATGAGCCACGCGAATAACGAAAATGTTATATTAAATACATTATTAAAAACACCAATGGCTCCCGACATGAGGATTTGAACCCGTGTCTCTGCCCTTAAGTATGAATATAGGCCAACGCGCTAACCAATTGAGCTAATCGCCCATCTATGCAATATCAAGTCAAATCAAGTGTCATATTATCTTCGGCTTTAGAAATTAGCACTGATTCACAATACACCTTTCATAGTAACGCCTTATAGCGTATTTATATTCAGAACCATGCCCTCGTACTATCAGAGTATGGACAACCGTTGCGTTTGTCCATCCATTGAAAAGCATGCACATCGGTCGATTGTCCCCGATAAATAATAGAACTAACTCCTATTATCTATTTAATTTAGACGGACAATCGTGTACACGCGTGCAATTCAATACGGTCAACCGTGTAACGGTTGTCCATCACCGCGTCATTAGAATTCCAAAGACCGGGTTCGGCGAATTACCTACAATGTAATGTTTATACCACTGTGGACGATGCTATTTAATATAATTCTCTTTATTTAGCTTTGGCCTTGTTATTATAATGTTATAAATGTAATAATTCTGTAATAAATGATTGCCGCGGTATGCTACGCGAGCAATGTCGTGCGCTGTGTCCGAGCCGCTGGGAGCGATATGCGCGAGGCGTGTCAATCGATGTGCACGAGGAGTGTCTATCGCTGTGCGCGTGGCGTGTCGAGCGCTGCGCGCGAGACGTATAGATTGTTAATCATGATAGTTAGTTACCATCTCATTGTTCATGTTATTTCTTGGTAACAAAGTCGAGTGCTATGCTCGAAGTTTATGCAAACGCGTAGCGCAAGCTGTAACCAAAGGATGCGCGTGGGATTGGGTCGAGCGCCACGCACGAACCGTCAAAGTTGTATTTAAATCATATTTTATGTTCTCATGTTTATCGGGGTATCAGATGCTTTTTTCAAAATAAATAAGTCAGGCTTCCTTGAATAATAGGAGCAAATATGCAGGTTTAGGTATTTAATATGACCAGTCCCTAATTCACTACTGTAGACACCTCTTGATGATGGTATATCAGGAGATTCATAGCATCTCTATTTACTGAAAATTTGATCAAAAAAGACTTACAAATAAAAAAGTTGTGGCTAAAAATGTAAAATCAGATGATTTTTTTTGGACTTCATTCAGACAATTCAGGAAAATTGGTGTTGGACCACATAGTCCATTTCTTTGCTAATATCCCACTTTAAGGGACTATTTTCAAGCGCTGATTTTGCAACAAACTTGTGTGGAGAGCTTGAGCTATCTACTAAGTGATATCCCTCCCCCGCCCCCACCAATCAATGTTGAGGGTCCCAACGACCGTGGAGATGAAACGGTTCCGAACAACATTGAATGGGGGGACTGGGGGGTTGATTTCAACGAAGTCCTCAAAGTGGTTCAACAGTTATTTCCGGAATTGTCTGAGGCAATTGGTAAATGCTCAATATGACAACTGTCTATAGGAAATAACTCGTGTTCTACACATTGCATAATCTTCTAATTTGGAGAGTGGCAAGATATGTATATAATTGTTATATACGGTAAAGATAAAGTAAATACGACATTTACATTGTTAGGGACTGGTCATTTTATGCGTGATTATGGCCCGTTTGTATGGTAAATCACTCAATATGACAACCGTCTATAGGGAATAACTCGTCTTTTATACATTGCATAATCTTCTAATTTGGAGAGTGGCAAGATATGTATATACTTATCATATATGGTAAAGATAAAGTAAATACGACATTTACATTGTTAGGGACTGGTCATTTTATGCGTGATTATGGCCCGTTTATATGGTAAATCACTCAATATGACAACCGTCTATAGGGAATAACTCGTCTTTTATACATTGCATAATCTTCTAATTTGGAGAGTGGCAAGATATGTATACTTATCATATATGGTAAAGATAAAGTAAATACGGCGTGTACATTGTTAGGGACTGGTCATTTCATGCGTGATTATGGCCCATTTATATGGAATGCGCGAGTATTACATGTAGTCTTACATAGGGTGCAACGGGTGAAATTCATTATTTAAACTAATTATATGACAGTAGTTTATTATGCAACAATCAATTAAAATCCTTTTTGTTATCGCAATGCGTTTCTTTTTTGATAAGGGACCGGTCACAACCGCATTATAGACGCTATAAAGTAATAACTATTGTGTCAATTATTGTAGCGTTGTATTTGCCATGGAATGATTGTATTTTCTTTGCATTTACTTAACTTGACGGTTATAATTTATCTTCCGTGTTTAATAAATGCATTAAAAGTACGAAATGCATTGTGACGGACTGGTCATTTTACATGTGGTAGACAGAGAGAAAGAAAGACAAACAACAACCACCGAAAAAAGTTCAAAAATAAAGAAGAACAAAAACCAAAAGAGAGAAAAAACAAAAACAATATGTGACAAACAGATGAATAAAATAAACCAGTAAATGAGCCACGCGAATAACGAAAATGTTATATTAAATACATTATTAAAAACACCAATGGCTCCCGACATGAGGATTTGAACCCGTGTCTCTGCCCTTAAGTATGAATATAGGCCAACGCGCTAACCAATTGAGCTAATCGCCCATCTATGCAATATCAAGTCAAATCAAGTGTCATATTATCTTCGGCTTTAGAAATTAGCACTGATTCACAATACACCTTTCATAGTAACGCCTTATAGCGTATTTATATTCAGAACCATGCCCTCGTACTATCAGAGTATGGACAACCGTTGCGTTTGTCCATCCATTGAAAAGCATGCACATCGGTCGATTGTCCCCGATAAATAATAGAACTAACTCCTATTATCTATTTAATTTAGACGGACAATCGTGTACACGCGTGCAATTCAATACGGTCAACCGTGTAACGGTTGTCCATCACCGCGTCATTAGAATTCCAAAGACCGGGTTCGGCGAATTACCTACAATGTAATGTTTATACCACTGTGGACGATGCTATTTAATATAATTCTCTTTATTTAGCTTTGGCCTTGTTATTATAATGTTATAAATGTAATAATTCTGTAATAAATGATTGCCGCGGTATGCTACGCGAGCAATGTCGTGCGCTGTGTCCGAGCCGCTGGGAGCGATATGCGCGAGGCGTGTCAATCGATGTGCACGAGGAGTGTCTATCGCTGTGCGCGTGGCGTGTCGAGCGCTGCGCGCGAGACGTATAGATTGTTAATCATGATAGTTAGTTACCATCTCATTGTTCATGTTATTTCTTGGTAACAAAGTCGAGTGCTATGCTCGAAGTTTATGCAAACGCGTAGCGCAAGCTGTAACCAAAGGATGCGCGTGGGATTGGGTCGAGCGCCACGCACGAACCGTCAAAGTTGTATTTAAATCATATTTTATGTTCTCATGTTTATCGGGGTATCAGATGCTTTTTTCAAAATAAATAAGTCAGGCTTCCTTGAATAATAGGAGCAAATATGCAGGTTTAGGTATTTAATATGACCAGTCCCTAATTCACTACTGTAGACACCTCTTGATGATGGTATATCAGGAGATTCATAGCATCTCTATTTACTGAAAATTTGATCAAAAAAGACTTACAAATAAAAAAGTTGTGGCTAAAAATGTAAAATCAGATGATTTTTTTTGGACTTCATTCAGACAATTCAGGAAAATTGGTGTTGGACCACATAGTCCATTTCTTTGCTAATATCCCACTTTAAGGGACTATTTTCAAGCGCTGATTTTGCAACAAACTTGTGTGGAGAGCTTGAGCTATCTACTAAGTGATATCCCTCCCCCGCCCCCACCAATCAATGTTGAGGGTCCCAACGACCGTGGAGATGAAACGGTTCCGAACAACATTGAATGGGGGGACTGGGGGGTTGATTTCAACGAAGTCCTCAAAGTGGTTCAACAGTTATTTCCGGAATTGTCTGAGGCAATTGGTAAATGCTCAATATGACAACTGTCTATAGGAAATAACTCGTGTTCTACACATTGCATAATCTTCTAATTTGGAGAGTGGCAAGATATGTATATAATTGTTATATACGGTAAAGATAAAGTAAATACGACATTTACATTGTTAGGGACTGGTCATTTTATGCGTGATTATGGCCCGTTTGTATGGTAAATCACTCAATATGACAACCGTCTATAGGGAATAACTCGTCTTTTATACATTGCATAATCTTCTAATTTGGAGAGTGGCAAGATATGTATATACTTATCATATATGGTAAAGATAAAGTAAATACGACATTTACATTGTTAGGGACTGGTCATTTTATGCGTGATTATGGCCCGTTTATATGGTAAATCACTCAATATGACAACCGTCTATAGGGAATAACTCGTCTTTTATACATTGCATAATCTTCTAATTTGGAGAGTGGCAAGATATGTATACTTATCATATATGGTAAAGATAAAGTAAATACGGCGTGTACATTGTTAGGGACTGGTCATTTCATGCGTGATTATGGCCCATTTATATGGAATGCGCGAGTATTACATGTAGTCTTACATAGGGTGCAACGGGTGAAATTCATTATTTAAACTAATTATATGACAGTAGTTTATTATGCAACAATCAATTAAAATCCTTTTTGTTATCGCAATGCGTTTCTTTTTTGATAAGGGACCGGTCACAACCGCATTATAGACGCTATAAAGTAATAACTATTGTGTCAATTATTGTAGCGTTGTATTTGCCATGGAATGATTGTATTTTCTTTGCATTTACTTAACTTGACGGTTATAATTTATCTTCCGTGTTTAATAAATGCATTAAAAGTACGAAATGCATTGTGACGGACTGGTCATTTTACATGTGGTAGACAGAGAGAAAGAAAGACAAACAACAACCACCGAAAAAAGTTCAAAAATAAAGAAGAACAAAAACCAAAAGAGAGAAAAAACAAAAACAATATGTGACAAACAGATGAATAAAATAAACCAGTAAATGAGCCACGCGAATAACGAAAATGTTATATTAAATACATTATTAAAAACACCAATGGCTCCCGACATGAGGATTTGAACCCGTGTCTCTGCCCTTAAGTATGAATATAGGCCAACGCGCTAACCAATTGAGCTAATCGCCCATCTATGCAATATCAAGTCAAATCAAGTGTCATATTATCTTCGGCTTTAGAAATTAGCACTGATTCACAATACACCTTTCATAGTAACGCCTTATAGCGTATTTATATTCAGAACCATGCCCTCGTACTATCAGAGTATGGACAACCGTTGCGTTTGTCCATCCATTGAAAAGCATGCACATCGGTCGATTGTCCCCGATAAATAATAGAACTAACTCCTATTATCTATTTAATTTAGACGGACAATCGTGTACACGCGTGCAATTCAATACGGTCAACCGTGTAACGGTTGTCCATCACCGCGTCATTAGAATTCCAAAGACCGGGTTCGGCGAATTACCTACAATGTAATGTTTATACCACTGTGGACGATGCTATTTAATATAATTCTCTTTATTTAGCTTTGGCCTTGTTATTATAATGTTATAAATGTAATAATTCTGTAATAAATGATTGCCGCGGTATGCTACGCGAGCAATGTCGTGCGCTGTGTCCGAGCCGCTGGGAGCGATATGCGCGAGGCGTGTCAATCGATGTGCACGAGGAGTGTCTATCGCTGTGCGCGTGGCGTGTCGAGCGCTGCGCGCGAGACGTATAGATTGTTAATCATGATAGTTAGTTACCATCTCATTGTTCATGTTATTTCTTGGTAACAAAGTCGAGTGCTATGCTCGAAGTTTATGCAAACGCGTAGCGCAAGCTGTAACCAAAGGATGCGCGTGGGATTGGGTCGAGCGCCACGCACGAACCGTCAAAGTTGTATTTAAATCATATTTTATGTTCTCATGTTTATCGGGGTATCAGATGCTTTTTTCAAAATAAATAAGTCAGGCTTCCTTGAATAATAGGAGCAAATATGCAGGTTTAGGTATTTAATATGACCAGTCCCTAATTCACTACTGTAGACACCTCTTGATGATGGTATATCAGGAGATTCATAGCATCTCTATTTACTGAAAATTTGATCAAAAAAGACTTACAAATAAAAAAGTTGTGGCTAAAAATGTAAAATCAGATGATTTTTTTTGGACTTCATTCAGACATGTCTGAGGCAATTGGTAAATGCTCAATATGACAACTGTCTATAGGAAATAACTCGTGTTCTACACATTGCATAATCTTCTAATTTGGAGAGTGGCAAGATATGTATATAATTGTTATATACGGTAAAGATAAAGTAAATACGACATTTACATTGTTAGGGACTGGTCATTTTATGCGTGATTATGGCCCGTTTGTATGGTAAATCACTCAATATGACAACCGTCTATAGGGAATAACTCGTCTTTTATACATTGCATAATCTTCTAATTTGGAGAGTGGCAAGATATGTATATACTTATCATATATGGTAAAGATAAAGTAAATACGACATTTACATTGTTAGGGACTGGTCATTTTATGCGTGATTATGGCCCGTTTATATGGTAAATCACTCAATATGACAACCGTCTATAGGGAATAACTCGTCTTTTATACATTGCATAATCTTCTAATTTGGAGAGTGGCAAGATATGTATACTTATCATATATGGTAAAGATAAAGTAAATACGGCGTGTACATTGTTAGGGACTGGTCATTTCATGCGTGATTATGGCCCATTTATATGGAATGCGCGAGTATTACATGTAGTCTTACATAGGGTGCAACGGGTGAAATTCATTATTTAAACTAATTATATGACAGTAGTTTATTATGCAACAATCAATTAAAATCCTTTTTGTTATCGCAATGCGTTTCTTTTTTGATAAGGGACCGGTCACAACCGCATTATAGACGCTATAAAGTAATAACTATTGTGTCAATTATTGTAGCGTTGTATTTGCCATGGAATGATTGTATTTTCTTTGCATTTACTTAACTTGACGGTTATAATTTATCTTCCGTGTTTAATAAATGCATTAAAAGTACGAAATGCATTGTGACGGACTGGTCATTTTACATGTGGTAGACAGAGAGAAAGAAAGACAAACAACAACCACCGAAAAAAGTTCAAAAATAAAGAAGAACAAAAACCAAAAGAGAGAAAAAACAAAAACAATATGTGACAAACAGATGAATAAAATAAACCAGTAAATGAGCCACGCGAATAACGAAAATGTTATATTAAATACATTATTAAAAACACCAATGGCTCCCGACATGAGGATTTGAACCCGTGTCTCTGCCCTTAAGTATGAATATAGGCCAACGCGCTAACCAATTGAGCTAATCGCCCATCTATGCAATATCAAGTCAAATCAAGTGTCATATTATCTTCGGCTTTAGAAATTAGCACTGATTCACAATACACCTTTCATAGTAACGCCTTATAGCGTATTTATATTCAGAACCATGCCCTCGTACTATCAGAGTATGGACAACCGTTGCGTTTGTCCATCCATTGAAAAGCATGCACATCGGTCGATTGTCCCCGATAAATAATAGAACTAACTCCTATTATCTATTTAATTTAGACGGACAATCGTGTACACGCGTGCAATTCAATACGGTCAACCGTGTAACGGTTGTCCATCACCGCGTCATTAGAATTCCAAAGACCGGGTTCGGCGAATTACCTACAATGTAATGTTTATACCACTGTGGACGATGCTATTTAATATAATTCTCTTTATTTAGCTTTGGCCTTGTTATTATAATGTTATAAATGTAATAATTCTGTAATAAATGATTGCCGCGGTATGCTACGCGAGCAATGTCGTGCGCTGTGTCCGAGCCGCTGGGAGCGATATGCGCGAGGCGTGTCAATCGATGTGCACGAGGAGTGTCTATCGCTGTGCGCGTGGCGTGTCGAGCGCTGCGCGCGAGACGTATAGATTGTTAATCATGATAGTTAGTTACCATCTCATTGTTCATGTTATTTCTTGGTAACAAAGTCGAGTGCTATGCTCGAAGTTTATGCAAACGCGTAGCGCAAGCTGTAACCAAAGGATGCGCGTGGGATTGGGTCGAGCGCCACGCACGAACCGTCAAAGTTGTATTTAAATCATATTTTATGTTCTCATGTTTATCGGGGTATCAGATGCTTTTTTCAAAATAAATAAGTCAGGCTTCCTTGAATAATAGGAGCAAATATGCAGGTTTAGGTATTTAATATGACCAGTCCCTAATTCACTACTGTAGACACCTCTTGATGATGGTATATCAGGAGATTCATAGCATCTCTATTTACTGAAAATTTGATCAAAAAAGACTTACAAATAAAAAAGTTGTGGCTAAAAATGTAAAATCAGATGATTTTTTTTGGACTTCATTCAGACAATTCAGGAAAATTGGTGTTGGACCACATAGTCCATTTCTTTGCTAATATCCCACTTTAAGGGACTATTTTCAAGCGCTGATTTTGCAACAAACTTGTGTGGAGAGCTTGAGCTATCTACTAAGTGATATCCCTCCCCCGCCCCCACCAATCAATGTTGAGGGTCCCAACGACCGTGGAGATGAAACGGTTCCGAACAACATTGAATGGGGGGACTGGGGGGTTGATTTCAACGAAGTCCTCAAAGTGGTTCAACAGTTATTTCCGGAATTGTCTGAGGCAATTGGTAAATGCTCAATATGACAACTGTCTATAGGAAATAACTCGTGTTCTACACATTGCATAATCTTCTAATTTGGAGAGTGGCAAGATATGTATATAATTGTTATATACGGTAAAGATAAAGTAAATACGACATTTACATTGTTAGGGACTGGTCATTTTATGCGTGATTATGGCCCGTTTGTATGGTAAATCACTCAATATGACAACCGTCTATAGGGAATAACTCGTCTTTTATACATTGCATAATCTTCTAATTTGGAGAGTGGCAAGATATGTATATACTTATCATATATGGTAAAGATAAAGTAAATACGACATTTACATTGTTAGGGACTGGTCATTTTATGCGTGATTATGGCCCGTTTATATGGTAAATCACTCAATATGACAACCGTCTATAGGGAATAACTCGTCTTTTATACATTGCATAATCTTCTAATTTGGAGAGTGGCAAGATATGTATACTTATCATATATGGTAAAGATAAAGTAAATACGGCGTGTACATTGTTAGGGACTGGTCATTTCATGCGTGATTATGGCCCATTTATATGGAATGCGCGAGTATTACATGTAGTCTTACATAGGGTGCAACGGGTGAAATTCATTATTTAAACTAATTATATGACAGTAGTTTATTATGCAACAATCAATTAAAATCCTTTTTGTTATCGCAATGCGTTTCTTTTTTGATAAGGGACCGGTCACAACCGCATTATAGACGCTATAAAGTAATAACTATTGTGTCAATTATTGTAGCGTTGTATTTGCCATGGAATGATTGTATTTTCTTTGCATTTACTTAACTTGACGGTTATAATTTATCTTCCGTGTTTAATAAATGCATTAAAAGTACGAAATGCATTGTGACGGACTGGTCATTTTACATGTGGTAGACAGAGAGAAAGAAAGACAAACAACAACCACCGAAAAAAGTTCAAAAATAAAGAAGAACAAAAACCAAAAGAGAGAAAAAACAAAAACAATATGTGACAAACAGATGAATAAAATAAACCAGTAAATGAGCCACGCGAATAACGAAAATGTTATATTAAATACATTATTAAAAACACCAATGGCTCCCGACATGAGGATTTGAACCCGTGTCTCTGCCCTTAAGTATGAATATAGGCCAACGCGCTAACCAATTGAGCTAATCGCCCATCTATGCAATATCAAGTCAAATCAAGTGTCATATTATCTTCGGCTTTAGAAATTAGCACTGATTCACAATACACCTTTCATAGTAACGCCTTATAGCGTATTTATATTCAGAACCATGCCCTCGTACTATCAGAGTATGGACAACCGTTGCGTTTGTCCATCCATTGAAAAGCATGCACATCGGTCGATTGTCCCCGATAAATAATAGAACTAACTCCTATTATCTATTTAATTTAGACGGACAATCGTGTACACGCGTGCAATTCAATACGGTCAACCGTGTAACGGTTGTCCATCACCGCGTCATTAGAATTCCAAAGACCGGGTTCGGCGAATTACCTACAATGTAATGTTTATACCACTGTGGACGATGCTATTTAATATAATTCTCTTTATTTAGCTTTGGCCTTGTTATTATAATGTTATAAATGTAATAATTCTGTAATAAATGATTGCCGCGGTATGCTACGCGAGCAATGTCGTGCGCTGTGTCCGAGCCGCTGGGAGCGATATGCGCGAGGCGTGTCAATCGATGTGCACGAGGAGTGTCTATCGCTGTGCGCGTGGCGTGTCGAGCGCTGCGCGCGAGACGTATAGATTGTTAATCATGATAGTTAGTTACCATCTCATTGTTCATGTTATTTCTTGGTAACAAAGTCGAGTGCTATGCTCGAAGTTTATGCAAACGCGTAGCGCAAGCTGTAACCAAAGGATGCGCGTGGGATTGGGTCGAGCGCCACGCACGAACCGTCAAAGTTGTATTTAAATCATATTTTATGTTCTCATGTTTATCGGGGTATCAGATGCTTTTTTCAAAATAAATAAGTCAGGCTTCCTTGAATAATAGGAGCAAATATGCAGGTTTAGGTATTTAATATGACCAGTCCCTAATTCACTACTGTAGACACCTCTTGATGATGGTATATCAGGAGATTCATAGCATCTCTATTTACTGAAAATTTGATCAAAAAAGACTTACAAATAAAAAAGTTGTGGCTAAAAATGTAAAATCAGATGATTTTTTTTGGACTTCATTCAGACAATTCAGGAAAATTGGTGTTGGACCACATAGTCCATTTCTTTGCTAATATCCCACTTTAAGGGACTATTTTCAAGCGCTGATTTTGCAACAAACTTGTGTGGAGAGCTTGAGCTATCTACTAAGTGATATCCCTCCCCCGCCCCCACCAATCAATGTTGAGGGTCCCAACGACCGTGGAGATGAAACGGTTCCGAACAACATTGAATGGGGGGACTGGGGGGTTGATTTCAACGAAGTCCTCAAAGTGGTTCAACAGTTATTTCCGGAATTGTAGGTAAAGGAATAGAAAAGTTGTATGCATTGTTTTAAATTACCTTTAATAATAGTTTATAGTAGGATATTATACAGCAAACAAACATGAAACATACATTGAGGACAATCTTAAAAATGATTAGTGATGCTCTGCATGTACTGCAACCCCATATGTTACAGATGAAATATGGCCATAAACATACTGCAGCTCCTCTGTAGGCCTACTTTGCACTTACCTCTTGATTTTCTTGTCTTGGTAAATACTGGTGGTTAGTCACTGTATGAACTAGCATGTGAGTGTTCCTAGCACTCGCTGTTCCTAGGCAAAGGAAAAGTAACGAAAACTGAAAATGATAAGAAAACAATGTAATTTCCATTTTGTGTCCCCTGGGCCCTGTCCATAAAATAAATAGGCATTAGATGTATTCTTAAAGAGATAGTCATTTTAAAACATTTCATTTTCATACAAATTAAATTATAGTCTTTACCACCAAAAATGTAAGTTCTCAATAATTTGCCGAGCATTTTTAACACCAATGTATTTGAAGATTAATCCGACTTCATCATTTTATAATAAGAATACAGAAAATGTAGCACTTCAAATATTATGGAATTGGAAATTGGAATGCAGTAGGCCTATGTAAAATTGTCATTACACTGCACATTTTGCAAGCGTGAGGCTTGGATTGAGACATTGAATTTTAGTCAGCCTATGTAGTGTAGATCAGCATACCAATGTGTTATAAGGCCTAGCATACATGTAAACTGTGAATTTATAAGGAAACGATATAAAATAATTAAATATCTTGCCATTTTCAATTTTGGTCGAGGGCGGTTTTAACAGGAAACTTGAAATCATTTTGTGAAGGCCCTTTCAAGTATGTGGCCTAGGTGAATTCATTTAAAAAAAACTGGTATAGGCCTATTATTTAGGCTATCACTTTAATTTGGCCCTTTCCCATGTTATGAAATTATTGTAGGCCTAGGTCTATTTCAAATGGGTTCAAAATTTCAGTTCAGACATTTTTAAGGTTTTATGGTAGGCATAAGGTTTATCGTAAATAGAAACAAGCCATAAGGTTTATCGTAGATAGAAAAAAAGCCATTGATTATCCTATTCTGATGCATTGTGGGTTCGCAAACGGAGCAGATTTGCACCCGCAATCCACCCACAATGCATCAGAATAGGATAATCAATGGCTTTTTTTCTATCTACGATAAACCTTATTGATTATCCTTTTCTGATGCATTGTGGGTTCGCAAATGGAGCAGATTTGCACCCACAATCCACCCACAATGCATCTTTTTTTCTATTTGCGATAAACCTTATAGGCTAGGCCTATTATTCTATGAAGAAAAAAACAATTTTAAAGGCATATATTCCTAGAATGTTGACTAAATTGCAGGTTTGTGGACCATATAATTGGGTAATGCCTCTTTAAATGTGAGACAGTCCAACATTTATACAAAAAGAAATATTGAGGAGTCCCCTAAAACTGCTTAGGGCCAAGGACTAAAGCCTTTTAAATTAAAAAGCATAGGCCTAGGTAGCTATTGTATTGACAAACTGCTGTAGCCTAGCCTACTACTACTACTACTACTACTACTACTACTAGTACTACTGAAAGAATTTCATTAATACAACTTTAAAAAGTTTTAACTTTTTAAAGATTTAAAAATCTGGTAGGCCTAGGCTATCTGGTATTAGCCCTATCTAGTATGCCTATCTAGACCTCAGTGGCTAAACCTAGGCGGAAGGCCAGGCATCCCTTTAAAGTTTAATTTAACAACCTTCTTTCTGCCCACAGAAAATTTGGTTTGCAAATTGTAGGCCTACTTTCATTGCTTTCGGCAGTTTGAAATCAGGATCAGCACGAGATTTCAGTCTAGAAAGTAGAATCACGTCTTAGGCCTAACATTAACAACTTTTTGTGGTGTACTGTACAGTAGGGTAGGCCTAGGCCTAGTAGGGGCCTATTTCAATTTCATGCAAGGTTCTTGAAAACAAACTTGCCTAGCCTGCCCTGGCTTATTAATTTGGTTTAATTAAGCTTAGCCTTATTTAAGGCCTAGTACTAGTAGGCCTAGGCTATAAAATAAGCCTAGGCCTATATAGTATTATTATTAATTGCCCAGCCCAGCTTTTGAAGAAAAAAAGGACCGTCTAGATTAAAAATGCCCGGTGTATCTATCAAAAGGGCTTAAAATACTGTCATTAACTGTTAAATATGATGATAAATAATAAAAACAAACTTGTTTTAACTTACGTTTTTCTCGCACGTACTCAAAATCTTGTGTCTTGAGACGATAATATTATGTTGGTTGCTAGGTTGCCAGTCAATGTTTATTTCCCTAAATTAAGCTTGGCAAATTTCCCTAGGAAATACCATCTGAAAGTCTCAGGAATAGCCTCCGTATCGTGTGCAGCACAACCCACTTGACGGGTTTTTGCTGGGCTGCCCAGCAAAAACCCGTCACAGCACAACACAAATTGTGCCCAGCACCACCCAGCTGGGCCCCAGCTGGGCAAGCCCAGCAAAAACCCGTCATACACAACACAAATTTTGCCCAGCACAACCCAGCTGGGCCCCAGCTGGGCAAGCCCAGCAAAAACCCGTCATACACAACACAAATTTTGCCCAGCACAACCCAGCTGGGCCCCAGCTGGGCAAGCCCAGCAAAAACCCGTCATAGCACAACACAAATTTTGCCCAGCACAACCCAGCATTACCCAGCTGGGCCCCAGCTGGGCAAGCCCAGCAAAAACCCGTCATAGCACAACACAAATGTTGCCCAGCACAACCCAGCTGGGCCCCAGCTGGGCAAGCCCAGCAAAAACCCGTCATAGCACAACACAAATTTTGCCCAGCACAACCCAGCATTACCCAGCTGGGCCCCAGCTGGGCAAGCCCAGCAAAAACCCGTCATAGCACAACACAAATGTTGCCCAGCACAACCCAGCTGGGCCCCAGCTGGGCAAGCCCAGCAAAAACCCGTGCCCAGCACAACCCAGCAACGCCCAGCAACGCCCAGCATCGCCCACGTGGGCCCCAGCTGGGCGATGCTGGGCATGTTGGCTAGGACGTTACGGTGGCCATCTTTTTCAAGTAGCGCGGCAATTTTGAGTATTACGAAAGGTCAATTGTCGTGGCCCATCGATTAGGACACTTGTAAATTTAGCGGTAACTTTTCACGAGTAGAAACGGTGCGGGGGTAAAAAGTTAACGGTAATTACTGTTTAGTTATGTTAGCGTTAACTTTCCAGTGCCTCAGTAGAAACACACTCTAAGAGCGTGTTTTTACTGGGCAACTTAACGGTAATTAATGTTAATTGGTTTTGAAACAATAGTGTCATAAACCATGTTAACATCAAATTTGCATAATTTTCATGTCGCCATGAATACGCGAATTAACCCTTTTAACAGGAAAACAAAAACACATAGATCCATGCATTTTTTTCTACCTTGAAGAACAGTGTATAAACTGTCAGTATAATTGTGTCAAAATATTTTTTTTAATTTAAATGAAAAGATAGATTTGTAATATAAATATAATATTTTTGTCAAATTTTTGAAAATGACCTAACATGTTCACTAGTTTTCAGCAAACTTTTGATTTCATGAATAAGACATAGGTTCTGATTTTCCACGTCAAAAGTGGTGGACGTACGACAACTATTGTGATAACTTACATAAGGGATCACTAGCATCACTAAGGGTTGTCAGGATTATGCGGAGAACAGAGTTGTGACGCTATGTGAGCGACCTTGGTCTAACATATATAGTTTTGCAAATTATTTAATTTGAATTTATTTTATTTTATTTTATTCAGCATATTATCATCTAACAAGAAGTATTGCACACGATACCGATATAAAACGTTAAAATACAGATAAGCGTACATTTACGGCAACACATGATAAACTGCTAAGGATAACCCTTTAAGCTAAAAAACCTTATTTCCTAGGGTGTCCTTATAAATACAAATAAGAAGAGTTTTATATATATATATATATTATACATGTATATATATACAAACATAAAAACACCTTACCAGACATTAAAACCGATAGGTTTATAAAACTAGACATGCATGTGATCCATAAGGTGAGCTTTAGCATCTTTTTTGCAAATTGAATTCAGTGAGATGGCTTTTATGTTTTCAGGAAGCCTATTCCAGTCTTTGATAGCATTATAATAAAAAGAGGCAGAACTGTGGGTTTTAATCTTTGGAACCTGGAAATTATAATCACTCCCCCTTGCATTATAATGATGTAAATTCGACAGTTTGATAAAGTTATCTTTCATATAATTTGGACAGGTATCATTAAATATGTTAAAAACATGGTTTAAACGAAACTGCTCAGCTCTGGGCTCTGGTACTGGTATTTGATATGTTCAATGTTTGGAAATCTGTATGGTTAATGTGATATATGGAATCCTTATTAAGGATACATCTGATCACATTGCAATCTATGAACACGATACTTAGAGATGCAACCATATACCATGATGGATAGAGTAATCAAAAAGGCATAACACAAGAGCTGAGCAAATAATTTTTTAATGTTTTGGTTTAAAACATTTGCCTGTCTGAATAGGAATTTCAGCCGAGAATTGACCTTTTTTACTATGTTGAGAGCAATTGAGGACCCTAGATCTAAAAGGGGGTTAAGTCACAATCTTGTGAAATTGTAGTTAGTATCAGTTTCTGCTACAGGGAGGATCTCTGCACCCTCAGTTCAAATGTTACAGTTAAGTCATGTGGTAAAGCTATGTAAGAGTCCATGTGAGGTACAACCCGAGTGGGTCAAGTCCACACATGGACACAATGAAACCCAGTTTTTGCCATTCTTCTCAAGGTGACTTAACCCCCTTTTAGATCTAGGGTCCTCAATTTGTTCACCATCAAGATATTGGTTTAATTCAGGACTAAACCTTAATAACTTGACCATCACAGAGAACAAAAGAAAAATCAGTGTGATTGCTTAGCTTGCGCTTCGTCCCAAAGAGAATCAGTTCAGTTTTGCCTGTATGTAATGACAACTTGTTTTCAATCAACCATGCACTTGTTGCAACTTTCTAGGTTTGTGCGAAGAGCGTTGGCGATTTTCTCAGGATCTTTATCGGAAGATATCAGACATGTTGAAGAGTTTCTCTGCAATTAGTCTTAAAAGTGTCAGTTCTTTTACCCCAACGGCTCAGATTGTTTTTGGAAGGGAGTGAGTCCAGAAAAGAATTAAGCATCAATTTCATGATACCTTTTGGAAGATCAAAAAATAGATATTTCCAGAGGTGGTCAGATTTTTCAGATTAGCAATGCGAAGCATGTCATCTCTTGGCCAACAAGGTTTTTGATGTGACTAATCCGGGTTTCGTATATTTCCTCTCTGATAGATTTAGACAAGATGGATTTCGGGTTTTTTGAAAAGCAAAGCTGGGTCAGAGTTGTCAAGCTTGTTTTGAGAATAAACTGTAATAGAGAGCTTTTATGACCAGTCTGTTTCTCTGTCGAGAAATGAATCAAGATCATTGTTAACTTTTGAATCAGCTTTACGTTAAGCTTGACGATAAACATGATAAGTGAGCAGAAACATGTGATTCGAGATATAGTTGATAGAGTGGCGTAACCAGCGGAGAGTGGGGGGCGGTAGGGTTAGGGGGCTCTCTCTGAGAACCCCCCCCCCCTCCACTAACAGTCTTTCAGGTTATGTTCTGATGTTAGTGTCTTAATATGCATTTTCCCATTAATTAGCCATACCATTGTAACCATGAGAAATCCTAATTAATGTAATTAACGTCGTGAATGTCCTTCGTCTTCCGCATCATATGACTTTGAAAAATGAGATGCAAACAAAGGGGCTGATTATACTTTTAGAAGTATCAGTTGCGTAATAAATATGAATTTCCCCCTTAATTATAGCTGAAGCCACACAATTGTTTCCCCCTTAATTATAGCTGAAGCCACACAATTGTAACCATAGCAGCAAAGCCATGTCTCTGTGACCATAATAAGAGATAGTAATTAATGTCATGAACACAAGACTTGTGCATGCTATACCGTCCTTCAGGGCTGATTATGCTTTTGGAAGTATCAGGGGCGTAATTAGCGGGGGTGGAGCGGGATCTTTCTGAGAATTCATGCCAAACAATTGAAAGAATCCCAATCAATCAAGCCCACACCAACTGTTCATGTACATGTGAACAATCAAATCAAGCGCATGAAGGTGTGTTTTAGTGATCTCAAGGACTGTGAGAATAAAGCGACAAGATGGGAGGAGAGTTTTTGTAGATCTTAACCGTGTGCTTTCCGCCAGTAGCGTATCTCCCGGGGGTCCCCCCAGACGGCTTTGACCGGGAAGGCCAGCTCAAACTACCAGGCTAACAAAAATCGAAGAGAAGGGAAGAAGAGAGGGAAGAGAGGAAGAGAAAAGGGGAAAGGAAAGGAAAAAGGGGAAGGAAAGGGAAAGAAAGGGAAAAGAGGGAGAGAAAGAGAAAAGGAAAAGGGAAAGAAAAAGAAAGGAAAGGGAGAAGAGGAAGATAAAAGGGAAAAGGAAAGAGAAAATATATTGGATTTACTTAATTCCCGTCTAAATGACAACTTTTTCCCTTGCCCGGTTTGATGATGGGCAATTTAGAAAACAAATGGCAAATTTTCTCGCGCTAGAAAGAAAAATGTAGCTTAATATAATGGCCAGATTCGTGTAGATATGTTGTTAAAATTTGATAAGAAAGCCGATGGTGATATCAATGTGATACCAAATAAACTAAATTTTGAGAAATGAACCAAAAAGCCATTTTTTTACCCCACATTTTTCAGACAGCATAACTATAAAATAAAAAATGGTAATTTGTTCTAATATACGTTTTTGTAAACAAAACAATTTTGTCTAGGAGGCAATTTTTTCTTTTTCCAACATAAAACTTGGTTTTGGAAATATTGCTAAAACATCGGAAAAGTGTAAAAGTCGTGTTTTTTTGCGTACATTTCGCTAGAAATGGATGCATATCTCGAGTTTAAAATCCATAATCGAAAAAATAAAAAATCGCCTCCTAGCGCTGAAAGTCCTCTACACAATGGTAGTAAAAGCTTACCTGATAGTTTGATATATTTTTAGTTATGTTGTCTGAAAATTCGTAAAATTCCTTCAAATTTGAACTTCTAGAAAACATCGATTTAGTAAAAATATTGACATTTTCCATCATTTAAAGCTAAATGTTCACGGAACACACGGGCGTGTGACCTAAAAAGCGAGTATACTATTATGAACAATCATAATAAACTATCAGATTCAATTTATATTGTCACAATGTGAAGAAATTGGAAGAAAACTGAAATTTAAATGATCGTAAGATTGGCCTTTGTTTACATTTTAGACATTGTTTTGCGCTCTTTTGTTTTTCGCGTCTACGTCGCGGATATTAAGCGGCGCGTCTAGTATTACGCGCGGGAAGTTTCAGCGCGCAACGCAATGATCGAACAGCTGGCGCAGCATTTGAAAAGCGCGGAACTCCGCTTAAATTCCCGCCAAATAACTATGCGCCTTTTCCTGACTCAAACTTACCAAAACAACAATTTAAAATCACCCATAAGAACGGGAAATAATAGCTTTCGATTAGTAACTTATGATGGTAATGATAGAATACATATAAAAGTATTAAATAATAGAGAAATATGAAATTCAATTTTTGAAACAAGTGCCGGGTTGACACTGCCCTTAATCTACAATTATTTAACTTACAACTTAATAGACTAGTATAATAATGATGTTAATAATAATATCATAATTTAAACTTAAACAACAAATTAAACTACAAATACATGTATATACCATTTAAAATTTAAAGAAATATATATTTATAACAAAAATCACATTTTTAATAAAAAGCATCCTTTGTCAAATGAGTTTTTAAAGACGTCTGGAACTGTGCCAGGGATGTGCATGATCTAACATGAATGGGTAAGGCATTCCAAAGAATAGCTACAATTCTAGCAATAACTTGTGAAACGTAAGTCACATCGTTGCTGTAACTTAATTTTAGGAAATTTTAATACCATCTAGGGAATACGGGCAAAATAGTTTAGGTCTATTCGCGCTGGATATGCCCTTTCACCGAAGGCCAAAGAGCATATAAAGTTCTTAAATACTAGGAGGGCGGAACTAGAGGGGTCCCTGCTAGAAGGCTCGCCCCTCGACCTACCACCCCCAAAAAGACAAACTCTATTATGTATTGTGCCCGCCCCTGATTACAGGCCTGCTGACCCACTCATGCTTCCCCCTGAACACTGCTGAAGACCCTATAGTTACGATAATTCTTACCGTGCTATTGTTATGCCATAATAAGATTTTTGGAATTAATTGAAAAGGCACAGAATCAAACATAATTGAAGCTGTAACATGCTTATTATAGTATAAAAAGTAACTGGTGGGGTGGGTGGGGGGGCTAAGGGGATTAAAAGGGCAGTGGCGTAGCTACCGAGGGCATGGGGTGGGAATGCCGCCCCTCTCAGAGGAGTTTGTGCCCCACACCCTTGCCCCACCCCTTTGCCCCACCCCACTCTCCGCCGGGATGTAATGCATATGCGTTATAAAAAAGGACAATTTTTCGCCTGTGTTTCGGAGATAACATGCCCTTGCCCCCTGTAGTACCGCCACTGCGCATATTTTCCTTAAGGTCAGTGTCATACGCTTTACATTAGCTTTTAGAATACATTAAATATTGCTAGCTGATCAAGTTTTCATATACTATCAATTGTGTTCCTGTGTACAAGGGACCATGCGGGGGACCATGGCCGGCCGTAAGCTAATAAATTCACCAGATGGAAAAATACATTAAAGTCGGGATTTACTACGCGAACATTTCTTGACTTGGGGCCCACAGCCCCCACCTCACCCCCTCCAATTGTCGGCAGTGCCCGTTTGCCCGATACTTTAAAAGTCGAGGCGCTTGCCATGTGTGACGAAGGTCATGGCCGTGCGTAAAGACACAGTGACAGTGCGTCTGTTTTGACGCGAGTACGTGACTCAGACCAGTTTTGCGCTCGTGCCGCGTTGTTTTACTGTGCGTTCTACGCATTACAACAACGCGCTTCTCCTTTTCCAACATTGTTGACCCCAAAATATCGGCCTTTTTATGGAATTATCTCAAAATATAAGCTGGTGACCCTATTTTTTTAATTTCATTAATCTATAGCGTCTATTAATGCGCAACTTTTATTAAATTTACAAAAGAATTGGCGGAGCGGTTTTCTTTTTAAATACAGAAATGTTCGACCTAAAAATTCTATTTCCATAGGATTGTGTACTAAATAGTAGTCGAAAATGGCCAAAAACACGTGTTTTGAAATGGCTGTAGTTCAAAAAGTAAGCTGGTGACCCCCATTTTTTATTCGAGATTCGTTCTCATAATCGTTCAAACTTTGTTCACAGTGAATATAAAAAAAATTGGCGAAGGAATTCTACCGTGGTGCAGTACCCTTAATAGGGTCGAACTGGTGTTCACCGGGAAAAAATACCCTTTGCCCCGCCCCCTGAAAAAGATCCCAGATACGCCACTGCTTTCCGCAAATCAAAAGTGATTCGATCCGTTCAAGCCGGGTGCAGATATGAGTCCTGACATGGTCAAGCTGTGTGTCAAATGAGATTGGATCAAGACTATTCTTTTCTCATGTCCGAAGGCTGACAGGAAATTTTTTTAACTTTATTTGTTTGAAGTGGCTCTTTCTACTTTATTCTTTTCTTCCATCTTTTCTAACTTTCATTTCATTCAGCCAGCATGCTTATATAGGCTTTTTAAGCCTGGCCCGAGCATTTTGCTTGAGCTTGGTCCTTTCAGGACCCAAGCGTGTGTCCGTACGAACCGACCGTGTAAACAAACACATCTTCCTGCTTACCTGAGAATGATAAATGTGAACCCAGAAATAATGGAGATTATCCTTGATGGAATTAACCTCATCGTCGCCCAATTGAACAATAATTGGGATGGGTTTGCCACTGACAATTGAAAGGGAAATTTACATTTCACAGGCTTCAGCTTGAGATCCATAGATTTGGTCCAAGAAGATATTTCAGACAAAAAACGTTGGTGTGTTTTAATTTTTGGTGGTAATGAGGTTGAAATCATCAGCAAAAGGGTCGGTAATATATTTAGTGTCATTATGATATCAACTTGAACATGTTGAATGCATCGCATGCCTCTAGCATACTGAAATACTGATAATCAGTCAAATTCGTCATACCACACTACCACAGTGACACTTCGTATAATAACAACATTTTTATGGAAATAATGTGCTTTAACATGATAGTCACTTTATATATGATTTTTTTCTTTATGTGCAATCTTCAGTATAGTCAATACTAGAACAAATGTCTTGGAGAAACTTGGAATCTCTCCATTTAGTTCTGTGTTTTTGAATATCTCTCAGTTCATATGAAAAGCAATTGACTTTTACCGTGTTCCCTGGGCAGGGTTAAATCACCGTAGTGTTGTCCTGATCTGGTTCTGGTTAATCAGCGGGCATATTTTATACCAAATCAGACACTTGTATTGTTAATAGTCTGTTAAAATTATATCTGAAATTTAGAACTGTTACGTGAACGATAGGTATGTCTGTCTCTTAGAATTAGCCATATGATCAGCGCTCAGAAGATAGTTTACTGCTTTTCAAACATTTCCGTCAAGCTAAATGAATATTCGGCATTTAACTTCATCTCTATAAAAGTACAACCAGTAGGCCTACTAAAAGCTACTCAGACCAATTTATACTATGAATTCGTAGCTGAGATTCAAAGCTACAATTATAGAATATTGCATAAGATTGCATTGAATGACCCTCGTATTATTACATTGTGGATTTGTGTTTTTAAGAGCTATGTTTTTCAGCGCCGCATAAGGTGTCTGTATGAAATCATTTATTCATAATAAAAGAAACCTGTACTGTTACATGTTCATTACGCTCGTTGCAGTGATCAACTTAACTTCTAGCAAGTCACATCATGGATACTGCCTGTAGTGTGTATTTGCTACTGCGCAACTTAAGGATATTGTGTTAGATAGGGCCACCCAAAACGTCGAGTAAACTTCGTTTCCGTTGGTTCACCGCAGCAGGCATATTATTCTGATATTGCTAGATATCTATGCATAACTGTGATTTTTAAGGCAGGCATACCTAAACATGGCGCGGCGAATTACTCACATCTTACAGTTGCTCACATTAATATAGTCCGTCCAATTATGTGGGTCATAAGAGCCTTCTAGAAACTGACCTGGGATGCTGTTAATGGTAGGCCTATTGCCCGGGGGGGGGGGGGGGGGGGGGGGGGGTCGGTGATTACATATCAAGCGGGTACGCATCCGCGTCCAAGAAAAACATCGAAAATGGTCCAGATTTCACCACACGACGTTTTCGACGTCTTTCTGAAAAAGGGGTACTTTTGAGGGGGCATCGCACTTTAGGGTATCCATACAGCATCAAGGTATCGACGTTTACTGGTACAAATGTTGTATTTGTGACTTTTTCAATAAACTTTCATTAAATCTTCAAATATTTTGCATGCATTCTACATCATGCATATATCACATGCATATCTGTATGAATGTCACATGATTATGAATTAAGATTATTTTGAGCATTTCTATATTACGCCATTTAGGGGTGCATTATTGAGTGTTAGTAACGCCATTTAGGGTAGGGTTTATATATGTTACGCCATTTAGGGGTATCAAAAAGTGTTCTCGTTTACGCCATTTAGGGTCCATTTCAGAGGTGCTTGGACGCGCATGTGTACCCGCTTGGTATGTTCACCGACTCCCCCGGGGCCTATTGTATTGGTTTGCTGAGAGAAATATAAACTTGGAGCTAACTAACTTATAACTTTGACTTTAGATGGGCATATATCAGACTGGCCTTGCTGTTAATGAAAGGTTTGAATACAAATATAGAAACCAGTAGCTCTCATAAGGTTTGACATGCTGACCCTTTCTTTCTCTTTCTGTAGTATGATATGCCCTTACACTCTCAGCAAAAAAAGGTTCAACTTAGAACCATAAATGGTTCCTCACGCTGTCCTCCATATGGAACCCTCGTAGGTTCTTCCCAAGAACCATTTCATTGAAGAACCCTCTTAAAAGGTTCTCTCAAGAACCAAAAAAGGTTCTTTAGTTTTGTCCTCTATATGGAACCCTAAGGGTTCTTCATGGTTAGAGAACCCTCTTGAAAGGTTCTTTAAAGAACCAAAAAAGGTTCTTCGGTTTTGTCCTCTATATGGAGCCCTGAGGGTTCTTCATGGTTAAAGAACCCTCTTGAAAGGTTCTTTACAGTTTTGTTCTCTATATGGAACGAACCCTGAGGGTTCTTCAGGGTTAAAGATCCCTCTTGAAAGGTTCTTTAAAGAACCAAAAAAGTTCTTCAGTTTTGTAATTATAGAACCCTTAGGATTCTTTAGAAATATTTAGAAATAGATTGTTTCAAGCACCATTTTATTTTGCTGTTTGCATAGGCCTACTATTCTAATTTACTTCATTAATATAATGCATGTATCTGGGTTGTGAACAATCACTAATTTGAGTGAAGTCTTGAATTAATCATGTTAATAAAATGGATATATAAATCCTTATTCATCCTTATCCTTACTTTCCATGGTGTTAATTTTAAAGAAGCCGATGCACACCCCAGCCAACATCGACCGTGGGCCCACAGTGGGCTTTCATGGGACCCTTAATATTTTGTCCACTTTGGCCCGCCCGTATAGAGGCCAAAGTGGACAAAATAATAAGGATCCCATGAGGGTCCACAGCGTAATCGTCATATACTATAGTAATGAACAGGTAACACTTGAATTGTATTCGTTTTGAAAGTAAAGGTGACACTTGAAATATTTTTCATCTCAAGATGTTAATGTCATAATTCTACATAGGAATAATAGGCATATACGACGGGTATTAAACAAATTATAAATATTTTAAACAGGTTCGCCGTCGAGGGTAGAAAAGAGACAATAATGGGAAAACGATCTCGCCCGGGAATCTAACCCAGGATCTGTTGCTTGCTTGGCAACTGCCTTATCCATTGGGCCACAAGACCTCGCATGGTAAAGCATCTGAAGTTCAAACCTAAGGTCTTGTGGCTCAATGGATAAGGCAGTTGCCAAGCAAGCAACAGATTTTGGGTTCGATTCCCGGGCGAGATCGTTTTCCCATTATTGTCTCTTTTCTACCCTCGACGGCGAACCTGTTTAAAATATTAATAATTTGTTTAATACCCGTCGTATATGCCTATTATTTCTATGTATTTTCCCTCTACAGGGAGGACGGCACTTGATTATTACACCTGTATAGGCCCGAGCTGCTCCGGGTTATACTTGTGGCAGGAGACTAGGAAACGAAATCGCTTATAGGTTTGAATTTCAGATGCTTTACCATGCGAGGTCTTGTGGCCCAATGGATAAGGCAGTTGCCAAGCAAGCAACAGATCCTGGGTTCGATTCCCGGGCGAGATCATTTTCCCATTATTGTCTCTTTTCTACCCTCGACAGCGAACCTGTTTAAAATATTTATAATTTGTCATAATTCTATTTACGATCATATAATGATGAGCTGATATGCAAAAGGGCTAACGTCAACTTTTTTTCTCCAAAAATGAGTTGTAACAGGCAATTATTGTATTTTGAAAATATTTCTAGCAATTTGAGTATTTTTGTTGTTGAAAAAGACCTTGCACCCCTCAGCAATTCAAAGCACAAGTCTGAGTTGTTCTGCAAAAGGATTTCCGTCCTTGAAAAATGTTTTGCAAAGGGCCTGGGTCCAGTTATACCGTCCTCTCATGTGTTATACCGCCCTCTATAATTCACTAAATGGTTGTGCTTGTAAAGGAAACTGTATGCTTTTTGGTTGGCGGGGCAACCGCCAACCTTATAGCATCAGATTGCATATTCTTGGACATTTAGGTCTTTCTACATATACATGGAGGCTGCCATTTTGTTTTTAGTATATGGAAAATTGTCTAAATTATTTTGCAGTCTTTGTAAATTACATGTACCTATGCAGTTTATTTTAACAGTCCTACAGTCTGTGATGGAGTCAAAGCTATATTTGTTTAGCCTTGATGATTCAATCAGAGAGACGTTATTACCAGAGAAATGCTCCCAACTGTCCAGATGTTATACACATTACGATTGTGGTCTCAGATACTACTGAAAAGCTCAGAGTGTCAACTGTGCAACTGTGTCATAAAACATGGTCAAGGTTTGCATGAAATATCTATGTGTATGAAAAATTTCGCGACTGGCTAGGATTGGTGAAATTGTCATGCTCACAAGCTTTTAGTATTCTTATTAGACATGATTAGAAAGGTGTACATTTGTAAACATTTCATGATGAAAAATGTGGGTTCTTCTGCATCACGAACATTAAATGCCGCGATAAACACCGTATTGGTCCAAGTGTAACCAGTGCACAGTAACTGTATATTAATGAGGGTCAAAATATAAGTTGTAGAGTAAACAACAAATGTCTGGCCAGGGGTTGGGTCAAGGTTTATCTTGGACAATCAGTATTAACTGCATGCTACACAGTACTGAGTAGATCTAAATTTAGATCCTCGGTTACCCCAATCATGAAGCTAGCATACCCCATCTCTGACTGTCCCAATCCAGTGTCCATCCAGTGAGCGGAGCGACAGGACAACTTTAGGCTATCCAATGAATGCCTATACACAGTTTGGTGTACTAACAGTTACAGTATGATCTGTGTCAATGTGATGGATAAATGTAAGGCTGGTCTGGGCTGGTGGTCAGGTGGATGTATTCTATACATTTAAAAGTACTGAGTGTTAACAATAAAGACAGATATCAAATTAATTGAATATATGGGCTATTCCACAAAAATGGGACCATTTCAGCTTTGGAAAATCAAGAAAATAAATTGTTTCAAATCTGCTTACTTTGATTATTTGTGAAGACCCAATATGCTAAAGTTACTAGAACAATAATGTTTGCGAACACCACTGCTCACATTTTTACGCACGAAACCATATAATTCAGGTGTTTTATATGTTTTTTCACGCGGTGAACGGCGTTATCTAGTGTCATATTGCATTGGCAGTGTCATTACATCCCTAACTAAGTCCAAATATGATATAAAAATTATTGGTTTTTTGTAGTTGAGATGTCTCCCAATAGCAATAAACCTACCGTATCCCTCCATGCACAAACATCAACTTTATTGGTTTCCTGTACTATTTTTAGACTGTTGTGTTTTGATTTGGGGTGTTTATTTTGTTTGAAAGATACATACACCATATCCCTGGTATTTTGGTATGCAACAGAATGAACAGATGCTTCAGAAAATGGTTACAAAACATGATTCTTTCTCTTGGATCGCCCCCATTCCATTTCAATGGAAATTTTTCTATAATAAACAAATAAATTCTACTTCAACCATAGTTTTACTAACGAATATTGGCCTTATTAAATTCAATATAATTCTAATCAAATTAATTGAATATATATGACATATTTAAAACTTAAATTGAATGTAAAATTTATTCATTTGTATATTTCTATATTTACTTATTTACTTTTTATATTATTAATTATCTACATAATTATTCATTTATTTATTTATTAATGTTTTCTCATGTTTATTTGTTTTAATTTCTTTATTTTATAAGTAATTTTTAATATTTTAATTTTTAATATGCGTGTATTTATGTATTGATTCATTAGTTTATTGATTCATTTATTTTCGATTAAAAATGTAATTTTCGATTTATATTATTATTTATTAACAAAATGATTCAACTATTTATTTAAAAGTATTTAAAAAAAAAACTCATTTATTTATTTCTACATTTATTTATGTATTGATCAAATAAATTGAATACATATGACATATATTTAAAACTTAAATTGAATGTTAAAACCGTGTTTATCACTAAACTATGGCTGTACTTTATATTGCTTTCTAGTAATGCCATGCAAGAATCTTGCACAATTATCATCTATGCGCTTGCTTCTTCTGCCACATAATTTTAGCAACTAAAAGCCGTATTTACAAATGTTGCTATTTTTGGTCTTTCTATTTGCCTTATATCGCAATTTCCTTTTGACCGCCAACTTTCCATTTTAATGGAATTTTTATTGCACGCTTAATTCAGGTATCTTACAAATAAGGTTCTACTAATGTAAATCGTAAATGACAAATCTGTTCATATATTCGAGCTTACTGTTCCATTTGAAACCAATATCGCAAAGGCTCACAAACGTAAAATTGAGCGGTATCAAACACTCCAAGCTGATATATCAAAGAACGGTTTTAAATGCAACCTCAACTGCGTCGAGATCGGTTCGAGGGGTCTTGTCACTGATGAGAATCTGAAGAGACTGCGTACTGCGTTTAGGTTTGTCGGGTCAAAACTTTCCAATCCTGTCATTAAAGAGATTAGTAAAATCTCATTGCTGTGCAGTTACACGATCTGGAATGCTCGAAACGAGCCCCAATGGGACACAGCCCCATGTCTAAAAGTATGACCCAAGAACCTTCACGCGTGCGCAATGGCTTCGGGTCTCCGCCATATACCTGATTCAAATCTTAAATTATTTATAATGGTGATGTCTGTATTGTCTTGTCCTGTCCTGTCTTTCCCTGCCTGTATGTTGGTCGGTTATTGCTGGTCATTGACGGGCCAACATCGTGTCCTGGGTTTTTATGTACGTTCTTTTTATCAATTTTACTGTATTTTTAATGATTGAATAAAGAATGATGAAACACAATGTGCAAGCAAAGTATTGGCAATTTTTGAAATATTTTCATAATCTGCGTAGGATCAGGATACATCAATTATAGGCATGTGCCCGCAAGCCCCTACCCACATGTTCAGCCCCGCTTTAATAAAATAATTTATGTTCTTGTTAATCTCAATTGTGCGTAGGCCTACCATTAAAGTAATTTGTGCATTCCAAAATTTGAATTGGTGAGCAATTTCTAACGTGTGGTAAACTGTTTTTGTTTATTTTATTGAAATGTTTTGCAAAAAAGGCTTACATCCATTCTTTTAGAAAAATAAAGAACATGATAACAACAAAAATAAAAGTGATTGATTTTAAAAAGATACCGTATTTGATATTTGATTGGTATACTATGTACCTCTTTTATTATACACATAATATTTCAAAGCATTAATCCAGAATAGGCCTACTTTCATGCTTTTTTCTCAAAATCAGTCAAATGGATGTAAGCCCTTTTGCGTATCAGCTCTTCATATGACGGATATCAGGCGCGTGCCCAGGGAGGGGGAGGGCTTTGGAGGCTCAAGCCCCCCAGAAAAAATAAAAGAGAGGGGAGAAAGGGGAGAGGAGGGGGAGAGGGGAAGAGAGGATGAGGGGAGGGGAGGGGAGGAAAGGAAGGGAGGTAGGAGGGAGACAGCACAAAGCGAAGCCATTTTTGGGCGAAAAGAAGCCATTTTTGGGCGAAATTATAGTTTCAATGTTTAACGGTGTCAGGAACGTTTTCTAGACCACTTTAGTGAAAAAACTAGACATTTTTGCGCGCTTTGCGCGAATTAGTTTTAATTGTCATTATTAAAGTTATATAAAACATGGCTTAAAGAGTGTTTTTCTGGTCCATTTTAGCTTTAAAAACTGACAGTTTGTACGCGTAAATTATTCATGATGGCTCAGGAACGTTTTTTTGGAGGTTTTTAGTGTTAAAATATCATTTTTTGCGCACTTCGCGCGAATTGGTTTCCATGTTTATTTTTCAAGTTTTATAACATTTTCAGGAACGTTTTCTGGACCTTTTTAGTGTTAAAATAAATATAGTTGGCACGCTTTGCGCGAATTAGCTTCACAGTTTAATAATTATTCATGCGTAACAAGAAGCATGTTAATCTTCAATACTGAAACATTTAACCCAATTCGCGCCCAGGAACCTCTTCGTGACCATTAACATGATTAAAATGTTTACTACTCATATCCCATCCACGCCGCAAAACGCGCCGCTCACTCCACTTCGCTCGCCGCACCACTTACCTAATGATATTATACATAGCCATGGAATTTCAAACCCTGACACCGTATTGTTTGCTTTTGCAAAATTGAAGGTAAACAAATCCAATTATGAATGATAATATTGATTGGAAATGAAGTGAAGGCTTTTCGGACACACCAAATCGCACCAAATGGGTTCGAAAATTGAAGAAGAAAAAAAATCAAATTTTCCCCTCAGACTCACCCCTGTCCGCGTCAGTGGCGTAGCTCAGGGGGGGGGGCGCCCCCTGACGAAAAAACCAATTTGTGACCCCCCCCCCCCACCACCCTAAAAAAAAAAAAGGGGTGAGAAAAAAAGGAAATAGGAAAAAATTGAGAAAAAAGACCGAGGTTATTAGCCAAATAGAAGGCAAAATTGTACATGTAGTACATTTATTATGCGGCGAAATTTTTGACCTCACCCCCCCCCCTACTTACGTAGATAAGTCACTAGAAAAAAAATTGGGGCAACCTTTTACGAAAATTTTAGAAATCTTGCCCCCCCCCCCCCCCCCCCCCCCCCCCCCCCCCCCCCACCCCCCCCCCCCCCCCTGAAAAAATCCTAGCTACGCCACTGGTCCGCGTTACCGCGCGTAACACCGCTTTGATTAGTCAATCATGCATACCGTAAAACGGGCTGAATAGGGACAGTTTTAATAGTACTCTCTAGATTTTTTCTTATTTAGGCCTAAAATTGCTTTCTTACATCATTTGGCAATACACCGTCACTATGGCTTCTGTTGTTAAAATACAAATGAATTTGTAAGCGCACATTATTATTATTATTATTATACAAGGCATTTATATAGCGCTCTTACACAATGAGGTACCACAGCGCTTTACAGAATAAAATACATATAGAATTAAATACATACACGGTAAAAGGTAAAAATACATACATGGTAAAAGGAAAAGTACATACTTGGTAAAAGGTAAAAATACATATACAATAGAATTTTCTAAAATACAAACACATTTTTAAAACAAGTTGATGAGAAGAGACAACCAATTAACAGATTACAAATTACGCAAGAAAAGATGTGTTTTTAATAGTTTTCTGAACTGGGTAACAGAAGAAGCATGACGGATATTATGTGGGAGCTTGTTCCAGAGCATAGGAGCGGCGGCAGAGAAACCTTTACTTGCGGAAACAAGGCGTGTTTTAGGTCTACTAAGAAGTCTAGTGTCAGTGCTCGAGCGAAGCCCACTCCTGCCAGGCATTAAGTTAAAAGAAGTTCCTCAATGTATGGTGGAGCACAGTGAGTAAAACATTTAAAAACAAACAATAACATTTTGAATTCAATCCGTTCCATCACAGGAAGCCAGTGTAATTCTTGCAAGTATGGAGATGCATGATCATATTTAGAGGCTTTGAAAATAAGTTTGGCAGCGCGATTCTGAAGACGCTGAAGACGTTTAATTTCTTTTGCGGTAGTTCCAAATAAAAGAGAATTTGCATAATCAAGGCGTGATGTAATAAGAGCCCAAACTGCATGGTGACATGTGTTTTTATCAATGAACATTCGAACACGGGATAAATTCCTCAGATGGAAATTCAAACTGCGACACAATATGGACACATGCTGGGACATTTTCACAGAGTGTCACGCTCTGAGCATTTTAATAGCACACCCATTGTGCTCTAATAGTAATAAAAAACCTTAATCATCATTAAAATTATACACTTTAAACCATACACAAGTCAATACACTCAAAATGGCCATGTGTTTTGAACTCGCCACCCTTTCCGTTGCATGTACAGATTTTTACATTTTACACCATCTGAGATTCGAATGAGCATATCGCACTAACTACTTGTTTTACCGGATAAAAAGTATATATATTTTTGAACGGTTATCTCACAAGGAATCCAAATATGCTATTGGAATTTAGATATGATCTAATGGTAACATGTTGTGATTAAGAATGTTCAAAAAATATCGAATTGTTTTTTTCTTCATATTTTTTTTTTGTATACCTATCCCAATCATAATTTTACTGTGCATATTAGTTCCTCATGACGACAGGATGACGCCTGACGATTGCCTTATCGGCATGAAACTCAGAGTAATAACTCCTTTTCTGGAAGATCTGCTTCTGAAAATGTATAAGCTCTGCCATTTTGGCATATTGAGCACTCTATTAAAAAAACAATCTAACCATGAAATATCGTCGATATTCATGAGTTAATGTAAATAATAATATATATGATGTATCTTCAATTATGACCCATTTTTACCATCCCCATAATTGCACTTTTTGATACTTTTACTTTTTCAATTTCATTGGATATCATCTGACTGCTCTCTACACTACTGTTTCGAAACGAAAATTTATGCTGAAAAGTAAAGTTCCCAACCACCAGATTGTCACGTATTTCTATTAACTATCAATTAGGTGTAGACTTATAGGGTTAAAAGAGAGCTTTATTATGCAAAATGGCCCAAATTAAAAGTAAACGATAAGGCTACATGTATATTTTTTTGAAAAATTGGCTCAAAGCTCTTCAGTTTTCAAAACCTAATGCGGAATGCGGGTGTTTTTTTTATGAATATTAAATATTGAAATCCTTGTAAAAGTGACCCTTTGTATTTAAAATGATGTGATCAATGAAAATTTGAAAAATCGGTGAAACTTTGGGATTCTTTTTGTGTTTTGAAAAAGAAGAAGAAAAAAAGAAAGAAAAAACGATTTTTCTTCTTCTGACGCGCGCACCAATTAACTAGCGCGAGCGAGAGCTTTGAGACAACAGATTTGTTTAATATTGCCTTATGAAAGAAATATTGATAATTCTCATTTCTGGATGGAAGGGTTCGTTGACTAGTTGTATATAATTACTCATCTCTTCGACACCCCTCAGGGCCATATCCAAAACTGTCGTTTTTGCGAGGGACGGAATTTTTAATTTCCTGATATCCCAGTTAGGAAATTAGATACCCTAAGTATATTATTTGAATGATCTACCAATACACTACAACATGCAAGAAGAAGAAAAACATAGCCACGGTTAAGCAAGTTGCCATAGCAACACATTTTGTCCATTCGAGGGACGGAATTGACTACATACAAAATTCCGTCCCTCGCGATCGCATTTTAAATAATGTGTTGCTACAGGAACACAATTCATCCTAGCTATTTTGTTTGTCTTTGTTGTTGAAGTGTATTGGTTACTTGTTCAAATAATATTGTAACAAAATGTCATTTTTGTAATGCCATATGTACATCATAAATTCACCAAATGCCAGATTTATAAATTGAGTCCTTTCCCTTCTGGACTACTCCAAAAGGCGGTATGCTGCCCTCATGCATGAGGAATTTAGAAATATTCTGTTTATACAATACAAAGAATGTAATATTTGCATAGGTATTTATGACAGGTGTTGTTTTTAGGAGGGACATGGGTTTGAAAACAGTTTCATCTTGGAGACTCCTCATTTACATGAGGAGGTGTGTGGACGTCCAGGAGAAATGGTGAACGTATCTCGACCGTATTGTTTTAGACCATGCATAGCGCTGATTTATGTTTGATAGTGGAATGTCATGTTGTACACCTCGTGTTGCAGGGGTTTTCAGGTTTAAGGGGCTTATTTTTTGGGGATAAATTTACTACTGCTCAAACTGATATTTAAACAGGAAATTTCATGTGTCATTCGCACATGGTCCGTGTAGTCGGCCATTTTGGATTTTCTTCGGGCGGGGTTGGTTTAAGAGCAGATAAATTAATTTGGTGACATTCCACTAGTTAAACTGAATTTGCGGGAGGTCTAAGACCGGATGGCATTTCCTCTGGTGTAATTGTAGAACTGATAGACTTTTCTGAAGTGGTGGCACGTTGGTGCGGAAGTCAATGGTAAATAAGTTTATTATTGATTGTGAAGTCAGAAAAGTTTGTCAGTTCGGGTGTAATTGTTACATGGTTATGTAAAAATTGTAACCAGAGTCAGATACTGTGTTTTTCCCATGGACTTATCAAGCTGATAAGTCCCTGGTTTATTTTGTCCCCCCACAATTGTAGAAGCGACCATGTTGTCACATTTTAGTCTGATACATTCACACAACCGTTAGTTAGTTAGTTAGTTGTTCAGATCCTGGTAGTCGGAGGATAGGACATAGTTAGTTGCTCAGGTCCTGGCAGTCGGAGGACGGGCATCACAAAACCCTTGAGTACCGTTTGAGGTTTAAAATTGAAAAGTAAAGGGGTGTTGGTTTGCCGGAGATTCGTTTAGCCTTGAGGGTGCAATTCAAGCAAACAACGAATCGGAAACCTGTTTGAGAGAGGTTTGTTGCCGGCGGGAATTCTTGTTCAATAGAAGTGGTACCAAGTGCGGGTTTTAGGTAGAGAAATTTGTGTGAATGTAAAAGACGAGAATTTGGCTGTGCAGGGTCGCTCCTTTTAATTGTCTGTCCAAGGTTGGTCACACACACACACACGTCTCAGCAATAAAGTCTGAGAATTGGGGTATATTTTGTTAAATATTTCTGGTTGACAGTCGGTCAACGGTACAAATGTACGTGTATTCTATGGTAAGATTTTTCACCAAAGCATATAGTGTATAGTAATAGTGTATAGAGAGTGTATTTAAATTTTGTCCATCCTGTAGAATTTGAATTTGAGTGTCGATACAGAATTTAAAGGGGTTTTACATTTTGTCCATTCAGAAGGACTACTCTATGTGAATTTGAGTCTCGATACAGAATTTAAAGGTGTATTTACATTTTGTCCATTCAGAAGGACTACACGATTTAAATTTGCATCTCGATACAGAATTTAAAGGGGTATTTACATTTTGTCCATTCAGAAGGACTACTCTATGTGAATTTGAGTCTAGAAACAAAATTTCTAGGTGTATGTAAATTCTGTCCATGCAGGGGAGCTACTGATACATTTGAAGTAAATAAAGTCTCGAAACCAATTTCTTGTCATCCACAAGGGCATCCAAATTTTGAGATTAGTGCCCTGAGACTATCATCAAGGTTAATTTTCACAGAGTGCATTTGTAATGTTTAAAGGTGGCTGTTATACTATGGATCATTATATATCAATGGAAAGCTGGTGATCTCTAGATTTCAAAATATATTTTTCTGATTTTCCCCCGAAACCCTGTGGGCCAGAAAATCAGTAAAAAAGAATCAAAATCACTAATCTTTTAACCTCCAGAGGGCCTCCTTCTTATCTAACAAATTCACCGGATCATATTACAGCACAAGCTGATGACATCAGCTCCTGTACACACACACGGTACACACCACTGATAACAAATGTGAACAAACCCATGATATAATGCATAGTGAAAGTATGGAATATCGTACAAGTGTGTGATGTTTGAATTAAAAATACTATTAATATGTAGGATTCAATTTAATAACATAATCATTATGCAAACAATTTCATTGTTAATGAAACCCGGAATTACGAAATTGTGAATAAATTTATCAGATCATTGTAAATTGTTTGAATATCAGATTATCCATGTTATCTGAATGAGTGTGTTAACATTCAGCATGACTTCCAAGTCTTCCACTATTATAAACTAAAATGGAAATCCCTGTATGCAAACTAAGCTCACAAAGATGATTTTTGTTTGTTTTAAAAACCAGAAAATGGAAGAAAAACATAAAAACACCCATAAAATTATATCAAACTATTGGACCAATGTGTTTAAAATTGGACTTAAAGTGGCTAACTCGGCTACGGTGACCAGCAATGATTTGCTTCAAAATATCAGAGGATGTGTATATTGATAAGAAAAGATGATATGCCAAGTTTGAATTTTTTCCAAAAAGCCGTTTTTGATTTACGGAATTTTTCGTCATTTGAAAACCCATTGACTTAATACAGGAGGCGTAGCCGAATTCCCAAATATTGCCAAATTTCAGAAAACACATAGTTTTGTAAATATTTTTTTCTCTTCTTTAAAATCAATGTATGCTAAAGACTTTTATTTTATTTTGATGCCAAAACACCAAGGTATAACACAATTTTTTTCCCTCCACAACTGAGTGATGATGGATGGTTTATTCACTGGGAATGTAAATGTTAGTACTTTTTCACTATTTTCTAGAAACACTATATTGCCAAATTTTGTGAATTTCTACAGAAAAAACTACATGTTCAATTTGCACAAACAAGGTGTCATATTAAAGGTAATTAAGTTTAGAAAGTTATCTCGTGAGTTTTTACTAATTAAGTGTTTCTAGATCTTTTTACAGCCTTTTGAAAATGTCCCTAAAATCAAAATTGAAAAAAGAAAAAGAAAATCAAAAAGTAAACACTGTATTTGCAAAAACTCACGAGAGAATTTAGGTAATATCCTTATAAATTTATTCCCAAAGTTTCATGGCCATAGCACTTCCCGTTTAGTCTACAGAAATTCCAGAATGTGAAAATTTAGGGAATTTTCAAAAAATAAAGAAAAACATAAGAAATTTCAAAAATGATCCGAAAGTCCTGAAATAGGTAGAGGAAAGACTTATCTTTACTGTGGTCTCAGTATAAAGAGTATAGATATAATTGATTTGGTATTACAGCAGTTTTTCTGTAGTGGTGTAAGAGCCGAGTTAGCTACCTTAAGTAAATAATAACCTAACAAACATATTCTGTGATTGATTGTTTAACAATATGTAAAGAGAGATTACTAGATAGTTTCTTTATATCTTCAGAAAGCTAAAGTTGTAATTGTGAACTTAATGTAATTCTGTTACCAAATGTAACTTTCCGTTACCACTGTTTTGATAAGAACAAGTATAGATATTGCTGAAGTTGATGTTTGAGAATCTTAGTAGGTTGGGGAAGGATGAGAATTTACAATGACATTATAATTCAGCAAGAACAAGTCCAGTAGAAAAACTTTATTTACTTTTCGGTAATGGAATTACATCTACATCAGACCAAAATAGGAAATGTTCTCTTGGAAATACCATATTCCTTGGTGAAAATTGCCTTTGATATAAAGTGACTTGCCCCAAACCTGTGTAATAAAAAAAAAATATTTAGAAAGTTAAGCCTTTTGCTTTTTAGGATTTATTTAATGTTATAATCCTAATTTCCCAAATTTCGAAGCCAAATATCACACAACTTCAAACAGGATTTTCACAAACACTAATACATCTATTCAAAAACTGTATTTTGTTCCTCGCCTAGTATTATCCACAATGACCATAGTGATTTTTTCCCATATTGAATTGCCTATATTATACACGATTATTTAAAATATATTAAAATACAGGTAGAATTTATATAATACAAATAATTCCATGATTAAATCGTAGAATTATATAAATGTTATGCTATGTGGTGGTCCATGCATGTTATACGGTGGTCCATGCATGTTATACCAGTACATTGTACTCCATGCAGTGTGTGCAAGTGCATGGGGCTGTCTGTGCTGGTAGTGTAAGGT
Organism: Ophiura sarsii; assembly: GCA_035610835.1. NCBI lineage: Eukaryota > Metazoa > Echinodermata > Ophiuroidea > Amphilepidida > Ophiuridae > Ophiura > Ophiura sarsii. Next base: position 53,603,564 of record CM069456.1, on the reverse strand, counting down.
GGTGTACAGGAGATGATGTCATCACCACCCTGTAGATTTGCAAGGTCACTCAATCTTTTTTAGAGAGGGGAGTTGATGAAAACTTTGAAAAGGCATAGAGGCTTACTAGAAGTTTATAAAAAATTAAAAACACATAATTTGGAATCCAGAATTCACAAGCTTTCATTTGATATATAACTATCACTAGAATGACATGCACCTTTAACGGAAATAAACCAATTTTCTAAATTCAAATCAAGTCAGAAAAAGGTTGATAAATTAGTTGTGATCCACCTAGACCTGTGGTAAATTTCTGGAGATTGAACTTGAGAATTTATGTCAATACCATCTTGTTTACAATCAATTGAACATTCTGAGTGCATGGTAAAAGGTTGATAAATTAGTTGTGATCCACCTAGACCTGTGGTAAATTTCTGGAGATTGAACTTGAGAATTTATTTCAATACCATCTTGTTTACAATAAATTGAACCTTCTGAGTGCATGGTAAAAGGTTGAGAAATTAATTGTTATCCACACAAACCTGTGGTAATTTTTGTGTACATGTACTTGGTATGAACTTGAGAATTTATCTCAATACCATCTTGTTTACAATCAATTGAACATTCTGAGTGCACTGTAAAAGGTTGAGAAATTAATTATGATCCTCACTCACCTGTGGTAATTTTTGTGTACATGAACTTGGTATGAACTTGAGAATTTATGTCAATACTATCTTGTTTACAATCAATTGAACATTCTGAGTGCATTGTAAAAGGTTGAGAAATTAATTATGATCCACACACACCTGTGGTAATTTTTGTGTACGTGAACTTGGTATGAACTTGAGAATTTATGTCAATACCATCTTGTTTACAATCAATTGAACCTTCTGAGTGCATGGTAAAAGGTTGAGAAATTAATTGTTATCCACACAAACCTGTGGTAATTTTTGTGTACATGAACTTGGTATGAACTTGAGAATTTATCTCAATACCATCTTGTTTACAATCAATTGAACCTTCTGAGTGCATGGTAAAAGGTTGAGAAATTAATTGTTATCCACACACACCTGTGGTAATTTTTGTGTACATGAACTTGGTATGAACTTGAGAATTTATGTCAATACCATCTTGTTTACAATCCATTGAACCTCCTGAGTGCATGGTAAAAGGTTGAGAAATTAATAATGATCCACACAAACCTGTGGTAATTTTTGTGTATGTGAACTTGAGAACTAACTTGAGAATTTATATCTACACCGTTTTATTTTGTCAATAACAGGCCAAGGTTTGGTCTGATCAAATTAATTATTCCAAGAGGAGAACGATTAAATAAATTGACAGCCGATTCATTTAACTTGTCCAATTTATGTTGTTTTGATGTGGTTGGAAAATTCAGCCAAACTGTAATTTTGAGAAAACATCTTGTGTAATTTCAAAAGCAGAGCTTTTATATTATGTATTGTGGTAAACCTTGTAAACTGGCATACATTGATGATCATTTGGGTTAATAATAAAATTAACTTGAAACTGAAAGGTCGAATGTTTATGAACTGTTATTGTAGGTGGACTTTGGTTTAAATTTGGTCACAACATTAAGAGACTGTAAAAGTCAACATCAATTCAATTCGGATTCCACTGTCTGCAGCCGTCGAGACCCGCTACCATTTATTAGGCAATTCCATCAGCCAGCTCGGCACGTTACAATATCATTAATTTGTCTAATCAATGTAAAGTGTAAAATTCCGTCCCTCGCAACATTACAGAAAAATTCCGTCCCTCGCACACAAAAATATGTTGCTACGGCAACTTACTCCATCATGATTGGGTTTCTTTGGTTTGTAGTTGAAGTACAAGGGGTAGGTTATTCAAATAACATACTTGCGCTGGTAAAATTCCTAACTGGAACAAACTGACAATCAAAAATGAAAAGCATGTCTCTTGCAATTGACATACTTTTGGATATGGCCCATCAACCAAACCGAATGTCATTATATTTTGATGTTTATTATTGAAGATACGATGACTTAAAGGTCAGTTACATGTATAAACAACATAACATATATCATGTATTTCTTCATCATGACAAACATCCACACCACTTTATTTGCTCGAAATTGCTCTCAGGGGGCTGTTGTTCTTCGTATCAAAGACCCGTATAGCACTGTATTGTATTACTACATAAACAGTGATGCAAATATCAGGGCGGGCTCTACGTGCACTATTGCACTGCTTGACCAAATCAGAATCGTGACGACAGTATTCATATGCAGCCCTTTAAGGGCACTGGGGAGGATTGTACCATATAAGGATGTTCACTCAAGTATTACTAAGTCATAGCAACCGTTGTACATGTATGTGGACAACACCTTATGATAAATCTCCCGACATGTAGAGCAAAGTAGTGGTATTTTTCATTATGTATTATACATTATAACTTGATTGGTTGTACTCACATGTCATATGACTATTTGTATAATTTTGCCAAACGCTATAGATCTCTTTTGCGCTAGAGAATGCATGTATTGAAATAAGATCGGGTCTGCGTAATGAGCATGTGTCGCTATTCGCACCCCACATCTTAAACCCGTCGTGATATATCCATTTTAGATAGCCTAGTTTACCGCCAAGAATCCCCAAGAAAGCATCTTCCATTGCTATTAGAACTGTGGACATCGTCTGCGCGTACAGAGCGGGAATTATATCGGTTGTCAGAACGTAGCTGCCGCCAGAACAATAGGCGGGGTAATACTTTCCACTGTAGTCCTCTGGCGAGACGTAATATCTAGATACGGGGTCATTATACACCATGCTTCTAGACATTTCATTCCCGAGACAAGCATATTCCCGCATTTCACTATGATCATTTATGTATCGTATGAGATTATGCCAATTAACAAACACGTCATCGTCTCCTTTGTAATAATATTTCGCATGAGGACAGTTTTCAGATACCCATTTCAACTCCACCACCACCTTGGTTGAAAGGTTGCGATAGGTTTCTATCACATTTGCTTGAATGATGTCGCCATGTTCTTGGCTTTCTTCAGCAAGCCGTTGCTGCGTCGCATTCCTTTCAAACTGCGTCAGACCCGTCACAAACAGTAATCGTATCTTTTTGCCGAGCACTTCTCTCTGTGAACCCCAGGTTTTCCGAATGGCCTTTCGTCTTTTAAAATTAGCCGCAAATGATGATATCAAAGCCACGATAAAAATGTCGTCGGGTTTCCCTGGCGCTTCGTAACAGATTTTTGGATTATCCAGCCATAATTCAAGCACCTCGTTAAAATAGTCCTTATTCGACACGTTTTTCTTCAGCACTAGATCTAAATCAGGATGCAAACATTGCTTTAAGAAGGACTTCGGCCTAGGCCTTAAGATTTCTGCCCAAGTTGAATATAAGCTGACTCCTTCACGAAAGGTTATCAGTTCACTAGTATCACAAATATAACGCAGATCAAGTTCATCGCGTGAGCGTTTTGTGGAAGTAAAAGCTTCACTTCCAATAATAGTCCAGTTGTACTTCTCGGCTGCCATGCCGGTAAGAATATCAAGCGGGTGAGGTATTAAAGACAGGTCCTCAGAACTGAGATGTTCATAAAGGAGTTTAGCGGCATTCATACTGAAAACAAAGCCTGCATCTGCTATACAGTACGGTGTGGGTGTTCTTTTTCGGTATTCTGTGGTACCCGTTGCGTCTGAAACCAGAGACGCAGCTGCTCGGTCATCAACAAGCTTACCATGCCATGTATCTTCTCCAAGTCCTGGTTTCAGACTACGTAGCATTTTGGTCAGACTTCTGTAATTTACATAGATGTCGTCACCACTCCAGAACACAAATTGCGCCTCTGGACATTGCGACGTTGCCCATTTTATCCCATACAGGTATTGTAATGTCGATCGGTTAGTCGTGTTGGTATCAGTTAAGTTTGTAGCCTGTAGGGTGTCCCCGTAGCGAGAATGTTCGTAAAGTAAAGACTCTGGCAATGTTCCGTTAAGAACTAATTCATGGTCTGTAGCCACATCCAAAACAAACACAGTTTTGACAGAACTGGACATCGTGCCGAGTACGGTGATGTTAGCCCATGAATTACGAATCATTAGCCGTCTGTCTAAAGAAGACGGCGAAGATGCAATAAGGGCAATTATAGATGCCTCCTGACATCTAATGACCTCTGGATCAAAAACAAAATGTTGCTTGTCTCCATATGCTTCGATCAACGTGTATTTGGAAGTGAATTCTTGCTTATCCACTTGGTCAATGTTTCCCCGAAGTCTCATCGCAACAGGTTTATTATCTGTGATTAGCCTCTTATGATATGTACGGAGGAAGCCTTTCTGTTCATGGTGGCCAATAAGTAAATACAGCGTCGAAAGACCGCTGATAAGCAGCATCAAATGAAAGGCGTGTTTTATGGTTATTTTATGAAATCCCATCATCACTTGTCTAAATATACGTTGCCAATGTCCAACTGTATATATATACGTATAGGCCACCAATCTATCATAGATAGATCAACAATGATGGCGTCTGATTTCAAAAGTACAAAGTAAATATTAATACTACTTAACATCTGGCGATATAAACTTCGGCAAAGACTGGAATATCTCATGAAAATACCTTCAACGTGTCAATTATGCACAATATTGAGTATGCAATGGTAATTCCATTTTAATGCTGCAATCCGTACCGTGTCTCACAGGGGGTCGCACACGGCTGCGCCTGTGTATTTTGTTTGCCCGGGGTATTTTGTTATGGTTCATGATTCTATCCAACCATGATCCAACCACTTGCATTCGGACAATTGCATTTCTCAGCTTTTCACTTATAATGTTAGATTACCTTGAATACTCGCATGTATTTATCCTCAGCCAGTCATGCAGAACTTTTGGTCCATTGACCTAAACGTATAATAAATCCCCACGGTCAGTGATTTTTAACAAACATATTATTATAATTATGGGAAGACTTTGATAGTCAGTGCGACCTGAGACTAGAATACCATAATGCAACACTGTAAAATAAAGTTAGTAATTCTCCTTCTAATTAGTCCTTTAAAGGCGACAATAAAACCTGTTCTACAGGCAAAGGGGTCTCTGCTGTTTTTGTGAAAACTGTGATCCTCAAGTTCTTGGCATTGCTGTCGGATATGCTTATTTTTTATCTCTCCTAGAATTAATTGAACCTCACTAGAAAGTCTTCTGTATAGGTTACTGCCCTGCATGCAGACCAGCTTCCTTCAATTGGCGCCTTTCATCTGTTAAGTTAATGGTTCCAGTATGACCACACAAGTTAATAAAAAATTATAGAGGGCGACATTTTCCCAATTTATATGGGGTCTTAGGGGGGGCTGGGGTACCGCGCCATTTTGCAATATTTTGCGAAATCGATCGTGGTTATCACGTGATACGTATCGTGGAAAAATAATGTACACTGTTTTAACGAAATGCACTGTGGGATTGTGTTACCAGCCTAAAATTATAGAGGTCGCAAACTTGCTTATATTGAGCCTAGCTATAACAAGCTAAAAGTGACATCTCTAAATGTATTACCAAAGTGTGAAATTGTTGGACACACTGGTAAAATGGTTTTACAACAAGTTTTGCTATCATATTATCAAACTGAACTCAAGTTAAATCACTCTATATCGAGCAATAATATAATTGTTTACGCATTTTAATTGTTTAGACAAAGTTAAATAAATCAAGGATACATTTATGATAGATAAATAAATAAAAAGAAAACTATAAACGCATGGGCGGCATTTATAATTGATAAAAATTGACATAACAATGATGTTACATTAATATACCATCAAGTTTAAAAAATAGAAAAATAATGGGAAAATTCGAACCCGTGGTTTCCGATTGCCAACGACATGGCCAACCTACGCACGCCACAGAGATTTACGACTGTAATTGTGACAGTTTTATTATTTAACCATGTCCATTTATTTATAACGAACGGATTTTTATTGCGCCATTTTTGCCAAATGTGTGTGTTGCTCTCGCACAAAATGTGTTTGTAATTTGATTATAATTCTTATTTTTAAAAGAACGGTAATTTTTTTTGACATTTTCGAGAGAAAAAAATGGCGTAACCCTGATACGGTAAACGCCAGCAGTGTGGTGTCCGCGTGGGCAAGCATACAGATGATGCTAAGCAAATCCAGCATATAAAACAAAAAGTGCTCCTAATGGGACTCGAACCCACAACCTCTCGCTCCTCAAGCGACTATCTTTCCACTACACTAACCGTGCTAATTGAAAAAATGTAACGCAAATAATTTATTTATATCATGGGTCATGGGTTAATGCACTGTGTTAAATTCTACAATCCCGGCCGCCACTCTGTTCAAAGGCACAAAAAAGTTGACTTGTTTTATGCTTTTTTTGCAATCCTGAGGTGTGCAGTTCGATTTTCTTTCTCGAATTGTTTAGAAAACCATCCATTTTAGAACATCTGAAATTTAAAATGAACTGCACACCTGGGAAAGTATGATGCCAAGGGCATATTTTTTGCACGTAAATCCAATACAAGAGTTCTGAAAATCGACAAAAATATGACGTCATAACCATTGCTTCGGGACAAAATGGCGCGGTACCCCCCCCCCCCCCCCCTAATGGGGTCTATTTTCTCTGAATTTATCTGACCGTTGCAAAAGTCCCATCCATCCATGCATGAGATGTGATCCGTTGCTGAGTGCTATGTTTAATCAGGGACAATCGATTGTCCCTGAATGTATTGAGTGAGATCATTTACATACTACACGATACCGCCAGGGGTGTGCCACTCAGCTTGCCGATCGGAAGCCACTTTTAAATTAACATTTGGTCGGCATAGAATTGGTGGCGCTATACCGATAAGGCGTGATTGTAGCAGACGACGCGACGCTGGCCACGCGTCTCTCAGACGACCCAATATGGCAGCGGGAGTGCACCATTTTGAATTATTTTTAACAGTCATCGCCCGGTTAACGATGAAAATTCTTCTAATTATGATGAATTTGTCAAAATGATAAGATTAACATTCGCGTTTAGGTGTTATTCCTATACGAATTCAAAATGTAGGTTTCGCGTGGCCACCGTCGTCTGTGTAAATCTACCGCGAGAACAGCGCCACCAAACCTATGCCGACCAAAAATGACGTTAACCAGGTTTAAAACGCGCTAAACCCTGGTCTCGGACGCATTCCGGACAATTACCATAATTTATGTAAATATGCAAAAGGGACCGTCTTCGCTACGTACATCAGTATAGCACTTTCCTATCCCAAAATTAATAGAAACCCTGATACCGCTACCAATCTCGAGCGCCTTTAATATTCAATGGTAATTTTATTTTAATGCTGCAACCAATACCGTGTTAAACACGGCTGCGCCTGTATAATTTGCTTCGGTCATAATCTTTCTAACTACTTGCATTTGGACCATTGCATTTCTCATACTATAATATTAAATTACCATGATTACTCGCATGTATTTATCAGTAGACCATCCAAAGGCAATAAATGTGCTTTAAAAAATGCATCACGACTTTGTTACAGCTCTCTATCAAGTCTAAAAATAGTGCTTAATAGTGCTTTTAAATAGAAAGGTTTCCAATGAAGGTGGTGTCAAAAATAGACCATATATAAATAGGCCATTTTCAGCATAAAAATACCGTTTTAGGCAGAATCTAATTTTTGTGTATTTTGGTGCAATTCATATCTTTGAACAACCAGTAATCAGTTTGACCTGATTTAATGTTTATTCAAGGAATAATCCATATTTAAAGCTGCTCAAATATAAAGAACATTAAGGCACAATGGAGTTTAAAAGGGCACTTTTCTCAGTTTTGTCGTTTTATTTTGCTACTTATATTCGCTATTTGCTTAATCTGTCATGCGATGCTTGAATAAACCAGCAAACTAGTTTCACATGGTCTATGACCTTTATAGATAGTTTATGATGACAAATATGGTAAAATTTAACATTAAAGGGGCATTCAAGGGTTTTTTGACAATGGCTTATATTTATATAATCATATAGTGAATTAGAGGCGTAGTATCTTATTGGGGTCTTCCGTGCACTCCCAAGACTCCCTAAACCAACATTTTGAACGTCCTTTTAATGATCCTAAAGCCCATTCAGGGTGTTGCCAAAACTAATTTTGGTATGCTATGGGGTTATTCAAAATGGCGTCCAAAAAGGCCGCCAAAGGGGTCATTTTTTTATAAAGAAAATAATTTCAAACAAAATATTTGATAAAAGTATACTTTTTAACAATGGTATGTAGGCCTATGTATTATATCACTAGTAACTTATATCCAGTACTTTTTTAAACATACCGTATATTAAATCAAGACGGCCGTCAAAATTGCCGCCCTAATTGTAAAAATAGCTTATAACAGCGTATATTGCATCATATATACCATGTTCTAAACTGCTAAACTAATACTTTTAGATAAACGACTCACCTCTGTGAATATTTATCGCATTCTAAAATGGCCACCAAAGGGTTAGAACTGATATTAAATGACCTAAAACAGGTGTTTTGCATTATAAAAATAATATGTAATACCTATACCGTATTTCTATGATAAAACGTAATATTTTTGATATTTTAAAATGTCCAAGAGTGTCGCTATAAATGTAATCATTGAATTACCCTGGGTGATCAATTAATGACCGGTGTGTGTTAGCTGACGGCTCGGGTCTTTAGATGGTGAGTTGGCCATATGACCATTTATTGACTTGATCCAAGTGATATTGTAATAAACCTAAGTGACCATTGACACAGAGGGATTGTTTAATGACTCCAAGTGATCCTGAGTGATCATTTCATTACTCAAACCTCCCAAACTGTCATCTAATAACCGCAGGGGATGATTTAATGACTCCAAGTGATTATTTATTGACTCGATCCAGAGTGATAATTAGGCGATAGGTTAATGACACCAAGCAATCATTTAATGACGGGTCGCTTAACAACCCCAGGAGATCATTCAAAGACCCAAATTGACTGACCATGTAATGAATCAAATGGATCGTGTAATGACTCTTTTGAGTGATCAATAATGACACCAAGTGATTTTTGAATGGCCCCTGTCCATCATTTGATTTCTCAAGCCGCCCAAACTGTCATCTAATAGCAGCAGGGGATGATTTAATGACCCCAAGTGATTCGATCTAAGTGATAATGCGATTATCCTTGGTGACCATTGACACAAAGTGATTGCTCAATGACCAAATGCGATCCTGAGTTATAATTTCATTACACCATTTGATAATTCATTTACTGACCCCAAGCAATCAAATAATGACCCGGACGGTCGCTTACTTACGCCAGGTGATCATTCTATGACCCCAAATGACCATTTTAAGTATCCAAACAGATCGTTTAATGACCCCGAGTGATCATTTAATTACCCCCGGGTGATCACCTACAGACCACGAGTGATCCCGTAATTAACCCCAATCAATTAAGTAGGTAATGTGAAGGATATCTGATTAATAAGGTCATTGAGGAATGCATACAACTACCTATGTGATGCATGCTTGGTGACGATTGAGACTGCTTAATGATCCTTTTGGATATTTCGATATAAGGTAGAGTTTTGAAGCCCATAATTATCACCATGAAATCACTAACTTATCTGCTTAGAAAGTTGGATACTGGTATTTAGCGAAAATGTACTAAATAATGTCCAATAAGCTATTTTTGACCATTATTGTAATCAATTTGGTAGCCATTTTGCTCATTTCTTCTGACCAATATGATACAAAATATGCTGTTATTATTGGCTATTTTTATATTTTATTAAAAGGTTCGTTGTTGAGTGTTGATACAAATTAATATTTAGTGGGGATAGAGACCCATTATAATGGAGAAACCTATAAAAGAAATGCGCGCAAAGCACGCAAAAATTGTATTTCTAACTCTTAAATGGTCCAGTATGACGTTTTTAACGTCACCCACATAATATTTTGAATATTCCGTGTGGTTCGCAGTGCCGTAACTAGGTTTTTGATATGTGGGGAGTGCAAGAATTGAAAGTCAATCGACAATATATTTTTAGAGGTACAATGTTGCTTCAAACGAGCTTCTATCCAAAACATATTACATCTTTGGGAAACATGCGCGCGTAACGCGCGAATTTTGTATCGTCTGTGTACTTTTGACCATCATAATTCCATGATTCATCTTGTCAAACCAACGGACTATTAGGTGTTTCTAAAAAGTTTTATTTCAATCACATGCAAACTCAAAACATGGGTGGGGGGACATTTGATATTATGTCTACTCCACCTCAAAACATGGGGGGGCGGGGCGGGACATGTCCCCCTCGTCCATACAGGATTGACGCCCCTGATCAAAGCACATGGTCAGGGACTTTTTGTGTTAGGTGTATATGGTAGATCAAAAAGTCTTTTATCTGCATGTGCTTGTGGGCAACTGGTAGCCCTCCTCGTAGGGCCACTATTTAAAAACCAACCTATCCAGGGAAATTATTAAGATTTAATATAGAAACACTGTTGGCCATCCTAGGTTCTCGGGTTAATAGCGGTTCTCGTACTGGGAATAGTACCTAGGTACAGATAGGGTAGTCCTATGGCATGACTAGGCAACTGGTGGGTGGTAGTGTAGATCTAGATACAACAACTGAGCTAGCTAATATGAGCTTTTAATTGGAGTGAGTCAAATCTACACTCCTCCTTAACACTTTCCACGCGGCTACTAGTTTTACCATATTCAAAACAAATTCTCAAAGATTACTGACCCAATACTAGGCATGTTTGTACTTATTTCAATGCATTTCTCATGGCGGTTCCAAATATGGTAATGAAATTCAATAATTTTGACATTTTTTTAATATTTTGTGAACTTTTGGAATGTCGTCTGCAGCCGCCTGCCGCATGGAAAGTTTTAATTTGCAGATAGCAGCACGGAGCAATTAATTTGTGGACATCTGATCTTTTCATACATCTTTGTGACCACTCAGACAACATTTCAATGGCTAACCAAGATTGCATTACGCTACAAGGCCCGCTTAGCAGCGCTATAAATTGTTGCCTTAAAATCCGGCAACAAATTTAAATATTCGCCTTCCATCAAAGCTGGTTGCTATAAATGACATAATTCTCGTGTGCAACCAACCGGCTGTATTGCAATGCCCATTGAGTAGTTTAAACGCTTGAGCATGGATGTAATTTGCAACATAATGGAAACTCACCCATGCAGTTAGCAAGAAGTACTGCTCAAATTTAAATATACAACCAGGTAAATCTCTTGTAGTAATCGATAACAATAGGTTTACTAGACCGAATTAATAGCGTTCCTAAGCGGGCACTTTATGTCATGGCCCAATATTGATGTTTCATTGGCCCAATATGGGCTTACAATATTAAACCAATATTATTTGCTCATGGGCCCAAGCTTGGGCCAACCATGGCCAAATATTGTCGACTTCGTCGACGATGTATGTACGTGTGGTAAGAAGAATTCTATCTTTATATTGTTTATTTCCCACAAAGGCCGAAGGGGAGTGGGCCGAGCCCGGAGGCGAATTTATTAACCGTAAATAACATTTGGCCAAACACTGTATACATGTATTATACTGTCTCATCATGTATACAATACGCTTTATTCCGTCAAGGTATCGCATCCCGGAGGTAGTGGTATCGCATCCCGGAGGTAGTGCAATGCCAACCTGTCACGTGGCCAAATCCATGCTCATGACAATGATGAAACAATAACACATATTATCAGTATGTTAATGTAAGCCATTTCTTAGTCTGGTCACAAAGAAGATTTCTTGAGCAACACCAGCATGCTTCACGTTCATCACATGACCAATGATTTCTGTCCCCAGTGTCTACTGGTTCCCATTGACATTACATTGCAATGAAAGGCTTATAATGTTGTTAAACGAGGGTCTTTAAGAAAATGCTGCTGCAAGTAGTTAGTACACTTGATGTGACATCAATTCAGTCCTCTTTTGTTTTTCTTAAAGATCTTTATTTTTGGAACAACACGTTTTAGTTGAGATTCAACTTCTGTTCATATCTGTGGATGCTATCTATACCATGTATTATGAAGGTGGAAGTCAGACAATCTCAATTTGTAAATTAATTTAACACATTCCTGTTGATACCACAGTGGTGCTAAGCATGCTGGACTACACAGGAATTTGTTTTGACCTGGTCAGGAGGTGTATTAAAACATAAAGGTAAACCTGGTTATCTGATCAACGGTCTAGATGGCTGATCTAAACAAGGACATTGAAAATTACATATAGCGTTAGACCATTCCTCTTCAGTATTTATGGTTAGACTTTGCAAAAAAGAATTGATTGGCATTGAACATTTTACGAGATTGTTTGTTTCATGGGGGATTCAACATAGGCACATATTTTCTTCAATTTCATCGAATGGAATGAGCAGATGTTGCAGAAAACATGAATTTATTAAGGAGAAGAGATTCAGCAATATCATTTTTTTCAACTCATGAAGGTCATGTACCATTGATGATCATTAGCCATCTATCTTGCAAATGGTAATTGTTGGTACATGCTGTTCGCTGGTGGAGTCATGTTTTTTCATATTTGTAACCAGTATGTTTGATATATTATTATTATGTTATATAACTATGTATAGAATATAGAATGAAAAAAAGTACTGAACAGAAAGAAGAAAAAAAGAGAAAAAAAATCTGGGAAAGATTGAAGATAAGGGCCAATTTTGGGATGAGTTTCACTTTCGTGGATCCATTGACAAACGATTGCGAAAGTTATTTTGAAAGGAAGTCAAAATTGAAACACTGCCTTCCACTAGATTGTATAAGCTATAATGAGCTTGATGAATTATTCATGAGTTGTTTTCAATGATAAATACTGGATCTTTCCAGTATTTATGGTTTTATATGTATATTGCCAGGTGTTCGACGGAAAATATTCACTGTAGGCCTGTAATAAACATGTATGTCTATTCCGCAAAGAGCGAATTGATTTGGATGCCAATCATGCATGTACATTATGCGTGTAGTACACACTAGCAGCCAAATGTCATTAGCCACCTGGTTATGGTGTCAAAATCATCCCAGATACTACGTGTGGACTGTAATATTCACTATGAGTTGTGTTGCTGAATCTCTTCTCCTTAATAAATTCATGTTTTCTGCAACATCCCATTTGATGAAATTGAAGAAAATATGTGCCTAAGTTGAATCCCCATACAAATCTCCCATTGAAAACAACTCATGAATAATTCATCAAGCTCATTATAGCCTATACAATCTAATGGAAGGCAGTGTTTCAATTTTGACTTCCTTTCAAAATAACCTTCGCAATTGTTTGTCAATGGATCCACTCAAGTGAAACTCATCCCAAAATTGGCCCTTATCTTCAATCTTTCCCAGATATTAAGAATATTTTGGGAGGGAATTTTAAAACTTTTATTTAACATCATGACTTTGATATTATAATGGAAACCATTCAAATTCCCTATACATTCTCATTGCACACACAGGAACTGGGCATACTACAAAGTTATATTCATTTCATCATTTCTTTGTATTAACTTCAAACCTACATTTTAATAGTCACTGAATATTGTTATAAGTGTTTTCCCTATAAACTAATTTCTCAAAAATATCTCGAATACGTTTAAACAAATTTATAAGAACTTTGCATCAATTTGCAAATCTAGAATACCAAAAAGCTAACACAGTAGTTCAATGTGTTCCCTGTGTTTTCTGTAAATTTGTAGCATGCAAGGTGTCCAATGACTTTTGGTTGTTAGTGTAGTATTGGTATAGCACAAGCCATGCTGTAGTGCAAAATTGGCACTCACACAACAATTGATAAATGTCTATTTTATTGGTAAACTTAAATCTAATTTATAATCAAATGAAGGCATATACAATGATTATTATCAAATAGAGGCATATACAAATGTGATCTTTTCACTTTATATAATGTACGGTAGTTATGTTTTTGATATTGTGGTGAATTCATTAACCCTCCTGGAAATATTTCAAATACAATTATGTATTTCAGTAGTTTTAATACAGCGCGTGAAATCGACCACCATGACAATTGAATGTTTTCGAGGCGCCCTGTGCTTATTCTTAGGACCCTTAAGGTACGGTACTGTCAACCCTTTTTTTATTAAATTTATCAAGCAATGTAACTTTTCAACCAATAATGTAATGTACATAAAAGTATACAATTTTTCAAATGAAATGAGTTGGAGAATCCATTTTGGTATTAAATTTCATAAAATATAGTGATTTTTACATTTTTGCCCAGAAATCAATTTTTTGGCGCCAAAACAATACACAGGCGCAGCCGTGTGTGACACGGTACGGATTGCAGCATTAAAATGGAATTGCCATTGAATACTCAATATTGTGCATATTTTTGAAGGTATTTTATACGAGATATTTCAGTCTTTGCCGTAGTTTATATCGCCAGATGTTTAGTAGTATTAACATTTACATTTTGTTATTTTGAAATCTGACGCCATCATTGTCGATCTATCTACGATGTCTAGATTGGTGGCCTATACGTATATATACAGTTGGACATTGGCAACGTATATCTAGACTAGTGATGATGGGATTTCATAAAATAACCATGAAACACGCCTTTCGTTTGATGCTGCTTATCAGCGGTCTTTCGACGCTGTATTTACTTATTTCATTGGCCACCATGCACGGTAAAGGCAACCTCTGGACATATCATAAGAGGCTAATCACAGATAATAAATATGTTGCGTTGAGACTTCGGGGAAACATTGACCAAGTGGATAAGCAAGAAGTCACTTCCAAAGACGCGTTGATCGAAGCATATGGAGACAAGCAGCATTTTGTTTTTGACCCAGAGGTCATTAGATGTCAGGACGCGTTTGTAATTGCCCTTATTGCATCATCGCCATCATCCTTGGATAGACGGTTAATGATTCGCAATTCATGGGCTAACATCACCGCACTCGGCACGATGTCCAGTTCTGTCAAAACTGTATTTGTTTTAGATATTGCTACAGACCATGAAGATCTTAACGGAACATTGCCAGAGTCTTTACTTTACGAACATTCTCGCTACGGGGACACCCTACAGGCTATAAACTATACTGATACCAACACGACTAACCGATCGATATTACAATACCTGTCTGGGATAAAATGGGCAACGTCGCAATGTCCAGAGGCGCAATTTGTGTTCTGGAGTGGTGACGACATCTATGTAAATTATAGAAGTCTTACTAAAATGCTACGTAGTCTGAAACCAGGACTTGGAAAAGATACATGGCATGGTAAGCTTGTTGATGATAAAGCAGCTGCGTCTTTGGTATTAGACCCAACGGGTACCACAGAATACCGAAATAGAAAACATACTCCGTACTGTATAGCAGATGCAGGTTTTGTTCTCAGTATGAATGCCGCTAAACTCGTTTATAAACATCTCAGTTCTGAGGACCTGACTTTAATACCTCATCCGCTTGATATTCTTACCGGCATGGCAGCCGAGAAGTACAACTGGACCATTATTGGAAGTGAAGCTTTTACTTCCACAAAACGCTCACGCGATGAACTTGATCTGCGCTATATTTGTGATACTAGTGATCTGGTAACCTTTCGTGAAAGAGTCAGCTGGTATCCAACTT
Organism: Ophiura sarsii; assembly: GCA_035610835.1. Lineage (NCBI taxonomy): Eukaryota > Metazoa > Echinodermata > Ophiuroidea > Amphilepidida > Ophiuridae > Ophiura > Ophiura sarsii. The sequence goes on along the minus strand of CM069456.1, from coordinate 53,587,938 downwards.
GGGCAGATATCCTAAGGCCTAGGCCGAAGTCCTCCTTGAAGCAATGTTTGCACCCTGATTTAGATCTAGTGCTGAAGAAAAACGTGTCGAATAAGGACTATTTTGACGAGGTGCTTAAATTATGGCTTGATAATCCAGAAATCTGTTACGAAGCGCCAGGGAAACCCGACAACATTTTTATCGTGGCTTTGATATCATCATTCGCGGCTAATTTTGAAAGACGTAAGGCCATTAGGAAAACCTGGGGTTCACAGAGAGAAGTGCTCGGCAAAAAGATACGATTACTGTTTGTGACGGGTCTGACGCAGTTTGAAAGGAATGCGACGCAGCAACGGCTTGCTGAAGAAAGCCAAGAACATGGTGACATCATTCAAGCAAATGTGTTAGACACCTACCGCAACCTTTCAACCAAGGTGGTGTTGGAGTTGAAATGGGTATCTGAAAACTGTCCTCATGCCAAATATTATTACAAAGGAGACGATGACGTGTTTGTTAATTGGCATAATCTCATACGATACATAAATGATCATAGTGAAATGCGGGAATATGCTTGTCTCGGGTCTAAAATGGTTGGAAGCGTGGTGTTTACTGACCCCGGATCTAGATTTTACGTATCGCCAGAGAACTATAGTGGAAAGAATTACCCCACATATTGTTCCGGTGGCAGCTACGTTTTGACAACTGATTTAATTCCCGCTTTGTACGCGCAAACGATGTCCACAGTTCTAATAGCAATGGAAGATGCTTTCTTGGGGATTCTTGGCGGGAAACTTGGCTATCTAAAATGGATACCGCACCACGGGTTTAAGATGTGGGGTGCAAATAGCGACACGTGCTCATTACGCAGACCCGATCTAATTTCAATACATGCATTCTCTAGCGCAAAAGAGATATATGGCGTTTGGCAAAATTATACAAATAGTCATATAACATGTGAGTACAACTAAGTCTAGGATTTATCCTAAGCTGCTGCCACATACAGCGGTTGCTAACGTACTTGAGTGAACATCCTTATATGGTACAATCCTCCCCAGTGCCCTTAAAGGGCTGCATATAAATACTGTCGTCACGATTCTGATTTGGTCAAGCAGTGCAATAGTGCACGTAGAGCTCGCCCTGACATTTGCATCACTGTATATGTAGGAATACAATACAGTGCTATATGGGTCTTTGATACGGAGAACAATACAGCAATTTCAAGCAAATATTTATTGTGGTGTGGATGTTAGTCATGATCAATTCAACAACTCCCCCATACCTTAAGTACAGTAACAAAGCGTTGTTGATTTGAGATAAACCCACTCTTCATATGCAAATTAATAGGATGGCGAACCTTATTTGGAAACCATGCATCGATGCAAAATTGTAAACAAACAACAAATGTTCGCAAAATGTGTTCATTTTTTCGCCCGTTTTTTCGGCGTATAAATGCATTTCGCCATGCGATCCTTAAAGTTAGCAAACAGCTTTATATACCAAAATGTAGCTATATCCCTGAGGAAAATATTTTTGGCGAGGGCCATATGTCACGGATCATTCCTAAAGCCACAATTTTAGCCGAAACGGTCGCTACCCAGCACAAGAGAATGGCCATTTTGTATCATCGCGCGGTGAAATGACATCCCTCAGATCTATTTGGACCGTACCACTATTGACATGGAGGGGTGTGTTTAATTTGATACAAATATTCTGTAAACATATATTAAAATGTGTTATGTAAATTAAACGCATTCTTGATATAATTTTTCTCTGAATGTTAAAGGTGGTGTGTGAATAAAATGCTATTTACAAAATATTTTAAATTCCACAATCACTTGCGCAATAATTTGTCTTCTCTAATGTTTACCTTTTGTAACCCATTCCATTCAGAAGTTTCCTCGCCCATTTACAGGGAACGGACGATGTCCAAATAAGGGCATAATTATAATAAAAACGTAAACATTTTGTTCCGTTATTTAAAGAGCAGCTATTTTTTTTATGTCAAATTAAGCCTATTAAACCACGTTTTTTACTTGTTTTCATCAATTTTCCAAAACGCTATTCACATATGAATGATGTAAATATGTTTGGTCGTTGTTGAACGGGGTTCAACAAGGTCTTCGTCGTTGTTTATCTTGACTCGACAACGGTAAGACGGGTTTATTTGCTGCCCTCGCAAAATAAACCCGTCTTACCGTTGTCGATTCAAGATAAACAACTCTTGAACCCCTAAGTATTACATGGCCAGGCTACATGATATTCTACAATCAATTTTATCAAAGGGGTACTAAGAGATATGTTGAAGGCTGCGGATAAAGGATAAAAATTTACAGCTGTAGGGAGAAAGAAAAATCAGCAGTCTTTGTGCAATTAAACGTTTTTCAAAATATTTCATCCCCGGCTCGGACAGCATTTTATGGTAAATAGCGTTACGCTATTTTTCGTTTCGATTCAAATTACATACGATATTACAGAGAGGGCGTTTTTTAAAAAAATTCTCCAATAAATAGCGATGATATTTAACATATTTAAACATTGTTTTAATCAAGTTTTGCTGCTTTTTTGTGAGTAGAAACAACAATAATGGCCAATTATAATGATTATCTTTGATATTAAGTAAATTTTGTTTTAAAAAACCACCTTAAACATCTCTTAGTACACCTTTCAGGGTGTTGTTTATAACTGACATTTGAGTCATCGTAACTTCAATAATAAACATCCAAATATAATGACATTCGGTTCGGTTGAGTTGTTTCGAAGAGATGAGCCATTATATACAACTAGTCAACGAACACTTCCATCAAAATTTGCTCATAATAAGTGATTCTAAAAGCATAGATAACAACATTATCAATATTTCTTTCATTATCGTTCACTTTGAATTTGGGCCATTTTGCATAATAAAGATCTCTTTTAACCCTATAAGTCTACACTCAATTTATATTAAATAGAAATACGTGACAATCCGGTGGTTGGGAACTTTACTTTTCAACATACATGTTGGATGATGTCTAATGATATTGAAAAAATAATATGTATCAAAAAGTGCAAAAATGGAGATGGTAAAATATGGTCATAATTGAAGATATATATATTATTAATGGCATAGAATCATGAATATCCACGATATTTCATGGTTATACTATCTTTTGAATAGAGTGGTCAATGCCAAAACGACAGAGGTTATACATTTTCAGAAGTAGACTTTCCAGAAAAGTACTCGTTATTCTGAGTTTCATGCCGATAAGGCAATCGTCAGGCGTCATCCTGTCGTATCTCGTATTTGTATAAATTAACAAATAATATGCTCTGATTTATTTCCAAATTATTTTAAAAAGTCAACTGCCATCCACTCCTATGGAATCAGATCTTCCAACTTTTATAGACCTCATAATTTCAATACTGATATAGCTAGATACACAGTTAGAAGACAAGGGCCTCGGAAGTGGAATGGCATTGATGATGAAATTCAGAATACAGTAATGTCCATACCTCTGACAACATGCAACCGAATTTGTTACGCTTAAATGCTTTATTAAGGGTGGCCAAATATATTTGCGGGCTCTGCTCTGATTTTGGTCAGTCCACCAATGTATGTAATTAAAATGATTGTTTATGTATTGTTGGTAAATAAAACTAAAAATTGAAACTGAAACAGAAACTCACAGTAACGACTCGTTTTCTTGAAGACCGGCTACTTCTGAAACAAATCTGTAAAACCACGTAGCAGGATCATGTCTAGAGATCAGCATTATTCGTTTGAGAAAATTAACGATAAAATTCATTATGTTTGGGTCTACGCGCTACGTGGATACAAAATCAGTATTGAAAGACCCCAAGTATGATCCTGTGTTTTGCAGGAACAGCTGTAAAGTTTGGTATGACGATTAAGAGGTCGACGATGGGGTCAAATATAGTCTTGAGCAACTCCTAAAACTACTTTTATCCGGCACCTCTCTGTCGACCATTAGGGATGTGCACTTACATACACTTCCTCGCACGTGCGCACGCGTTTATGTCAACACGTCCGCGGTATTGGCCACACGCATGCGTCACGCATACGATGCACAGTGCGCTAGTGCCTTCATGCGCGCCCGCGTCTCTCTGTATCCCCCGCTGCTGTAAGGCGGCTTCGCCAATTTTGGAACAGATCAAACCATAGTGTGCAAGCAAGAATACAAGTATTCGCATACCGTATTTCAATACCAAGGTGCGACCATAATTGATATAACATTATCGTAAACTGAATGATATACTGTCAATGTTTCAGTATGCATATACTCCAAATTATGGAAGATCAGTGGGCGTAGCTAGGTTTTTCATGTTAGTTCGGGGGGAGTTCAACCTACAAGATTTTGTGAATTAGGAAATAGAGAGCGGTGGGACAAACGGGTGGGTTAATTGAGCCTGGTATAGGGGTGTAGGGACAACTGTATTGCAATGGCACACGAGGGATGATTTTGAAGCCTTTTCTTTACATTTACACCGGGGAGGGGCACTCAACCTTTTTAGTAGGGGTGTGCCGCCCAAGGTCTCAAAACACCAGGGGGCTTCGGAACTGAACTGAGATAATTTTATGACGAAAAATAGGGTCTTAAGAACTGATATTTTCTCGAAAAGGTAGGTCTTAGAACTGGTTTTGTTTTCAAATTCTATAAGTAAGAGCGCACATTTTCGCAAATGTTGGGTTTTAGTCAGTGCCCCCGGACACAAGATTGAGCCTTGTCAAATGAAGATACAGTACCATTCTCAAGGGGAGGGGCATTTCCCCCATAAAATGACCCCATCGGAACTCCACGCATTCCGTCGGTACATTCGTGATTTTGACCATGCGATTTTTTGGCCGGTTTGGAAGACAATCACATCGCAATGCGTGGTTTGCTCCATAACGCGCACTTCTGCAGTGCGTCTTCGATCGAGCTTTTAAACCATCTGTACTTAAATCAAAAATATATCAGTATATGCTCAACTTCTTTCGTGCATTGATAAAAACAAAATATTTATTGGAAATGAAGAGGTGGCTTTTCGATACAATTTTGGTCGAAAGTATACGCCAGATCGCACCAAATGAGTTCGAAAATTCAAAACATTTCCATTTCTGAGGGGGCTGTCTGAGGGGGATCTCCCCCTGTTCGAGCTTTTAAGCCATCTATACTTTAATCAAGAATATACCAGTATAATTATGCTCAACTTCTTTCGTGCATTGATAAAAAACAAAATATTTTTTTAGAAATGAAGAGGTGGCTTTTCGATAAAATGTTGGTCAAAAGTATACCCCAGATCGCACCAAATGAGTTCGAAAAATGAAAAGAAGAAAAAATCCAATTCGGTGGGGGGAACATCCCCCCTCAGACTCCCCCTGTTCGTGCTTTTAGACCATTCTATACTTAAATCAGGAATATATCAGTATACGCTCAACTTCTTTCGTGCATTGATAAAAAACCAAAAAAAATATTGGAAATGAAGAGGTGGCTTTTCGATAAAATGTTGGTCAAAGGTATACACCAGATCGCACCAAATGAGTTCCAAAATTGAAAAAAAAAATCCAATTCTGAGGGGGGCACATCACTTCTCAGACGCCCTCCTGTTCGAGCTTTTAAAACAACCATACTTAAATCAAGAATATATCAGTATATGCTCAACTTCTTTCGTGCATTGATAAAAATAAAAATATTATTGGAAATGAAGAGGTGACTTTTCGATAAGATTTTGGTCAAATGTATATACCAGATCGCACCAAATGAATTCCAAAATTGAAAAAAAAAATCCAATTCGGAGGGGCCACATCCCCCTCAGACGCCCCCTTGTTCGAGCTTTTGAACCATCTATTTAATTTGTTGGACATGATTTCACATTTTTTTGGATATGATTTCACATTTTGAGCTACATAAATTTATAAAGTCTGTGTAGCAAGCCGGTCAAACCGCATTTTATTTGATAGAGATCAAAATTACAGGGATCAATCTCGGTGGATTGATCAAATACAACTGATTACTGGACACCCTTTCCATGATTGTTACTCATTTGCTGAAAATCGTTATCTATGGCGTAGTATCTGTAAGGTCACGAGCTGTCAGTCATGATAGGACCGAACCAACCAACCACCCAACCAACCAACCATAAATCAAGAATATATCAGTATATGAAGAGCTTTGTTGCAAAAGGGCCACCAGACCACCCCGACATGTTACTCATTTTGCATAAGTTAATTTGTATTGACAAGTCCATGGAATTAATCAAATTATTGTATGGCTGTGTTCATTACTGTTTCTATGACTTGGATTAGTGCATCCATGCACGCCAATTGAAGCAACAACCAATACAAGCCACATTCCACAAAATGCATAGCCATTCATGCAATAATGTAAAATGAGTAAAAAGGCAGAAGTGGATGTAGGCCTAGGCCCTTTTGCAAAACAGATCTGTATGTGACATGGCACCACGAAATGGGTGGAAAGTCGCAAAAAAAAATTCTATAGTTTTTTAACATATTCTTAAAAAATAATATTTTAGTCTGTGCACAGTTGTACAGTTGTATGAAATACATTGTTATTGTAAGAAAAGTTGCAAAATGAATGTATTTAAAGTTTTAATTATTATTACAGAAAAAGACAAATGAAATTGAAAAATGTGGCTTGACCATTTTATTAAGCATAATTTAAGGATTCATTTGAAACCTTACATAACTTAATTGGCATACAAAAAGTGGTTAAAAATTATTCCATTTAACGCCGAATTAATTGATTAATTACGCGCATAAATGAATTACACAACAAACATGTTAACGAATGCCTTGACAGGTTTGTGTGCCTAACCATAAACATCTTTTTTCCGTGATTAGGCTCATGAAAGTCAATTGCGAGTTTCCCGTTACTTTTTTTTAAAAGTGATGAGGCGACTTTTTCATTTTTCATTATTCATTATTTGATCAGATTTCATTATTGACATGTTAATGCATGTTTGATCAACCCATATTGATACGGTGCTCATTTAAATAATATAAAAACATGTTTTTAAGGTGCATTATGCACATGGGTGTACATGTATGATTCGGGGGAAACCCCGATGTTTTTTTGCTGAAACGAACAAATGCATCAAAATAATGTTCACGTAAGGTAGGTTTACGAATAATAAAGCCTTCCTTAAGAGCCTAGTTCTCAAAATTCATATTTTATGAAAGTGGAAAATGTGGTTAAATTTAAAAATAGCATCAATTGTGTTTGAAAATAAATAATGATTCTTTTGGGAAATTTTGAAATTTTGACGCGGGTGAAAAAAAGTGATGCGGGCGGGTAACGGGAAACTCGATATCGGCTTTCATGCACCTTATAGTGTTTATTGCATGTTTAATTCATGAGGAAAATACAAAAACACCATTTAAAAATATACCAAATGTTTGGAGGAAAATATTTTAAATACAAAAGGGATATTGCATTATCTGCTCAGACCATTGTTTTGAGCACATCTTTACCTTTAATTTGATACTTTGCAAGTCTGGTTTGGATACATAGTACTACTTAATGATTTCAACGAGTTTGGTCCTTAATTAAGCTTAATTAAGACAGATTTTGGTGTTTTTTTAAAAGTAAAGATAAATGTTAACTTTTTTTCTCAGACAGAATTGTTGACACTGATGGGAACTTCATATCCTGTGAATTTGGTGTTAATGGCATGTATAGTTTTTGCTGGAAATTACAAAAAGCAAATTTTTTATGTATTTCTTTATAACAATAATATGCTAATTATATGCAAATAAGGTCAAACTATTTTTTTCTCTCTATGACATTGAATCACCAAGTTGTATTTTATAATATAAAAATGTCTCCTTACATATGTTACTTTTTGAATTAGAGCGTAATTTCAATAACATGCACTTTTGGTAATTTATGCTCTGTTGCACTGTAGTTATTATGCATCACCAATTTTGTGTTATAGGCCTTTAACCTGTTTTTCTATCGACTCATCCTTTTGTTTGATAGACCTGCTACCACTACACAGACACTCAGTCAATATTTAGTCCATTTAGTGTATTTTATCCTCTATAAGAGCGGTCGAAGATGCCCGGGCAACAACGGGGTTAAATTGAGCAGGGATGGATTTCAGGGCATGTTATAGAAACGATTACACATGTTGTTTGAATAAAAGTAAGGAATGAGAATGACCAAAGTTAACATTGTTTGGTCATGTGAACTTTTGGACTCATTTCTAAGTTTTCTACTCTTTCGTGAAATTGGTATAAATCGAAAAGTCTTTGACCAATATCCTTCAAAATAGGTTTAATATTATGTGTGCCTTATGACTAATCAAAAATAACAAAACCAGGTTTGCAAATAAACAAATCTATTTATGTTCTAAGGTAGCACACCACTAAATACTCTTCACTAAGCCCGGGAAACCCGTTCCCAAATGCCCGTGGCCCAAAGATGCCCGTGGCCCAAAGATGCCCAATGGTGGGGCGTTCTTTAAAAGCGGTCCTAGGTACAGTGGACCCTGTTGTGCGTAACCGCCCAGAGTGGAGCATGTTTATATAGAGCCCCGCAGGGTTCCGGAAGATACACTAATCGAAGTCACAATGAATGCCATCTTCATCAGTAGATGACATTCTGTGGACATACTATTCATCAAATCTTGAAAATGTCCGACTTCCCCATCCGTTCACGCTTTTTGGAGTTAATCAGACGGTGGTGGACATGTCAGACATTTACTTGGTGAATTTCAAGATGTTACTAACACACCGTTTGATAGTATCAAGTGACAGGTTTGGCATAATAGATTATGGGTCGTTCTTTAAACGCCCCAATCAAACTATGAGCCCTCTAAAATGCATGGTTCATCAGTAGATGACATTCTGTGGACATACTATTCATCAAATCTTGAAAATGTCCGACTTCCCCATCCCTTCACGCTTTTTGGAGTTAATCAGACGGTGGTGGACATGTCAGACATTTACTTGGTGAATTTCAAGATGTTACTAACACACCGTTTGATAGTATCAAGTGACACGTTTGGCATAATAGATTATGGGTCGTGCTTTAAACGCCCCAATCAAACTATGAGCCCTCTAAAATGCATGGTGGTAACCACCGATATAGTTTGTGTACTACTCGAAATTGAAGGATATTTAGGTATGCTATACAACCAAAGTTCCTAGTGGAAATGTTACAACGTGACGATCAAGACGGATTTTATGATCGACTAATGATTGCATGTCCAGCAGAAATCTTAGTTCCCTTTCGCGACCTGCAAGTTCCTATGCCCCCCGATATCGTGTCATTAGAAGCAGTATTTAAAGGCATCCGCGACATACACGCTAACCAGGAATCTGCGATCGTATATACTTTCTCCGATGAAGCCCTAGACCAATTTTCGGACATGCATGATGAAATACAACAAAGGAAATCCCTAACTAATGATGAAAATAGACGAGGACACCTAATCAAAGGAATCACACATTTGGTGAGATTGGCCGGGATCATCCATGTTCTAGAGGAAGCCTTCAGTGCCGTTAAAGAGGGCCTTAGTTTTGATATGGATACTTGGTCTACCGTCATAAGCAAAGTTGATTTGCAACGCGCGTGGAAAATTGTGAACTACACATTGCAACAGAAGTGGTGTTTAATGCCCCCACCAAAGGAGACCATCGACCCGGCAAGCGACGAAGGTTTCTTGGCGCTTAATGGAGCCCGGATGATAAAATTCCTCAGTAGGTCGGACTTTCCCATGACTCCAAGTAACGCTTGCCGAAACCGATGCATTCCCAACCGCGTCGATGCAACAACTGGGGAGATCATGAAGCCGAATGTTGAATCAGCAATTACGTTCATGGAAAAGTTGGAGACCATGGGTTTTGGAGACCTGCATTCATCCCCAACATCAGGCAAACGGACCACAAAGCGATTCCGCAAAAGGAAGTTCGATTCACTGAATGACACGGCCCTATCACATCTGCAAACGATGAAAATGACACGCACTGCGTATGAAGATGAAGATCTGCCGGCACCTGAACATCAGCCATCTACATCCAGCAACATGAGCAAAGAACCCACTGATCTGTCGGCACCAGAACAACAGCAGCCATCTGCATCCAACAACATGAGCACAGAACCCACACCTACTACTATACCACCAAGATCACCATCTTCACGTGCAGAATAGACTAAACTGTACCTTGCCTATACTGGCTATACCTATATGGTTATATACCGGACCATGTTCACCGTACTCTGCTCTATTCAACAATTATAACATAACAATGTTGTATCTATTACTATTTTAGTCAATAGTAACTCGCTTTCATCATGTTCATACCACTTCTATGTGTCCGATATTATTCCAAATGAAAATTTGGTGCCGTTCATCCGGGATACATTCCCAAGGTATTTGCATAGTTAAATTATCTAAATATGTACACGAAAAATTCATTCAATATATCCAACCAATTGAATTGTTCAAACTTTGGAACAACCATATTTCGCACGTACTTGCAATCCAATTAACAAAAATTACCATCTTCAAATGGTTGCTGTATTGACACGGACACATTTCTTCGTAATCGTGCTATTGCCATTGTACCAAGAAATAACCCATTTTGAACGTGTTACCTTGGATACATTTGGTTTTTTCCATACCTTGCAGAATTGACAGTGAATTCAATTTATGCATTGTATTTCAAAAAATCACGATTTAGAGCTTTTCCTTTTTAAATTTTACGTCTACCTGTATAAATCTATTACAAATATCCCATACTTCATTAATTAATAATGAAGCGTACTCAGTTTTTAACCTGTTGCCCCAAGTACACACAATCGTCACGTTCATTATTACCATAGCACACTATTATCAGTATTATGGAATCAAATGCATTGTAAACGCTTATGCCTTCAATGCGCTTTGATAACAAGTCGTTTTACAGCCTATATCACCATATTATTATGTTGAAGCTCAGCACAATAATTGGCTGATCACGTAATGTGCTGATAACCCTGAGTATAGCTCGTACGTACATAAACATTCAAGAAATGTCTAAGCATTATTAATGTGAGATCTTGCACGATCAAGATTGGTTGATGATTGAATAAGTTACATTTCTATATGTTTAATAATTTCAAGTCTCCAATTCATTCACGCGTTTTGATTAGTATTATTAGTAAGACCATGCGTTTAATTTAAACAGTGTTTTAACAAGGTCATTGTTATTGATTAGTGTTTATATTGGCGAAGGTTTAAAATATATGTTTAGATTAGCATTATAGATTATCTAAAGGTTTTCTTTTTGTATTGATCACATTATCCCCTCAATAGAATCACTCATGCATCCCATACTTTTTCCAATTTTAAACTTGTAGTTTTAGTTGATGTTTTGTGTATTTTGTTTCGATTACACCTGTTTGTTTGGGAAGAAAAGAAATCAAAATCAGGCTGCAGTCACAACACCTACTATAATATAGCAACAGCAAAATGCTATGCATGAGAATCTCGCCATGGCTGAACAAAAATGCATAACTACCACTTTACAGAGCTGGATGCGTGAATGTCATTGCCTGGTTTAGCTATCTTTCCAAGGCTTTGTTTTACAGTATTCAACATAATGTATTATTACTTAAGCATGCTCTTCACAACAGTCAGTAAATTTCAAAACCAACAATCATAATGCGCAAACACAATGTACTAGTATTTACACCAAAGTTCATTTTATTCGGAGCGATCCACATTACGAATTCCACATGCAATTGTAATTATCATATAGTACAAAAACTCCCCGCAAAAAACATCCCATTTAGAAATTAAACGTTAATGTGTGATAAATAACTGCCAAAGGTTTTTGATTCCCAGCCAGTTTCAGAACTACTTACTCTATGGGCACATTTATTATGACCTACTGCTTTTTAACATATTGCGTGGTTGTTATTTTGATGTATGGAACTCAACCTTTCGAATGTGACAATTTAAAGGATGAATTTTCATGTGAAATAGAAAAATCAAGTTGAAAACCAAGCCATAGTGTGAATAGAAAAATCATCCTAAATTCACTGTTAGAAATATGGACAGTTTTGGATCGCACCATCAAAGTATTTTAATGCGGCTTTCATGTTACTTTAAATTACACAATCCCAATTCCAAACACAGTAAATCAATATTTGCAATTCACTTTATGAGTTATTGAATAGTTAATCTGCGACATTTACATTTCATCGGCGACAACCTTAACGCGACTTTCACGTTATCCCGCAAACGTTACCCATCATAAAGATAAATTATAAATATTTCAGAAGACAATACGCATGATTTAGGTAATCCGGCTTTATCCTCACGAAACTAAACGTGATAACACGAGTCCGCGAAGAAATCAATGAAAGGGCTCTCCCCCTTTTTGATAACCAGATAGACATCTCGTCTGGAGTGACAAATTCACACGGTTTTAATCCGACATCTTATTATACTAAACACTTTTTTACCATGGGGTGCGGTAAGCTTTGTTGCTCAGTAACTGATACTTTGACTTTTATTCAGAAGACATGTCCGCGTGGACTTATAATACTTCGTTTACCATGTTTACATTACCTAGATCTTCATATCATTTTCGATTGACAGTTCTCTATAGGAACATGTATCCATCGAAAAACTCTCGTAAAACATCATTAAGATATGGTTTGAATACGGCATAAGAATGTTATTCGTTTACATAAATTTGTATTGTTAGTGAACATATTTCAAAGGTTACAAATGTTTGTGATACAAATGAACTACAAAACACGCCGATCTTTTTCCACGCGGCAGTTGGTTTTACCAAGAAAAACAAGATTTTTTCAAAAACCTTTCTCAAATGTCAAGACCTATGATCATAACGATTACAAAATCAGTACTACCCAGCCAACACAAAAATGTTTTATAAATGTTGTTTAAACATTGGCCAAAACATCATGAGAATGTTATTTGAAAATGTTTATGACGTTAAAATGTATGGTTAGGATTTGGTCGGGAAACCATTTTAGAAAACATTTTTAAACATGTTTTAACAATGTTTTTCAACCTTTTTTTTTCAGTATGTTCACCAAAATGTTGAATAAAGGTTTTTAAAACATTGGCAAACATGTTTTTCAGACTGTTTTCCCGTCTAAATCGTAACCATACATTTGACGTCATATAAACATTTTCAAAGAACATTCTCATGATGTTTTGGCCAATTGCTAACAACATTTATAAAACATTTTTGTGTTTGCTGGGTACTTGCCATTAAAGTATAATATAGTGCTTCATGTGGATCGAATAATTTATCAACATTTATAAATATGAAATCCATAGCGTTACAAAATCAATATAAAGGTCAGTGCGCATGCGTGGAATTGCCCTGTTATAACCCACGTGGGTCACATTTTAAACATTGGCACTTAATAAATCACACATGTATCTATTTTCCACCTCTAGTCAATGTAATTGTAATGTCATGTGCATAGAGATAGTGTCATTTGTTAACATATTGCTAATACATCAAATTGCTCCAGTTCATTCACTTGAACTCATACACATAAACAATGTATAACGGTAAAACTCATCGAACCCGTGGCGCAACTAAAAACGAATAAAAACATGCCGGGTGATCCGTCGATGACAAATTAATTCATATAAATAAAACTAATGTACGGTGTACTACATGTGCCATTTAAAGGATTTTTTCGTTTTATTTTTGCCATTTTTATTTTATTTTTGCCAATTTTGTTTTATTTTTGCCAATTTCGTTTTATTTTTGCCAATTTTGTTTAATTTTTGCCAATTTTATTTTATTTTTGCCAATTTTGTTGGGTTTTTTGCCAATTTGTTGTTGTATTTTTGCCATTTTTTGTTGTATTTTTGCTATTTTTTTGGTATTTCTGCCATTTTTTCTTTCTTTTTGCCATTAATCCATAGACAAATTTATCTTTGTCACAAATCCGTTGGCAAAAATATTTTTTTCACTTATTAAATGGCAAAAATAATTTTGCCCATTTTGTTTGTATTTTGCCATTTTTTGTTGTATTTTTGCCATTTTTTTTGTATTTCTGCCATTTTTTTCTTCTTTTTGCCATTAATCCGTAGACACATTTATTCTTGTCACAAATCCGTTGGCAAAAAAAAAAAATTCACTTATTAAATGGCAAAAATAATTTTGCCCATTTTGTTTGTATTTTTGCCACTTTTTGTTGTATTTTTGCCATTTTTTTTGTATTTCTGCCATTTTTTTCTTCTTTTTGCCATTAATCCGTAGACACATTTATTCTTGTCACAAATCCGTTGGCAAAAAAAAAAAATTCACTTATTAAATGGCAAAAATAATTTTGCCCATTTTGTTTGTATTTTTGCCATTTTTTGTTGTATTTTTGCCTTTTTTTTTGTATTTCTGCCATTTTTTTCTTCTTTTTGCCATTAATCCATAGACAAATTTATCTTTGTCACAAATCCGTTGGCAAAAATATTTTTTTCACTTATTAAATGGCAAAAATAATTTTGCCCATTTTGTTTGTATTTTTGCCATTTTTGTTGTATTTTTGCCATTTTTGGGGTATTTCTGCCATTTTTTTCTTCTTTTTTGCCATTAATCCGTAGACAAATTTATTCTTGTCACAAAACCGTTGGCAAAAATATTTTTTTCTCTTATTAAATGGCAAAAATAATTTTGCCCATTTTGTTCGTATTTTTGCCATTTTTAATTTTTGCCATTTTTTTTTTGTATTTCTGCCAAATTTTTCCCATAAATTATTTTAGTGGCAAATCTACATAACGGTACGGACGTGTTGACAGATTGAACACACATGTGGTCCCTTAGGGCGTTGGGCGGTTGGGAGGCATGCCGGACGCGGCCGGCCCAGCCTTTGAGAATTGATTTAGATAGGGTAGGCAGGGATACTTTTGCATGAAACAGATAGATATTTCTTTCCTAAAGTTAATTATACATACTTGCTTGATTTACGATTTTAATCGCAAGATCTTTATCAAATCTACAATTTAATACCATGTTTGATGAATTTCTATGTATAAGGGACCATTCATAATTTCTACCGGAGGGGGGCCGGCACCAAACAGGGGTGGGTCATAACTTTTACACTTTTTTTAGGAAATTAAAGGGGGGGGGGTCATAACTTTTTTGTACTTATATTTCAAACCATAATTTTTTAAGTACAAATATGGCTATTTTTCTCGTGCTATGCGCGCGCATGTGCCCACAAAATCGGATTTTCGGTGTTTTAGAGCAGGTTTAAAGCAAAAATAGACCTCAATCATAGGAAATATGGATATTTTTCACGCGCTATGCGCGCATGTACCCACAAAATAGATTTTCAGTATTTTAAAGGGTGCACTACACTAAATGGGGTATCCCCTATCCTTAAGGGCGGTGTTTAAAGCTAGAATCGGAAAATATGCATGGCAAAATCCTCAATTAAAAAAACTTGACGGTAATACAATTGCGTAAATGCCTATGATTTTTGATTAATTATGATTAATGGGATATCACCTACATGCACCCTGACTATAAACTGTGAATATCATCTAGATACATTTTGAGAGATCTTTCAAATTTGTGTTTTTTACTGGAAACATTGACGATTACGGCGGCATTTCCAAGCTCGTCAGAGAGGTAGTCAACTCCATGGGCGTATTTTGAAAAATCGAGCAGGTTCACCTACCTATATTTTTCACTTTTTGGTGAGAAAATGTGATCATCTTTCAGAAAAAATCACTCTACAAGGTCCAATTTCGCAATTTAGTGGTCTAACACAGAGTTTTATATCAGTGTTTTTGTACATATCCCTATGGAGCTCTATTTAGTAGTGTGACCCCAGGGAATTCGGCCATATTTGACCCTTGACCCCATTATTAAGTAAAATTAGGTCAGATATCAGCTGTTTTGAATTTTATTCGAGACAAATATTGTAAAACAAGGATTTTTCGACCAGAATGAGATTGTTTCGATCCAATTGTTGCCTTAATTTGACCTATTTTGACGTGTTTTGTAAGTAAGCCTATTGGAAACTGTAATTCTATGCTATTTAGAGAAAAAAGGATGATTTTTAAACAAACCGCTGCCTTTCATCTCATCTGACCGGACAATGTCGGATCAAATGCAGCAGTCCTCCACAGTTTTAAGGTGCACCACTTGGGTAAAAAATGTCAAGTAAGCACTTTAATGGGGTACATGAGGGGGGGGGGGGTGATACGGAGCATAAAAGCAACTTACTATGAAGCCTTGAGTAAAATTTGGCCACATTTGAAATATTTATGAAGTAAGCTTATTTTTTATTTTTTTTATTTTTATTATTCCATGGCATTGATGATGGATGGAGTAGGCTTAAGCTTATGTTGTGTTACTAAGTTAAGCTCAAGTTGTAAAACTATTTCAAGATGTGAGGGTCACATCCATGAAGGTATTGTGTATAATGCCTGCATTCTGGAGGCAAAACCATTTAACGGGTAAGTTAAATGATAAACAAAGTCTGACCTGATTAAGTGTACATCTGCTCTGTTATTTTGTAGATTAATTCATCAAATTTGAACATTGGTGGGGAAAGTCACCAACGTTATCATTATGGAATCTATTTTGATTATTTTTGTACAACAACACAGTGCATGTACCCTACCCCTGTCAGTAAAAACACACCTAGACATTCAATACAACAAGAATTTCTTTAAAAAGGATGAACGCTGTCCTGACAAGTATTTCGTTTAAAAAGGATTGTAGCTGTCCTCACAAAATGTAATATTGCTATGTTACTTTTGCTATCTTCAGTAGATAGCAGGTATCCATACATGACAAATTCCACTCATAAATAATTATAACAACATGGAAATATCATTAAAATGGTCACAAAATGTTCAAAAGGATTCAAGGTAACTATTCCAATACATTTCAAGTACATTCAGCACAATATAAATTTCC